>JANAVB010021999.1:13718308-14185808 GCA_029216955.1 Iris pallida
ATATATATTACAAATATCTATATATATATATATATATATAATATATATATATATATTATATATATATATATATATATATATATATTATATATATATATATATATAATATATTATATATATATTGTGTATATATATATAAATATATATTGTATAAGGATATATGTGTATTCTTATACAAATAAACATTATGGTATATTTATACATAAATTTATGGGAATATATATAAATATGTATGTATTGCTAATAAAAGAAATGGAAAAACAAAAAGAAAAAGAAATGGATTCAAAGCAGCCAGGCCCGGCCCAACACCAACCTATAGGCCAGCCTCGGGCTGAGCCCACCCCAAATTCTCCAAACCACAGACCCGACCCTTCGTTTGAAGATGCAACTGATGCATATAAGTATCAGCCGACATATGAACAAGGACCGAGAGAAATGTGATCTAGAAACCCTAAAGGATCGTGCGCCACCCTTCCCCCTCCCCTGGGCGACCATTCGCGCACACCCTCGGCGCCGTCACAGGCCGTCGGCCGGCCAGTAACAGCCGCGCGCGCACAACAGAACGGCCAGCCACCACAGAGCCGACCCCAGGTACCACTTTTCCCATTCGATTTTCTTCATGATCGCTCGATTATTTTCGAAGCTATAAACTCCCAATGGAAGACAACCTATACGAGTTAAATCGTGTTCAAATAGTCCTTAAATTAGAGGCCCAGATCATCCAGAAAATCTATACGAACCTTGCCCAAAAAACTGTTCTCGAACAGTTCATTTGACAGTCCTTGAACCCATGTTGGAGGATCAATCCCGATCAATCCAGCGACCATCTTGGTAAAACCTCTGAATAGTGTTTGAAGACAACATGTAGGGCTTCATAACCTAATTTGTAGTTTGAATTTTATCAACTATGTGCAAAGAAATCAACTTTCAAAGTTCAACAAAAATATGCTTTCAAAACTAGAAAATTGTTCCACGCGACGTGCGTCCCGCCAAACCGGACGACGTGGTCGCGAACCGAAGACATCGAAAGTTGCGTATCGAGTTCGTGGTCGTGTGGGCTTTGGCGGAATTCAAATTGGTCGCGTGTGCACGACGAATTTGATGTGTATCCGTCGAAATTTATCGTATCGACCTCTATACAAATTCTCCAATTACTTTGTGCACGCTAGTCAAATCGAGATAAAACTTACGCCAATCGGACCGTATCATTTTTTTGGTCCTGTATGCCAAGTTTGGTCCGATTCTGAGACAGTTGATAAAATTGCCGTTTCGCGGGCCCCACGGTCCGACTCAACGGGTGATTTTGTGCACGGCCCGCCGGAATCCAACTTTGGACATACTGTTGGGTTCGTATCGAAAAACTGGATCCGTAGACATGTAGTTTGACGACTTTAGAGACCGTTGACTCTAGCACGCTTTTCGGTGCAAAGCGGGTCCAACGGCGGATATCGTTTTGCCCAAAATTACCGTTTTGCCCCTGTGTCCAGAATTGGACTTAAGGACAGGCAATCCTAGCTAATTTGACTATTATGAGAACATTGGTAATATTTATTTCAGCTTCCGGGGACAGTTGTACGGGTTTTGACTATTGTGGCACATTGAGTAGCTTAGACTGTCGGTTTCACCAGCAGAGGACCACAGGCGAGTACAGTTTATTGTTTGCATTTCGATATTGATTTTCACTATATTTCATTGATTGGCCATTGGTTATGTGATTATTTTCTATTATAAATTATTGAGTCGGGAATGAGAAGTACCAAGGATGTGTGATCTGACCTTAAACAGTGTAGACAGTGTAGACAATAATTTATTATTGCAAAGTAGACAGTGTAGACAATGATTTATTATTGCAAAGTAGACAGTGTAGACAGTGATTTATTATTGCAAAGTAGATAGTGTAGATAGTGATTTATTATTGCAAAGTAGACAGTGTAGACAGTGATTTATTATTTCAAAGTATACCATATTTTTTTATTGTATTATTTGCTGTAGACAGTGTAACTTTATACAATATAGACAGTGTAACTTTAGACAGTGTAGACAGTGTAACTTTAGACAGTATAGACAGTGTAACTTTAGACAGTGCAGACGGTGTCGTGTAATTGTCCCGAGACCGATCACATATCAAAGGTACTTCTAACAGTTGGGGAAAGTATTTTGTGTCTATTATTTGCTATTGGTTTTCTGTATTTTCTGTTTATTTTCAAAACTCATGATTGGTGTCTAACCTTTATTTTATAGTCATTTTCATTTACTGAAATTGCATTCAGTGAATTGTGCTCGTTCAATTCCTGACTGAAAACCAACATTTTTAGGTTAGCCGTGGATTCACTTAGCTTGGGGAGTGACGGGAGTACTTGTAGACAAAAGCCTAAGAACTAGCTAGATAGCGGAGTTGTAGTCATTCCAATATTTGTACAAGTTTATATTTTTCTGCAAATGTAAATCTTGTGATCATTGTAAGTTAAATTAATTTTTGTGAATGGGCATTATTTGTGATTTTGATCTTCATGGCCGTGACAGCGTTCTACCGCCGACACTGCGGCGTAGGCTGGCTTGGACACGTCTCGTATCCATTTAAAAAAAAAATGGGTGCGGGTCGTGACAGGTAGCCAACTTCTATAAGTTGGGTAGAGCCTTGAACAAAGAATATTTTATAGAAAATGGAGCCAATGTGGTTTCCTTTTTATAAACTACCCCTCCTTTGTTCGAAAACCAAAGGTACGACTTTCAATTGTTAGTTTCCTTGTGTTCGCATTGCATTGCATACCCTCCTCGCTAGCTTTAATTTCGAGGACAAAATTTTTTCTAAGTTGGATAGGATGTAAACCCCCTAATTTTATAATCTTTTTATATATTTATTTTATTTAGTATTTATGGTATTTTCCCATCTAGCGAATAGTTAGTAAATAATTATATGATATATTTTTTCTATATAAACAAGTGAGTAAATATTACTTGTAATATAATGCTTGCAAATTTTTGTTGAAATATACTTTATGGGTATTAGTGAGTTTTAGATCTTTAGGAAATTTTTATATAATTTTCTAGGTGTAAGGTGTATGTATATATATATATATATACATATGCTTAGGTATTTACTGTTACTGCTACAGTAACACATATTAGCCCGACCCCTCCCCTCTCTGTTTCTCTCCGCGGAACAGCCGAGTAAGGGTTGACCCAAATCTTCGAAATTCAAATCGAATTAGTTCGTAATTGTTTTTCTAGGTAGTATTAGGAGATTCTCTACGTTCCTAAACCAAATTCGATCAGGAAATTCTATCCGTACTCGAATAAAATTCGGATTTGAAGAACGGGTGTATATATATACCTTTCGACAAGGAATTTCAGAAAACCCTACCGCAAAATCTCGAGATCGATCCCCAACCCCAATCTCTGACTCCAGAGCGCCGCCAACACCCCTGCACCCTACCTCAACCACCTGTACGGTGTTCCCGTTCATCCAGCACCGTCGTTACTGCCCTAACCGACCCCAAAACAGGGAAAGCTCTGTTCATAAACCGATTGCAAGGTACCATCATCTAGATCCAATAACTTCGTATATTCTCGAGGGTTTTCCAATTTGTAAATTTCTGTAGAGAGCCCACATAACCCTCTGTGAACCCTAGTAATTAGATTCAGTAGTTATTAACCAGGTTGTCGACGAAATCCACGCAAACTAAGGTATAGAGAAAGAGGTACATGAGATCCTTTTCCATGGTTCAAACTAAGGGCCTTTTGTAGATCATATCCCATTTTCATCATTAGTTCACGAAACTGTAGACTATAGAGATGGAAAGCTGGTTGATATTTGGCTTATGACTTTGACTGTGTTGTCTCAGCAGGGGAAGAAGAAGAAGGATTATCTGCTGCCGAGATGAAGGTAGCAGTTAGAGATGGAAGATAATATTCACCCAACGAAGTCATATGACATGATTTATATTTAGTGGCCTTCTTAGACTTGATGGAGGAAGACGGTGTTTCGAAGTCAGCCACTAGATCTGGATGGATCCACATAATTTCCCCTTTATCAGTAGAAAGATAAACAAGACCATCAGTTCGTGCAGGTGGAATATTAACAATCTCCAAAGTAGTTCTCGGGATGGAGATGACGCCGTCCTGCACAAGTTGAGCAAGAAAATCTCCAAACTGTATAGAGACGACGTTAGCCGTTACAGTTTTTTGTCTTATTGGAGAGTGATTGCACCAAAATTGACCATCTCCTGAATTTTACCCTTGAGCACATAGCATGCTCGAGTTGGATGTCCGATAAATCTGTGGTAAACACAATATTTAGGATGGTCAGTCTTACCAACTTCCTCTGGCCGTTTTGCTTCTGACAGTTGAAGTTTATTGCTCTTGATTAGACAATCAAAGATACTCGTGATATCATCTTCATCAAAAGAGTATTCTTCTTTTGGACGTGGTACTCTTTGTGGTGGTGCCGTTGGGGTAGATGTTGGCTGACTTATATGATAGCTAGAGCTTCTTTGCCTTTGAGATTAATAGCCAAAGTCTTCTTACTCTTGCGGTCATTCTGATGGCCATCATTATTTGGTGTAGCGTGTTCATCTTTGTCAAGATTAGGCATTTGAATACCTAATTATTTAAACTTGTCAGCACTTTCTTCTGCTTTGGCATTCACTATGAAGAAGGCCAGTCCTGGAACTGTGTTGATCTTGTCCACATGCAGATTATAGGCAACATGTTTGATTTGCAAGTGTCTATAGTCAAAGCCTCTGGAGTTCCGAGAGGCATTTTGAGTGCTTCATGGCAGAATCATTCAATAAAACGTTCAGTAGTTTCATTATGTCATTATTTGATTTTGATGAGAGCAGACATAGTCATGTCGTTGGTTTCCTCATAAAATCGTTCCAAGAACATTTGTTTGAAGCCAGAGAAAGAGGTTATACAACCATCTGGTAAACTACGATACCAGTCATATGCTGCAACAGCTAAACAGCCGACAAATACTCTAGTAAGAAGAGCATCATTTGGTTGTAGTTGATCAGTTATTACTTCAAAGTGATTGAGGTATTGACTTGGAGATGTGCTGCCATCAAACCGCATAATAGTAGGGGGTTTGTATTGAGGAAATTGGACTTCTTTCCATTCTATGGGATAAGGCTGTTTGATCCTAAGCTTCTGCAAGCCGTCTTTCTGTTTGAAAGCTTCGGATTGAGTACATAAAAGTTTTACGACTTCATTGGTATTTTCGATGATTGTGGAGCAGTAGATTGATTTAATATGTTAGGAGAAGGTACTGCATGATAAGTACCACCTCCAACACCAGATTGACTTGGAGCAGCCTGTACTGGTATGGAAGTAGTGTGAGGAGACTGTACTCCCAGACCAATGTTGACGGGAGCTAATGTTGTTACAGGTTATTAAGTCGAAATCAGATTCGCGACCGGTAGAACTGTATGTTTGTCATAATTACCGCATGCATGCCTGTCATCATCTCAACCATGCTTTTCAAACCAGCTTCCAAAGTAGCAATTCTCTGCTCTTAACTGTTAGAACTGGAAGTATCTTGATCTTTTATGACGACATAAGCAGTCACTTCTCTAGCCCTCGAAGATGAGCTGGTGGAAATGATGGTCCTTTTAGAACTTTCACTGTCAGCATCAAAGTCATATAAGGAACCACCCCCAGAAGAAGTGATAGGGATGTCTTTTTGACTGAAAGAATCTTGGTTAGAATCAAGAAGATTCCTTTGACCGATTGTGTCTCGGCTTCTGGATCTAGTATATTGGTATACTCCTTCGCCAAATTCATGAATCCGATCTAAGTACTGTTGACTAGGATTGCGGGATGTATTACGTCTTGAGCGTTTTCTACCCTAGTATTTTGAGACGTCATGTTGACAGATGCATACAATAATTCGTCTTCATCCACTATCATCGGTTGAGGAGTTTGAGAATAATTCAAACGGTCGAAGACAGACCGTTTAGCTGATTGACAACAACATTTAATAACTACCTCATGGTGATGGTTACAGTGATGTTCTTGGGTTGCATTATAGATGGATGGATTTGTGATCTTACGCTTCTGTTTAAGAACTTCACAGAGTTCGGTTATGACATTAGGATGAGAAGAAGTTGGAGGAACATATTCTTTAATGATGTTAGGAACATAGTTCCTATTGTTGAGATGTCCCCTTCCTTGAGTGTACAAAGACGTGCTAAGCTGGTTAGTATAAGTCAAAAGGATTTTCCTTCTGGCACAAGTTAGCAACTGGTGCAGATTGTGCTTGATACATCTTGTGTTTCCTTGAGGTTGACCCTAACTGGCACCTGTTGATATAGGTGCACAAATCAAAGAGGGGTGTTGTTCGTGCATCTGTTTGGGACACGAGTAGCTTGCCTCGTTGAGATCTTAAGAAATGAAATGTTGGAAGATCCTGACCTGACCTCTTTGGAATAGGCAGAATCCCCTTTTGCGTGGAAAGTTTATTCTGAATAGAAACCATCTCCTCGACAGATATTTGGTTGTCTCTGTTAAGGAGAGTGGGGTTTCCATTTGAATCTACTTTTGTATTAAGAGGCACAAAGGCGCAACCAGCAGTATTTTCTACCCAGTCAGCGACTCGGGCAGAATGAGGACTAGCCAAAGGGCGTTTTCCTTGGTTTAGTAGGTTCTTAGTAGGTTTCTGATACGACGAAGAGGGAGTCACTAAACAGTGGGTTCTTGTCGATAGACGCGATATCACATTGAGTTGTCACTTTCTTGTCAGAGGAGAAAGTCGTCCCCAGCATAGTCACGATTTTGTTTGCAAAAATAAAAAAAAGAAAAGAAAATTTGATTTCTACAAATTGGAAAGAAGTACAAAGAGTACAATTAATTTTTTGGGATGTACAACTATAGGAATCTGATCAGAAGATGATCACTTTATCCCTTGGACGATGTGATATCGAAAACACAAGCCTCTAGAGGATGCAACAGCACTTTTGCAGGAGCTTATGATCCTCGGTCCCTCTTCTTTGAGATTGATTTGAAACTCTATTTATAGAGTTCTTGAAATAACTGTTTAGCAGTAATTTTGGGTTGCGCGAGCTTTAGTTTACGCGCCGGTTCACTTGCGCGAGTGGTTACACCGACTGCTGTGGACGCGTGGCATCGTTTGAGCGAGATTCGCATGGTCGTGGACAGTGTAGTGGGCACGTTCGGTGAAGTTAGTGGCTTGCGCACCACGTCACACTGTTCTGGACACTGTTCGATCACCTTGCGCGAGCTTCATCAGGTTGTATGGTGGCATAATGTAGCAACTTGTGCAAGCGGTTACGCCAACTGCTGCGGACGCGTGGCAATATTTGAGTGAGATACATATGGTCGTGAGTAATATAGTAGACACGTTCTACGAAGTTATTGGCATGCGCACCATGCCACCCTGCTCTGGACATAAATTCGATCACATTACACAAGATTCATCAGGTTGCACAGGGGCGCAATATAGCAACTTACGCCTAAGTATAACCTTGCGCAAACTGCTAGCTGACCAAATCTTCTCGAGCGCCGTGCTGCACGAGATTCGAATGGATTTTCCTTGATATATGTATAGTCAGCTGTCAGGTAATGATGATGCTATTTATAGTTTTTCGAGGTGGCTGACACATGGCTCCCGCGAAACCTGAGGTTGGCACAACCTGAGATGAACGCAACATGATGTGGCACAGCTTGATGTAGGCGTAACCTGATATGGCGTAACCTATTGATACAATGTATCATAGCTTAATTTTTAGCCTCTAAAGTCGCTCCTACTCGCCACACTACTGCGGCTCTTGAGCAGTATAGAGCACAACCTGTGGCTCTCCGGACTGGCAATCAATCCAAACCCGGAAACTTGGATCTCGAAGACCTCTAAGATGTTGTTCAGGTTCGAACTCCTCATGCCAAACGCTCAAGTACATCTAAAAATCCAGTAGCAGTTCTTCTACAAGGACATAGCTTCTTTGAACGAAGAGATCCACAACCAACAGTCGACTTGTACAAGGCCAACGGCCATTCGAAGCTAAGTTAGGATCGAGCATGACTGTAGGAATTCTAAGAGACAGTGGACGTAACTCATCAGAAAAGCTCTCCTTTATATAGTATGAGTGTGGACCAACCCTAAACGCCACGTGTCAACCAGTCAAAGACCCCTAAATTAATGGGATGAGCCTAGGACTCAACACAATGAATCTTATTTAATAGGTTCATTTGACTGAATCCTAGGCCATAAACTTTTTGAATTCCCCAAGTGATGACGGCAATTAAAGAAGAGGATGACTAACTCATCCGTTAAATGAGCAGTCATTAAATTGCTCTAATGACTTTGACAAAAACTAGCTCCTTCGACTCAGAAGCTGTCACGCCCCAGAACCAGAATACTGGAGAGCGGGGACAGACATAGCCAGCTACGTATACTGAAATGGAAACCACCTCTATATACGGTCACGGTTGTCTAGATATATGAGGGTTTACTACAAGCCAACAGTCTCTTAGGGTCATGAACAAGCCTAGTGTCTCAATCACCGCAAGTAAGTAAAGTCGCAAGATGTATGATCATTGAATATACAATAATAAGGCGTCCCAAATATCACATATTCAGCTGATCATGAAGCTAGTCGTTACAAAATGTTAGGACTAGCAAGAGTTTAGTCATACATGATCAACCCTAGGATTTGTTAATCATGTTTACAGCCCGTAGGCAGACAGTAAGTAAAAGTGCATCGAGCTAACAGGTGCTCGTCGGCTAAACGCCTCAAAAGAATAATTTTACAATAGAGTGAGCAAAACAAAATAGAAAACCTACTCTTGGCCCGGATTCTGTCTAGTGTTCACCATTGGGCTGGAAGCTTGGTAGATCCTCGGGAGCTGCTCGGAAATCTGGCCACACAAAACCAGCTGGGTCAACCCCAGAAAGAGCAAGTGCCACAAGGGGGCCACGAAATAAGAACAAAAGCCAGCATTAACACAAGAAGATATAATATTTAAAACTAGAATTTATGAAAACATGGCAGGGTGATATACGACGAGATAACCATGGGACTATTCCGATAGCCAGGTTACAACCCGTAAACCAAACAAGGACCGGGGTTGTAACCCTTCATCTGAACAGAACTTGGTTTCCCACCATTTATCGGCAAGATAATAATGTAAGTAATCAAGACAGGAAGCAATCTTACATGGGATCAAGACACGACTAGACTGGTTATATCTCATTCAATCAATCACGGCCAAGCAGATCCTACGGCTTACTACTTTAACTAACTAGGGTTATCACAGGTCTAATTACTAACAAGATGCAGTGAGATTGTTCCACAGCCACAAGCCCTGCAGACCATCCAGGCTACCCAGGACGAAAGATTAGGGTTGAATTCAGGTGGGTACATCGTCCAGGAGACAAATGTACCCTTAGGTGACTTAGAGGGTGCAACACTCGACGGTGCGCTGGAAATGTGCCCTACTCGACGGCAGGCTACAAATCCCAAGAGCGCCCAGGTAACGGGATTGCCTGTAGCTGTGTCATCTCTTCATGACTACTGTGTTATTCTAGTTATTAACCTTAATCCATTTTAGTAGGTACTCCTGACCGTGGTACTCAGGAGTTCCATCCTAGACATGATGCAAGACTGGACAAGTGGATTAACAAGCAAGCAAGAAAGAACCACCCACGGTGTCAAGACAGGTCAAGTTAGGTTATCAAGTCATGTCAAGTCAGGAGTGCGCCGCCACGGGCCACTATCAAGTCCTGTTGTTCATGCCAGGAGTGCACCACTACGGGTCACTGTCGTGTTATGCTAGTTCCTTGTCATACCATGCCATGTACAATAGTCATTCCAAACATATTAAGTAAAATCAAGTTCATGACAAAAGGCGTAAGGATATAAAATGGGCATAAAATATCTAATAAAATATCAAAATACGGGGTTATAGAAGAGCCAAGCTTAAAGAAATAAAACCAAAACTCCAAGAGTCAGTGGACTAAGCAAGGGGTCAAGGGGCAGCATACGTGCAAAAGCACGCACGCAAGGCTCACTCAAGTCTGCGTACCAAGGCACCCTCAAGTGTGCAGTGTACATGAAAAGTCACGCACACTCAAGGGGCAGCGTATGTGAAAAGTCACGCACGCTACAGAGAGCAGCGTAGGTGAAAAGTCACACACGCTCAAGGGGCAGCGTATGTGAAAAGTCACGCACGCTCAAGGGAGCAGTGTGTGAAAGTCACGCACGCTACAGGGAGCAGTGTGTGAAAGTCACGCATGCTACAAGAAGCACTATGTGAAAGTCACGCACGCTACAGGGAGCAGTGTGTGAAAGTCACGCACGCTCAAGGGAGAAGTGTGTGAAAGTCACGCACGCTACAGGGAGCAGTGTGTGAAAGTTACGCACGCTACAGGGAGCAGTGTGTGAAAGTCACGCACGCTGCAGGGAGCAGTGTGTGAAAGTCATGCACGCTCAAGGAGACACGCTTCCAACAGGAAGCGTACTCAAGCCTGCGTACGCAGCACTAAAGAGCGCGCGTAGCTCAGTGTGCGTAGCTAAACAGCTCTGCACACTGCTCACTGTCTTCTCCAAACAACAAGAACACCAAGGAAGAACCCAAAGCTTCACAAGTTCATAACTTGGCCATCCGAACTCCAAATCCGGATTTCCAAAGTTCCAACTTGGGTGAAACTGAAAGCTCTTCCACGTGGAAACATCAAAACTTATAGAAAACCAACATAAATAGCTCAAACCATGCAAAATCCGAAAATAGGAAAAACTTAGATCTATGACAATGGGGGCTCCAAATCACAAAAACCCAAGTTCTAATGTTGGTCTCCATGTCCTAATCTAGCAAATGGACAAGGAAAAGAGGGTTCTCATGTAGTGGCAAGATGCACTTGCCTAGGGTTATGAGAGTTGTGTGGAGGAAGGAAGAAGAAGAAGTTGTAGGAAATTAATGGTGGAAGTTATAAGGAGAAAGAGTGGTAGGTGGGGATATAAAGAGGGGGAGTTGTGGTGGGTTGAGGGAGTAGCATAGGGCTAAGGTGTTCCAACACATAAAACCGAACCAAACCGAACCAACTCCAAATAAAACCGAGCCATGAGAAAACCCAAAATACGAGAAATACCGAAATTCTACAAGCTGAGAAAAAATAAAAATACATGCCAAAATCCAGATACGAGTAAAAATATGAAATACGAGAAAATGAGGGTGACAGAAGCGCAGCCACCTCAGTTCGACTCCGAAGTGCAGCAACTTGAGCTCGACTCAGAAGCGCAGTCACTTCAGTTCGACTCAGAAGCACAACTTCCTTACTTCAACCCAGAAGCGTAGCTACTTCCATCCCACCCAGAAGCGTAGCCCGTTCAATAGCTCCTTCAGCTGACACTTTGTTGCCTCAAGCACAAGTCTTCTTGTCGCCCAAAAGCGCAGTAACTCCGTCGTCTGCAAAACACAGTCTACTCGTTGCTTCAAAGTGCAGTGACTCCGTCGTCTTCGAAACATAGTCTACTCGTTGCCCAAAAGCGCAGTGACTCCGTCGTCTGCAAAACAAAGTCTATTCGTCGCTCCAAAGTGCAGTGACTCCATCATCTTCGAAACATAGTCTACTCGTTGCTCCAAAGCACAGTGACTCCGTCGTCTTCAAAACACAATCTCCTCGTCACCCAAAAGTGCAGTGACTCCGTCGTCTTCGAAACACAGTCTACTCGTCGCTCCAAAGCACAGTGACTCCGTCGCCTGAAGCACAGTCTTCTCATCGCCCAGAAGCGCAGTGACCTCATCGTCTTCGAAAACACGGTCTACTCATCGCCCAAAAGCGCCGTGACATCAAAGCCTCACCAGAAGCACAGCTCGCATAGATGCGCGGTCCTGTAAGGTAACATTGTCTCACGTGGCCACAAACGGGTACTTATATCTTGTTAGATATCACCCAATCGGTTTGCTTAAACCACTGCTCTTAAGATAGAACAGAGTTTGATTCTGTTGATAAGAGCAACATCCTATTGGTTTATTTAAACCACGAATAAGGACGGAGTTTATTCCTATGGACATAGGCCATATCCAGTCAGTTTGTTTAAACCAATGGCCCCCTAAGATAAGGACAAAATTCAACTTCGTAGATAGGAACAGAATCTACTCAGGTTCATCCAATCAACACTAAACACACGCCATATGTCATTTATTCAGTTATATTGATAATGCCCCAAGATCTTGATAAAAGAAATCCTAACGTCTGCCACGTGTCAACTCCGCAGCAGCCCTCACCGTACAGCCTCAAGATTCTCTCATATCTCTACGTACAGCGTTCTTGCACAATCCTTATGCACATCGCATATTAGCTCGCCTATAAATAGAAGGAGTTTTCCTTCGATAAAGAGGCTTCAAAATCATCATAACTTCGACGTCCTCTCGATTGGCAACCCAAATTTCCAGTCACAAGCACCAGAAAGCCAGAGCAAGTTCAACTCGTCGTCAGATCGTCAACGGAGTAAAGAAGACGCTGCAGTGCTCGATCTCCACAGTCACACTCTTCTAAAAATTTTGTACTTAGATATCCTATTTAGGAATCGATTGTACTCTTTATACGTTTAATATACAAAAAGTTCGTAAAACCTTTTGTCATGGAAAACAACTAGTAAGTATGGTTTTCAAGAATTATAAGTTTTTTCTAAAAATCATGTATATATTATTTATCTATTTTTCCTTTAATTTTTCTCATATCCATGACCAATCCTATTTTTCCAATTCCCTTACCAATTCTGTACCTCCTCTAATCGACCCTATATAAATGGATTATTCTGGACCGGATGGAATGGTCTGTGCCACCATCAGAGGCCGTCTTGCGTAGTTGTAACACCGAAGTCATAATTCGTGCCACCTTGATCATCGTACCACACCAGGCATCAACACCAGGCAAGATACCTTGCCATTTACTATCTATTTACTTTAGCTCATATTTCATGCATTTACTTATTATTTAAATTTTTGCAATATAAAACTATTTTTAAATTATGTTTAGATGCAGTTACTATTTGATTATGTCTTTGTTATTTCTCTATTTATTTCTATGCACTTTAACCCTAGGTTTAAGAGACCACCCTCATTTTGTTGCATTCATAGGCCTTGACACGTTGTGCCACGAAGTCATTAGTCACATATAGAACTAGGACATGCATAGCTGGCTGGCTACCAGTACGTATAAGTCATGCGATAGGACTAACCGCTAATAGTTTTGCATGATTTGTTTGACTTAGCGGTTAATAGAGGTTATGTGTTGTGAAGACAACATATATGCATGGGGTGGGGAGGACATTTCCTTAGTGTATGGGCTACCATGCACATTACCTTTATGATCGTATGCTCCACCGGAGATGCTGGTTGACGACCCCTTTATTTTATTGCTGGCCACTGACGTTCGAGGAACGATTATGCTTGAGGCCCTGGTGCTCCAAGTGGGAACTATACAGATTCCATTTTAGCCAGAGAGCCCAAGCGTTGGAGGGTTGTTCTTAAACTCCATTCACTTAGAATGGTTAGGCTACCTTATCCGTTAGGTATAAGTACTTTTGGTTTGTGCACTTATACCTGATCGCGACTTGGAATAGTAACTTGTCGCGGGCTAGTTTGCCATATCTTGTCCTTGTTTGGTTGTAGGTGTGGTTCACTGCTTCGATGAATACTTATACCTAGTTTGCCACACCTTCCTCACTTCAACCCAAAAGTGCAGCTACTTCCATCCCACCCAGAAGCATAGCCCGTTCAATGGCTCCTTCAGCCGACACTTTGTTACCTCAAGCACAAGTCTTCTTATCGCCAAAAAGCGCAGTAACTCCGTCGTCTGCAAAACACAGTCTACTCGTCGCTTCAAAGCGTAGTGAATCCATCGTCTATGAAACAAAGTCTACTCATCTCTCAAAAGTGCAGTGACTCCATCGTCTACGAAACAAAGTCTACTCGTCGCTCGAAAAGCACAGTGACTCCATCGTCTTCAAAACATAGTCTACTCGTTGCTCCAAAGCACAGAGACTCTGTCATCTTCGAAACACAGTCTCCTTGTCGTCCAAACGTGCAGTAACTCTGTCGTCATCGAAACACAGTCTACTCGTCGCTCCAAAGCACAGTGACTCCGCCGCCTGAAGCACAGTCTCCTCGTCGCCCTGAAGCACAGTGACCCCATCGTCTTCGAAGACACGGTATACTCATCGCCCAAAAGTATCGTGACATCGATGCCTCACCAGAAGCGCAACTCGCATAGATACGCGGTCCTATGATGTAACATTGTCCCATATGGCCACAAACTGGTACTTATATCTTGTCAGATATCACCCAATCGGTTTCCTTAAACCATCGCTCTTAAGATAGAACAGAGTTTGATTCTGTTGATAAGAGCAATATCCTATCGGTTTGTTTAAACCACGGATAAGGACAGAGTTTGTTCCTATAAACGTGGGCCAATCCAGTCAGTTTGTTTAAACTAATGGTCCCGTAAGATAAGGACAAAATCCAACTTTGGAGATAGAAACAGAATCTACTCAGGTTCATCCAATCAACACTAAACACACACCATGTGTCATTTATTCAGATATATTGATAACGCCCCAAGATCTTGATAAAACAGAATTCCAGCGTCCGCCACGTGTCAACTCCATAGAAGCCCTCACCGTGCAGCCTTAAGATTCTCTCATATCTCCATGTGCAGCGTTCTTGCACAATCCTTATGCACGTCGTATATGTGCTCGCCTATAAATAGAAGGAGTTTTCCTTCGATAAAGTGGCTTTGAAATCTTCATAACTTCGACGTCCTCTCGATTGGCAACCCTGAGTTCCAGTCACAAGCACCAGAAAGTCATAGCAAGTTCAACTCGTCGTCAGATCGTCAACGGAGTAAAGGAGCCGTTGCAGCGCTCGATCTCCACTATCACACTTTCCTAGAAATTTTGTACTTAGATCTCCTGTTTAGGAATCAATTGTACTCTTTATACGTTTCATATAGAAAAAGTTTGTATAACCTTTTGTCATTATAAAACCCCTATATTTCTACTATTTACTTATATAAATTTGGTACAGTTTTTTATTTTGTATTTGTACGTCGCGTAGTTGCATTGTACGTTGGGTGCAAAATTTTGATTTTTCGTAATTGCTCAACGAGTGCAAATTTGTGCGAGCGTACATATTTTTAGAAAAATATTTTTCTATTTTTATAGTTTCAAAATAATATATATAATAATTATTCTTGCTATCGTACAAAATTTTTCTAAGTTTGCTATTTTAATTATAAAAGCCTTTCGTTTATAACAGTTATTAATAATAAATAATATTTTTTTCGTGCATACATATATATTCCATAAATATTTATTAGTTTATTTTTAAAATAATAATGTAATTTTCAAAATTATTATTATTAGTATTTTGGAAAATATATTTTGAAATTATTGTGGCAATATAAATCTTGATTTGATTTTATGGATTGATTTAAATAGTTAAATTAATATCTATATTAAAATTTGATTTATAAGGAGAGGTACTCATCCATAAATTTCCACCATCCTCAACAGTACCGTACAACGTGTCTGTGTCCCCCTTCCCATCCACTATATTTTATTTCTAATACAAATATAGAGATTCTCTTCGTGTCTGACATGCCGTACACCCCGTCCCGTGCCTTACAGGACATGACACAACCCTCTCCCCCGTCGTTCTTCCATCACTACCACCGGCTGGCTTCGACCTTCCCCGTACCCTTTCCCCTGGCCGTCGACCCCAAGCCTCGTCCCAAGACGGCAACACCCACGCCCGACAACCTCCTCACAGCCTACCAACATCACCAGCGACATTGTCGCCCTCGCCTCTTCGATGCCGTCTCCCTTTTCCTCCCTATCTCCACCCAAACACCATCCTGACCACAAACCACCAACAGCCCCATCCTGGCCGAACTCCCATCATCCCGACCAAACCGACACTGTCGCCTTGCCCTATTGACCCATCAACAGGAGACACCACCACCTACAAAACCGATCCCAGCCATCGACCCAACTCCACGACCGCAGACCTCCACACCAGTATCCCCGCCGTGGGCATCATCTCCGACCACCACCCGGACCATTACCGGCGCCACTGCAACCGGTGCCACCCCGCCTCTAAATACCCCAACACCACAAACAAATGACAAAATTCAAACCGGACTTACCTCCGCGACCCGTTGATGGCCAGATTCGCTGCGACCAGGCTCCCGCTCGTCACTCCGAGCTCTTACCGCCGACGTCGCAAACCGATCCCAAGCCACCGGGTCTTTCATGCGTCTACGTGGGTGACCCAGGTAGGCAAGCTCCGCCCCTGCCAAACCCAACAATCATCACCGCCACCTATCTTCGCCTGGCTGACGAACCCTCTCGGCGCCCTCCATAGATCTCAAAGCCGTGCGGCGCCGCTCTTCCCGCCGCCTTCCTGCGCCTCCGCCTTCCGTCAGATCCGCCGCCACCATGATGACCCACCTCCTCCTCTCCATCTCGTTCTCCCTTTGCTTTTCCCCTCGCCTCTAGCGCGCCACCACCGGCCGCTGAACCGCCGGCGAGCTCCTCCTCATCACCGCACCGGCGCTCTCCGCCTCCACCCGGCCGCCGTGCCACCGAGAGCCCTCACGGTCGCAACCTTCACACCAGGCACGCTAGCCCGATTCCCTCGGTCGCTGGCGCCGTACGCCGCCGGAGCAGTGAGCCCCGCCGGCTCATCGATCCCCTCCGTTCTCTTCATCCCCTCTCCCGAGCCCCATCACTCTCGTCCCCGCTCTCTCTCTCCTTCGCCTTTTCCTCACTCTCCTCCCTTCATCCTCTCTCTCTCTCCTTCGCCTTTTTCTCACTCTCTTCCCTTCATCCTCTCTCTCTCCTTTCTCCTTTCTCTTTTCCATTTTAATTACAAGCAGTAGAGCAGTAGTCAACTGACTGCTGCACTTTATTTTTTTATTATTATTATTTGTTTTTTTGTTTTTTTGGTGTGTTTTGTTTTTTATTGTTTGTTTAAATTTTCTACCTTTTTTTTCTCCTGGTATTAGCTATTGCTTTAGGAATTATTAGCTATTATTACTTCTTCTTCTTCTTCTTCTTCTTATTATTATTATTATTATTATTATTATTATTATTATTAAACTGTTAGTAATGAGATACTTATGTAAGTATTGTTAATATATGGATCTTAAAAAGCTATTTTAACTATTAAATATTTTCTGCAGGATAACAGTATTCCAATACATTTTATTAAATATTTTTTTATATACGGTTATGGTTATATTAAATCCATGGGTTTTACTAATATTTTTATTAATATTAAATATTATTATATCCATAAATTATGTTACGGTATTATTTTAAATACGATTTTTGACTTGGAAATAATAATATTTTTACTACAGTATTCTAGCCATTTCCTTCCAAACAAAGGGTGACATTAATATATATTCACAATATTTTTATATCAAAACATAGCTTTAGCCTAAATCAAATTTTCCTTTATTTTTAAGTATTTATAAAATATTATTTTTTTCTAATAAAAATAGAGTTCCTATCTAATATCCAATTCTGACAACTTAGAGTTATTGCCGAAAATGATTTTTTTGACTTTAAGTATTTTTCCTATAAATATTTTGACTAATGAAAACTAGTTTTAGGAATATTTTCTAAAATTCGTATATATAATATTTATCCATTATTATTTGATTTTTCTTCTGTCCGTAACCAATCCTATTATTCATATTCTCTCGCCCAATCTGTACTTCCTCCTACCGACCCTAGCTAACTTGACCGTCCTGGACCCGATGGAACCGTTCGTGCCGTTATCTGGAGTCACCCTGCATAGTTATTACATCAAAGTCGCAGTCCGTGCCACCTTGATTATTGCAGCACCACCTCAGGCGTCAATCAAGCAAGACACCTTGTCATTTGCTGTTTATTTATTTTAGCTCATATTTTTATGCATTATTCATTAATTTTTATGCAAAATAAACTGTGATACATGGCATAACCGGTTAGAACTTACTATTTAGTTATATTTCCTGCTATGTATTATTTTCTTACATATTAAACCTAGATTTAAGGGACCACCTTGTGTGTTGCATTTATTTGGCCTTGACACGTCGTACCACAAAGTTGTGTGTCGCATGTAGAACACAGACGTGCGTGATTGGCTGACCACTAGTACGTACAAGCCTTGCGATAGGATTAACCGCTAATAGAATTGCATGCTTATTTGACTTAGCGGTTATATAGGTTTTCTGTTGTGGATACAATATAGTAGGCATTGGGCGGAAAGGACAATTCCTTAGCGTATGGGCTTCGATGCACTTTCCCTTGTGACCCGGAAGCTCTGCTGGAGATACGGGGTTGATGACCCATGATTACTGACGGCCACTGGCATTCTGCGGAACGTTATGCTCTTATTGATTGGGCCTCTGGTGCCCCAATGGGGGACTATGCCAATCCTATTTTAGCCAGGGTCCATGCGTAGGAAGGATTGTTCTTGACTATATTTTACTTAGAACGGATAGGCACCTTTATCCGTTAGGTACGAGTACTTTTGGTTTGGGTACTTGTATCTGACCATGACTTGGAACAAAAATTTATCGCAGATTATTTAGCCACATCTTGTCCTTATTTGGTTGTAGGTGTGACTTACTACTTCGATAAGAAGGTATTAAACCTTGTTGGGGTCCGGATACCATATTGGATTCATAGCATGGAAAGATACGTCATCGTGAATTAGTTTACCATCTCCTGTCCTTGTTTGGTTGGGGGGATGGTACGCTAGTTCAATGGTGTGTATTAGACCATGTTATAATTTAATTGACTTATTTATTTGAGCAATTTATATTCAGTTATATTGGCATGATATTATGTGTCATGTTACGTCCCTCTGAGGACCTGGTTATCTCGCCAGGTGTGTGCTCTTGTCTTTCGTCGGTATCCTAGCCGAGGTCGTGGTCTTCTCCATTTATTCGAAGATGAGGTGCCTTGGATCTATCTTGCTACCTTTGTCAAATCATTTTGTATATCATGTACTCCTTTCCTTTTATTTGGTTGGTAGTAGATGTGTCTCCACCCAACATATTGTATCAAGACAATTCATTATCATTATATGATATCTTTTATTCATTTATTTTGTGTGGATGAGATTAGTCACGGTTCTACTGCATTTTGTAGCTTACGTATATTTATTATACCGCTGGCATGTCTACGTTTCTAGTCCTACGAATTTTAGGACTGCGGCGTTACATGTTTTTGTGGTGGCCCATGCAGGTCAAGATAAATTATTTGGTTACTTTATCGTACCAAGCAAGCCTGCGAATAGGATAGAAGTCTAGGATCTCATCCACGTACTTGACCTCTTTCATCGATTCCCTATTCGAACTATCGTTCGACTCATCGATTGCATCTTGCTTGATTCCTCCTATCAAAATTCTTATCTCCCCTTCGTGCTTGCTAGAGGTTAGGAAGGTGACCCTACTAGTTGGACATGTTTTCTTTGTCCCAAAACACCATTAGTTTAATTCTTTTAAGTTGGGTGGAATGCCTTATGACCTAGCAATCCTTTTGTCCTTGTGACCTATATTAGCAAGTTTACTTAGATTCTAGAATTTAGAGGACCCTAAACCATCTAGCCAACCAAGGACTTGGACAAGAAGACTATAGGACGACTGTATAGGGACCAACACAGGATATGACTTAAAGACTTAAGGAGTTGAACTAATTCTACTTTATTTCAATCTTAATCTCACGTGCCTATATTTTTACTATCTAGACTAATGATGCTAATGTAGCCTAGTTTTTGCAAGCTTAATTCTTTATCAAACTTGTTCATGACATATGTTATTCGAGGCCTCTACTAACGTATTGTCTACTCAGAACCGGTGCATGATGGTCTGATCAACCTAGTGCACTTTGGTTCGATTTTATCTATCGTTCTACGTGGATGGGGACATAGCTAAACTTGTCCTCTAGAGTCCTATCCACGACTGCCTTGGCAACTCCTTTTGAATTATTTAGTCGCCTTTGAACCACGTATTCGTATTCGATAACGCCTCATTCGAACTCTATATTGCTTTCGCCTTCACCTATTTTATAAGGATGAAGGTGTTATACTAGAACTTCCTCTAGGCTTCCTATCGATTATGACCATTATCACTAGATGCTGCTATATCTTCATCTTAAAACTACTCGGCCCTATCAAGACCACCTAATCGCTTAATTTAGGAGTGAATCTAATTCGTTCTCTTAATCGTGCCCTCAACCTACTCTCAAAAAACCATAACTTTAAGGTCTTTATTTTATTTTCTCTTGTTACCATAATATTTTTATTGCCTGTTATCTTGTTTTAACCTTAACACTTACCCATTTTCCTTCTTGCGCCAACCCATGATTATCCTCGCCATTATTGAAATCGTGATTTCCTAATACATCTTTTGTTGAACATTGTGAATGTTGTCCTCACAAATACCCCTTGTGCCTTCTCACCCCCTACAAATTCTTAATTTCGAGGACAAAATTCTTTTAAGTTGGGTAGGATGTAAAACCCCTAAATTTCTACTATTTTTTATATAAATTTGGTACTGATTTTTTTCTTTTGTATTTGTACGTCGCGTAGTTGCATTGTACGTCGTGCGCAAAATTTTAATTTTTTGTAATTGTTCGACTAGTGCGAATATGTGCGAGAGTACATATTTTTAGAAAAATATTTTTATATTTTTATAGTTTTAAAATAATATATATTAATTATTCTTGCTATCGTACGAAATTTTTTTAAGTTTTCTATTTTAATTATAAAAGCCATTCGTTTATAACAGTTATTAATAATAAATAATATTTTTTCGTGCATACATATATATTCCATAAATATTTATTAGTTTATTTTTAAAATAATAATATAATTTTTGAAATTATTATTATTAGTATTTTGGAAAATATATTTTAAAATTATTGTGGCAATTTAAATCTTGATTTGATTTTATGGAATGATTTAAATAGTTAAATTAATATCTATATTGAAATTTGATTTATCTTATTTGATTTTAAACTAAAAGATGGAATTTAATTAGATTTAAATTGGATTTGGATTTGGATTTGGATTTGATTGGTTATTGAGGATTTAAATATTCCTACATCCTTATGCAACTGGGAATTTCCACCTCCTATATAAGAAGAGGTACTCATCCATAAATTTCTACCATCCTCAACAGTGCCGTGCATCGTGTCCGTGTGCTCCTTTCCATCCACTATATTTTATCTCTAATACAAATACAGAGATTCTCTCCGTGTCTGACATGCCGGATACCCCGTCCCGTGTCTCACAGGACATGACACAACCCTCTCCCCCGTCGTTCTTCCATCACTACTACCGGCTGGCTTCGACCTTCCCGTACCCTTTCCTCTGGCCGTCGACTCCAAGCCTCGCCCCAAGACGGCAACACCCACGCCTGACAACCTCCTCACAGCCTACCAACATCACCAGCGATATCGTCGCCCTCGCCTCTTCGATGTTGTCTCCATTCTCCTCCCCGTCGCCACGCAAACACCATCCTGACCACAAACCACCAACAGCCCCATCCCGGCCGAACTTCCATCATCCCGACCAAACCGACACCGCCGCCTTGCCCTACTGACCCATCAACAGGAGACAACACCACCTACAAAACCGATCCCAGCTATCGACCCAACTCTACGACCGCAGACCTCCATACCAGTATCCCTGCCGTGGGCATCATCTTCGACCACCACCCGGGCCATTACCGATGCCACTGCAGCCAGTGCCACCCCGCCTCCAAATACCCCAACACCGCAAACAAATGACAAAATTTGAAATGGACTTACCTCCGTGACCCGTCGGCGGCCAGATTCGCTGCGACCAGGCTCTTGCTCGTCACTCCGAGCTCTCACCGCCGACGTCGCAAACTGATCCCGCGCCACCGGGTCTTTCGTGCGTCTACGCGCGTGACCCAGGTAGGCAAGCTCCGCCCCTGCCAAACCCAACAATCATCACCGCCACCTATCTCCGCCTGGCTGACGAACCCTCTCGGCGCCCTCCGCAGATCTCAGAGCCGCGCGGCACCGCTTTTCCCGTCGCCTTCCTACGCCTCCGCCTCCCATCAGATCTGCCGCCACCACGATTACTCGCCTCCTCCTCTCCTTCCCGTTCCCCCTTTGATTTTTCCCTCGCCTCCAGCGCGCCACCACCGGCCACTGAACCACCGACGAGCTCCTCCTCATCACCGTACCGGCGCTCTCCGCCTCCACCCGGCCGCCGTGCCACCGAGAGCCCTCACGGTCGCCGCCTCCGCACCAGACGCGCCAGCCTGATTCCCTTCGGTCGCTAGTGCTGTACGCCACCGGAGCAGTGAGCCCCGCCGGCTCATCGATCCCCTCTGTTCTCTTCATCCCCTCTCCCGAGCCCCATCACTCTCGTCCCCGCTCTCTCTCTCCTCAGCCTTTTCCTCACTCTCCTCCCTTCATCCTCTCTTTCTCTCCTCCGCCTTTTCCTCACTCTCCTCCTTTCATTCTCTCTCTCTCTCTCCTTTCTCCTTTCTCCTTTCTCTTTTCCCTTTTTAATACAAGCAGTAGAGCAGCAGTCAACTGACTGCTGTACTTTATTTTTATTATTATTTTTTTGTTTTGTTTTTTTATTGTTTGTTTGAATTTTCCATCTTTTTTCTCCTGGTATTAGCTATTGCTTTAGGAATTATTAGCTATTATTACTTCTTATTCTTATTATTATTATTATTATTAATATCATTATTATTGTTATTATTATTATTATTATTATTATTATTATTATTATTATTATTATTATTATTAAACTGTTAGTAATGAGATACTCATGTAAGTATTGTTAATATATGTATCTTAAAAAGCTATTTTAACTATTAAATATTTTTTGCAGGATAACAGTATTCCAATGCATTTTATGAAAATATATTTTTATATACGGTTATGGTTATATTAAATCCATAGGTTTTACTAATATTTTTATTAATATTAAATATTGTTATATCCATAAATTATGTTATGGTATTATTTTAAATATGATTTTTGACTTGGAAATAATAATATTTTTATTACAGTATTCTAGCCATTCTCTTCCAAACAAAGGGTGACATTAATATATATTCACAATATTTTTATATCAAAACATAGTTTTAGCCTAAATCAAATTTTACTTTATTTTTAAGTATTTATAAAATATTATTTTTTTTCTAATAAAAATAGAGGTCCTATCTAATATCCAATTCTGACAACTTAGAGTTTTTGCAGAAAACGATTTTTTTTGACTTTAAGTATTTTTAAGTATTTTTCCTATAAATATTTTGACTCATGAAAACTAGTTTTTAGGAATATTTTCTAAAATTCGTATATATAATATTTATCCATTATTCTTTGATTTTTCTCATGTCCGTAACTAATCCTATTATTCATATTCCCTCGCCCAATCTATACTTCCTCCTACCGACCCTAGCTAACTTAACCATCCTGGACCCGATGGAACCGTCCGTGCCGTTATCTGGAGTCACCCTACATAGTTATTACACCAAAGTAGCAGTTTCTGCCACCTTGATTATTGCAGCACCTCCTCAGGCGTCAATCAGGCAAGCCACCTTGCCATTTGCTGTTTATTTATTTAAGCTCATTTTTTCATGCATTATTCATTATTTTCTTTATGCAAAATAACTGTTATACATGGCAAAACCTGTTAGAACTTACTATTCAGTTATATTTCCTGCTATGTATTATTTTTTTACACATTAAACCTAGATTTAAGGGACCACCTTGTGTGTTGCCTTCATTTAGCCTTGACACGTCATACCACGAAGTTGTGTGTCGCATGTAGAATACGGACGTGCGAGATTGGCTGGCCACCAGTACGTACAAGCCGTGCGATAGGATTAACCGATAATATAATTGCATGCTAGTTTGACTTAGCGGTTATTGAGGTTTTCTGTTGTGGATACAACATAGTAGACGTTGGGCGGGGAGGACAATTCCTTAGCGTATGGGCTTCGATGCACTTTTCCTTTTGACCCGAAAGCTCCACTGGAGATACGGGGAAGATGATCCATGATTACTGACGGCCACTGCCGTTCTGCGGAATGTTATGCTCTTATTGATTGGGCCTCTGGTGCCCCAAGGGGGGACTATGCCGATCCTATTTTAGCCAGGGCCCATGCGTAGGAAGGATTGTTCTTAACTACATTTCACTTAGAACGGTTAGGCACCTTTATCCGTTAGGTACGAGTACTTTTGGTTTGGGTACTTGTATCTGACCGTGGCTTGGAATAATAACTTGTTGCGGATTAGTTCACCACATCTTGTCCTTGTTTGGTTGTAGGTGTGACTTACTACTTCGATAAGAAGGTATTGAACCTTGTTGAGGTCCGGATACCATATTGGATTCATAGCATGGAAAGATACGTCATCGTGAATTAGTTTACCATCTCCTGTCCTTGTTTGGTTGGGGGGATGGTACGCTAGTTCAATGGTGTGTATTGGACCATGTTATAATTCAATTGACTTATTTATTTGAGCAATTTATATTCAGTTACATTGGCATGATATTATGTGTCTTGTTACGTCCCTCTGAGGACCTGGTTATCTCGTCAGGTGTGTTCTTTTGTCTTTCACAGGTATCCTAGCCGAGGTCGTGGTCTTCTCCATTTATCGAAGATGACGTGCCTTGGATCTATCTTGCTACCTTCGTCAAATCATTTTATATATCATGTACTTTATTCCTTTTATTTGGTTGGTAGTGGATGTGTCTCCACCCAACATATTGTATCAAGACAATTCATTATCATTATATGATATCTTTTATTTATTTATTTTATGTGGATGAGATTAGTCATGGTTCTACTACATTTTACAGCTTACGTATATTTATTATACGGCTGGCATGTCTACGTTTCTAGTCCTACGTATTTTGGGACTGGGGCATTACATATTTTTGTGGTGGCCCATGCAGGTCAAGATAAATTATTTTGTTACTTTACCGTGCCAAGCAAGCCTGCGAATAGGATTAGAAGTCTAGGATCTCATCCACATACTTGACCTCTTTCCTCGATTCCCTATTCGAACTACCGTTCGACTCATCGATTGCATCTTGCTTAATTCCTCCTATCATAATTTTATCTCCCCTTCGTGCTTGCTAGAGGTTAGCAAGGTGACCCCTACTAGTTGGACATGTTTTCTTTGTCCCAAAACACCATTAGTTTAATTCTTTTAAGTTAGGTAGAATGCCTTATGACCTAGTAATTCCTTTGTCCTTGTGACCTATATTAGCAAGTTTAGTTAGATTCTAGAATTTAGAGGACCCTAACCCATCTAGCTAACTAAGAACTTGGACAAGAAGACTATAGGACGACTGTATAGAGACCAACACAGGATATGACTTAAAGACTTAAGAAGTTGAACTAGTTCTACTTTATTTCAATCTTAATCTCGTGTGCCTATATTTTTACTATATAGACTAATGTTGCCTAATTTTTGCAGGCTCAATTCTTTATCAAACTTGTTTATGACATATGTTATTCTAGGCCTCTACTAACGTATTGTCTACTCAGAACCGGTGCATGATGGTCTGATCAACCTAGTGCACTTTGGTTCGCTTTTATCAATCGTTTTACGTGGATGGAGACATAACTAAACTTGTTGTCAGCCCCTGTTTTTCAAATTTGATTTAATTAGTGTTAATTAGTTATGAATGACATATTTTGCTTTACAATAATTTAATATAATTTTTAGGAATTTTTCTAGAATTTTAGATAATTTTTAAATAGTTTTTAAAACAAAAATATATCCTTTTGTAAATATTTGAAATATTTTAATAGCATTTTGTAATATTCAAATTTGTTTTAATATTGGTTTGTAATTAACTGAATTGTTTTAATTTTGGTTTGCAAATAATATTTTGCAAACTGTTAGGTGCGGGGCCAATATGCCAAACCCCAAAATTGGGGGACTTTTCTGCAAAACTACCGTCACCCCCCCTCCCCACGTACTCACCTACCCCCGACGACCGTCGACGTGCGACGACTTCCACCGCACGACCGACCTAGCCCACCCCGACCGACCTAAAACCCCCTATAAGTACCCCCCAGTCCTAAGCCCTAACCCTAGTTCACCATCGACCATCCCCAGACCCTTCGTCCCCAACGAGAGCCAAAACCCTAACCCTAACTCCGGCGAGTGCAGTGCCGCCCCCCACAGCGACCATCACCGCCCACAACTGCCACCACTCGACGCGTCTCATCGAGACGAACGCAGCACCACCCAAGCGCCACGCCGACGACGTCTCCCTCGCCGTCCAGTGCCCCAGACTTCAACCCTAGACGCCGGACACGTACATGTCATTCCTCCTCCGTGTCGAGTCGTGTTCGTGTACATGAGTGCGAACTCGCCCAGTAATGCGGAGTCCAGTAACGAGTGTGGACACGACGTTCACGTATCGTGCGTGTCGTGCACGACCCCAGACACAGGACTCGACCGTCTTCGTGTCCCTAACTGTCAGGATACGAAGTTTATTTTATCGGGTTTAAAACCCATTCACCTAAACAGAAATAACACTAACCCAAACCCTACCCCTAACATACAGCTCGGGCTGACCCCCTGGCCAGCCCGACCGAGCCCAAGAACCCGACCCCTCTGGGCCGAGTTCGAACCCCCGTTGCTTTGTTTGTTTTCTTTTTATTTTGTTTTTGTTTTTATTAGTTATTATTATATGTATATATGTATATATATGTATATATGTATATGTATGTTTGTATATGTATATTTTATAATATATATTGTTATATGTATATATATACAATAATTATATATATGTATATATTTTATAATTAGTATTTTACTGTATATAATTAGTATTTTACTATATATATGTGTATACATATATATATATATATGTGTATACGTATATATATATATGTGTATACGTATATATATATATATATATATATATATATATATATATATATATATATATATATTATATATATATATATATATATATATATATATATATATATATATATATATATATATATATAAAATATATATATATATATATAATATATATATAATATATATATATATATATATATATATATATATATATATATAAAATATGTCTTTATGTATATATATATTATTATATATATACTCTTTTATATATATATGTATACAGTATTTGTATATGTATATATATATTTTATATTTAGTATTTCTATTTTATATATATATATATATATATATATATATATATATATATATATATATATATATATATATATGTCTTTATGTATATATATTATTATATATATACTCTTTTATATATATATGTATACAGTATTTGTATATGTATATATATATTTTATATTTAGTATTTCTATTATATATATATATATATATATATATATATATATATATATATATATATATGTCCCCATGGCCGTAGCCCGTTGGGAATGGTGGAGCACCCCGGCGCAGTGGCGCGGGTTCGAGCCCCCTTGGAGGCATGCCTCCAAGCACCATTAAGAAGTGGACACCCTCAAATATATATATATATATATATATATATATATATATATATATATATATATATATATATATATATATATATATATATATATATATATATCCATTATATATATATATAAATATCTATATATATAAATATTGTAGTTATATATTTATATATGTATTGAAATTCTACCTTGTACAAAAATTTTTTATGTAGAATTTCACAAGATTATTTTATTATATATTTTGTGATTTGTATATTTTTACCATTTTAAAAATATATTATTATTATTTAAATTCCTGTATTTTATTTGTTATGACCAATTGATGTCCAAACCTAGCATGAATTTTTGGTCTCAATTGTGTCTAATACATTCAGAGTCTGTACAAGTCATATTGGACTTGATTCATGGCTCTGGGACCTGTATCTGGACTTCTTTTCAATTTCGAATACATGGACAAAAATAGTAAATAATTAATTAATTATTTTTAAGAAACTGTTGCTTGCTATTTTTGAATTTTTATATATATATTTTAATTGTATTAAAAATCTGGGAAAAATTGTACTTAAATATTATGTTAATTTAGACAATTTATTACAATTTTTCCAGAATTTATTAAATGCTTTTGGTACTTTATAAAAATAGAAAAACAGAACTCATTTTTAGTATATTTATGTTTGTTGATTTTTAATAAATATTTAGGAGGGTTTATAAATTCCAGAAAAATTATTATAAATTTCTATAATTAACAATAATCATTGTGGTACTTTATTTTATGTAAAATTGAGCATTTTGTCTATCCTAAAAATTATTGGGTCATAGTGTACAGTTTGAATTAATTATTGCATAGTTACGACTTGCAACTTTTTGTGTTATTTTGAGTTATAGTCGTATTGAACCTCACCCCGCACTAGTGTAAAGACCATAGAAAGTTAGTTTGAGTATTGTGTCACCCCACATTGGTCTCTTATGCTAAAGTCACCATTTGGCTAGGTGTCCTGTTAGAAAGTCGTGTTGTACCCCTAGTGTCTTAGTGTTTAACTTAGTATAAAAACTAAGTTTATGTATTTATTTCTACAGTGACGAGTTACCAGGCATCTATAGCATTTTTATCTCTGCTTTGCTTTGCTAAAGACAAGTACTTCTACAAAATTTACATACTGTTACATCAATGAACTGCGAATCCAACCATGTTAAATGCTGATCCTTAGGGTAGCAAGTTAAATATTTACATGTTGTATTTACTTTCAGTCACTACCATGCTTAGGATAGTCTTTATATATATCTCTCACATGATTAGAATCTGGGTTATGGGGAAACTGTTAGTAGTGTACGTGATCATGCCCCTTCTCCGTACGTACGTACCGAGCAAGGTTGACATTTTATGTATACCTTGTCGTAGGCGCACCAGCTGTATTTGTACGTATGTACATCTATCGCTTGTTTACTTGTATGGAAGTACATTTTATATACTTGTACCACCGTATATTTTACACCTATTGACGATCACGTACCTGCTACAGTTTTAAACATTACATATACATCTGTCTATATGACATATATGTCTTTACCATGATAGATTATGATGTGCCATGATTCCAGTTTATTACATTTCTGTTCATTTTATGTTTCGTATATCAGTTTGCTAGAAACAGTACTTGCTCCCGTCCTGACAGGATAACATTGTAGGTATTCTTACTGAGGAGGAGTTGCTCTATGACTCATATTATGGAGTTACTATCGAGGACCAGGCTTTGTCTTACGAGGATGTACCTGCGGGGAACCTCGTCTAGTTTGTGTAGTTGCTCGGGATATTTAGTGTAGTGATGTATTAGACTACGTATTTTGTAACTGGACCTGTATCCAGTTTTACATTTCTGACTTGTACTTGGACTTGTTATTATATGAGATGACTTTTGTGTTTGGAGCATTTATGACTCTTCTTTACGTATAGAACTGTTAGCACATTTAGTCTTATCTTGTTATCTCTAGAACAGCTTACTGCACTTTTCTCAAGCGTAGACTGGACATGACTCGGCCCGGCCCAACAATTTGGGTAGCGGGTCGTGACATGTCTTTTAGTGGTGGCCCATGCATGTTTTCTGTCTTGCAAGAGGCCGGCTTCTGTACCCTCGAGGGACCATCCAAGCGTCAGGCTTTCTAGCAGAGAGCACCGATGCCGTACCAGCAGACTTATTGCCCCTACACCACATCACCTAACCCCACCAGTTAGAGCCCCGGGATCCCGGCAACAGCAGAAGGGAGCTATGTGTTCTTTTTGTGGAAGACCAGGGCATGATTACTCCATCTGTAGAAAGAGGTTGAAGCAGTGCTTAGTTTGTGGGTCTGCCACCCATCAGATTTGGGACTGCCCCGTAGCCAAGGTATCTAGAGGGCCGCTTCCGACTCAGTAGCAGAGGTTTGGGCAACACCTGCAGTAGCAGAAGGGACCCAGGGGAAGGCTTATAGCCTAGCTCTTGAGCCAAAGACGGAGTAGGTTTCGGAGCCAGATTATTTGGCTGACGTCATCACAGGTCATGTTTATTTGTATACTTTTCTAGCTCTATGCTTGTTTGATTCTGGTGCATCTCATAGCTTCCTGTCATTAGAGTTTATGCATAAACACCACTTAGTAGCTACACCTACCGAGGAGATGAGTAGAGTAATGACGGAAGGAGGACCAGTGCCCATTAGAGCTATCTATAGATGCTCTATTACTATAGCCGGAAGAGAGTTCAGGGGACGATTCTTTGTGATGCCACTCCCCAGGTATGATATCATATTGGGGAATGGACTGGCTTAGCTATGCCCATGCAGCTATAGACTGTCATGAGGGTAGTATTCTGTTCAGTCCCCCAGGCACAGCACCATTCAGTGTCAGAAGGGCAGGGCCGGAGATCAGCCTAGAGCTGAACTATTATGCGACAGTTGGGGAGATAGCACCGCCACACCCTATCATTAGAAAGTTTATGGATGTATTCCCAGAGGATCTTCCAGGACTTCTGCCTGACAGAGATGTGGAGTTCACTATAGATTTAGTACCAGACTCATCACCAGTATCCCGGGCTTGCTATAGAGTGAACCCCAAGGAGGTCGTAGAGATGAAAGAGCAGATTGATGACCTATTGAAAAAGGGTTTCATTCGATCTAGTGCTTCTCTATGGGGAGCGCCATTGCGCTTTGTGCCTAAGAAGGATGGTACAGTTCGGTTGTGTATTAACTACCGGGCTTTGAATACCATCACCATTAAGAACAAATATCCTCTGTCCAGGATAGATGATTTATTCGACCAGTTGAGTGGGGCGAAAGTATTTTCCAGGATAGACTTGAGATCCGGTTACCACCAGGTGAAGGTCAGGGCAGCAGACATCCAGAAGACGGCATTCAACATAAAGTATGGGCAGTACGAGTTTCTGGTGATGCTATTTGGTCTCACAAATGTGCCAGTTGTCTTTATGAATTTGATGAATAAGACATTTTACCAGTATCTAGATAAGTTCGTCGTAGTGTTCATCGACGACATCCTGATATACTCGAAGATGCCGGAGGAGCATGCAGAGCACTTGCGGACAGTTTTAGGGATTCTGAGGCAGGAGAGATTGTATGCTAAATTATCGAAGTGCGAGTTCTTTTTAGACCGAGTGGAGTTTCTCAGCCATGTAGTTACTGGAGAGGGGATCTCGGTGGATCCCAGAAAGATTGCTATCGTTGAGACATTGAAGGCTCCGACGTTAGTTTCAGAGATCAGGAGCTTTCTGGGTTTAGCCGGCTATTATAGGAAGTTTGTTCAGGACTTTGCTAGGATAGCTGAACCAATGACGAAGCTGTCGCGGAAGGACACAGAGTACATCTGGTCAGAGGACTGCCAGACAGCGTTTGAGGAGCTGAAGAGGAGGCTGACGACCGCTCCAGTTCTGACATTACCTTCAGGATCTGGAGGTTTCACCATATACAGCGATGCTTCGGGAAAGGGGCTAGGATGTGTCCTACAGTAGCATGGGAAAGTGTTTGCTTATGCATCTAGGCAATTACGGACTCATAAGTGGAACTATCCTACCCATGACCTAGAGTTAGCTGTGGTGATCTTTGCACTCAAGTTATGGAAATATTACTTATACGGAGAGCGTGTGGAAATCTTTACTGACCACAAGAGCTTGAAGTATGTGTTCACGCAGAAAGAGCTGAAAATGAGGCAAAGACGATGGTTGGAGTTGATGAAGGACTTCGACATCGATTTACAGTATTACCCCAGAAAGGCAAATGTGGTGGCGGATGCGCTGAGCAGGCATCCGATGGCATGGTATCTGATGATAGATCGGCATTTACGGGAAGATCTGGAGAAGCTCGGTATCGAGATAGTTCGGTCAGGATCAGTGATACAGATGATGACGCTTGACATACAGTCAGGTTTGATGGAGCAGATCAGGGAGGCACAGTCTACAGATGAGAGCCTTCGCAGACTTCGAGCCCAGGCTTTAACTGGATTGCTGGATGACTTCACTGTAGCAGAGGATGGATCCTTGAGGCATGGTAGCCGATTATGCGTGCCGAAGGGAGAGCTGATAGAGGCATTCTTGCAGGAGACGCACCGATCGAGATATTCTATTCACCCTTGTGCCAACAAGATGTATCGTGACTTGCGGGAACATCTTTGGTGGCACGGGATGAAGAGGGATGTATCACGTTTCATTTCGAGATGCCTAGTTTACCAGCAGGTCAAGGCGAAGCGCCAGAGGCCAGCTGGTCTGTTACAGCCGTTACCCATTCCCGAGTGGAAGTGGGAACACATTACGATGGACTTAGTCTCAGGGCTTCCTCGTTTCCAAGAGGGAAAGATACCATTTGGGTCATCGTGGACAGGCTGACAAAGTGTGGGCACTTCATACCCTTCAAGGTGGGGCTTTCCACCGAGAAGTTAGTAGAGCTGTACAAGCAGCAGATAGTACGCTTGCACGGAATACCAGTAAGCATCATGTCGGACAGAGACAGTAGATTCACATCTCACTACTTGAGGAGCTTGCAGGAGGAGTTGGACAGTCGGCTCAAGTTCAGTACGGCGTACCACCCGCAAACAGATGGACAGTCCGAGAGGACGATACAGACGCTGGAGGACATGCTGAGGACTTGTGTGCTGGACTTTGGCTGATCATGGGAGAGCCATCTGCACTTGGAAGAGTTTTCATACAACAACAGCTACCAAGCCAGTATCGGTATGTCTCCTTTCGAGGCACTATATGGACGACGATGCCGTACACCGCTCTTTTGGGACGATGTTGGTGATAGAGTTATGCTTGGGCCAGAGATGATCACGGATGTAACAGAGAAGGTTGGGATGATCAGAGACAGGCTCAGAGTAGCTCAGGATAGGCAAAAATACTGGGCCGATGCTAGTTATAGACCGATGGAGTTCGCAGACGGTAATATGGTGCTGGTGAAGATATCACCTACTAGAGGGACGATCCGGTTCGAATGAGGAGGGAAGCTGAGCCCCAGATACATCGGGCCATTCGAGATACTTGGCAGGATCGGAGAGGTAGCTTACAGGGTTGCACTTCCACCCAACCTAGCGGGAGTTTACGATGTCTTTCACGTATCCCAGCTGAGGAGATATGTTCCGGACCCCAGCCATGTGCTAGATCATTCAGAGTTGGAGATCGGGCCGAGCCTTGCAGTTACTGAACAGCCCGTGGAGATATTGGACAGGAGGAAGAAGAGGGTGAGGAACAAGGTTATACCCTTAGTACGAGTAGCTTGGATCCGTCACTCTCCAGATGAATATACTTGGGAGAGGGAGTCGGACACGAGGGAGAGATACCCTTACTTGTTCGATCCAACAGCTGCGAGGGAACGATCCGTTCCCGCTTGATACCTTAGAGGTTAGTTTCGATCGTAGCCTTAGTCATTTGTTGTATTGCTTGTTATATTAGAAATTGTAGGGTCTTCAATCCTTGTGAATTTCGAGGACAAAATTTTTCAAGGAGGGAAGACTTGTCAGCCCCTATTTTTTAAATTTGATTTAATTAGTGTTAATTAGTTGCTAATGACATATTTATCTTTAAAATAATTTAATATGATTTTTAGGAACTTTTATAGAATCTTTAGATAATTTTTAAATAGTTTTTAAAACAAAAATATATCCTTTTGTAATTATTTGAAATATTTTAATAGCATTTTATAATATTCAAATTTGTTTTAATATTGGTTTGTAATTAACTGAATTGTTTTAATTTTAGTTTACAAATAATATTTTGCAAACTGTTAGGTGCGGGGCCAATATGCCAAACCCCAAAATTGGGGGACTTTTCTGCAAAACCACCGTCACCCACCCCACGTACTCACCTACCCCCGACGACCGTCGACGTGCGGCGACTGCCACCGCACGACCGACCTAGCCCACCCCGACCGACCTAAAACCCCCTATAAGTACCCCCCCGGTCCTAAGCCCTAACCCTAGTTCACCATCGACTACCCCCAGACCATTCATCCCCAACAAGAGCCTAAACCCTAACCCTAACTCTGGCGAGTGCAGCGCCGCCCCCCACAGCGACCATCACCGCCCACAACCGCCACCACTCGACGCGTCTCATCGAGACGAACACAGCGCCGCCCAAGCGCCACACCGACGATGTCTCCTCCGCCGTCCAGTACCCCCGACTTCAACCCTAGGCGCCGGACACGTACATATCATTCCTCCTCCGTGTCGAGTCGTATTCGTATACATGAGTGCGGGCTCGCCCAGTAATGGGGAGTCTAGTAACGAGTGTGGACACAGCGTTCACGTATCGTGCGTGTCATGCACGACCCCAGACACAGGACTCGACCGTCTTCGTGTCCCTAACTGTCAGGACACGAAGTTTATTTTATCGGGTTTAAAACCCATTCACCTAAACAAAAATAACACTAACCCAAACCCTACCCCTAACACACAGCTCGGGCTGACCCCCTGGCCAGCCCGATGAGCCAGGAACCCGACCCCTCTGGACCGAGTTTGAACCCCCCCTGCTTTGTTTGTTTTCTTTTTATTTTATTTTTGTTTTTATTAGTTATTATTATATGTATGTATGAATAATATGTATATATGTATATGTATTTTTGTATATGTATATTTTATAATATATATACTGTTATATGTATATATATACAGTAATTGTATATATGTATATATTTTATAATTAGTATTTTACTATATATATATATATATATATATATATATATATATATATAGATATATATATATAAATATATATATATATATATATAGTAAAATACTAATTATAAAAAATATATATATATATATATATATATATATATATATATATATATATATATATATATATATATAGATATATATATATAAATATATATATATATATATATATAGTAGTTGTATATGTATATATATATATATATATATATATATATATATATATAGTAAAATACTAATTATAAAATATATATATATATATATATATATAGTAAAATATATATAAATATATATAGTAAAATATATATAAATATATATATAAATATATATATATATATATATATATATATAGTAAAAAAAAAATATATATATATATAAATATATATATATATATATATAGTAAAATACTAATTATAAAATATATATATATATATATATATATATATATATATATATATATAATTAGTATTTTACTATATATATATATATATATATATATATATATACAGTAGTTGTATATGTATATATATATTTTATATTTAGTATTTCTATTATATATATATGTATATTTATTATATGTATATATATATATATATATATATATATATATATATATATATATATATATATATTTTTTATGTATACATATATATATATTATATATATATATATATATATATATATATATATATATATATATATATATATATATATATATATAAATATCTATATATTTATATGTATATATATAAATATTGTAGTTATATATTTATATATGTATTTGAAATTCTACCTTGTAAAAAATATTGTTATGTAGAATTTCACAAGATTATTTTATTATATATTTTGTAACTTGTATATTTTTACCACTTTAAAAATATATTATTATTATTTAAATTCCTGTATTTTATTTGTTATGACCAATTGATGTCCAAGCCTAGCATGGGTTTTTGGGCTCAATTGTGTCTAATACATTTAGAGTCTGTACAAGTCATATTGGACTTGATTCATGGCTCTGGGTTCTGTATCTGGACATCGAGTCAATTTCGAATACATGAACAAAAATAGTAAATAATTAATTAATTATTTACTAGAAACTATTGCTTGCTATTTGTGAATTTTTATATATATTTTAATTGCTGTAAAAATCTGGGAAAAATTATATTTAAATACTATGTTAATTTAGAAAATTTACGATAACTTTTCCAGCATTTATTAAGTGTTTTTGGTATTTTATAAAAATAGGAAAACAGAACTCATTTTCAGTATATTTATGTTTGCTGATTTTTAATAAATATTTAGGAGGGTTTATAAATTCCAGAAAAATTAGTATAAATTTCTATAATGAAAAAGGATCATTGTGGTACTTTGTTTTATGTTAAACTGAGCCTTTTGTCTATCTCAAAAATTATTGGATCATAGTGTATAGTTTGAATTAATTATTGTATAGTTACGACTTGCAACTTTTTGTGTTATTTTGAGTTATAGTCGTAATGAACCTCACCCCGCACTAGTGTAAAGACCGTAGAAAGTTAGTTTGAGTATTGTGTCTTCCCACATTGGTCTCCTATGCTAAAGTCACCATTTGGCTAGGTGTCCAGTTAGAAAGTCGTATTGCACCACTAGTGTCTTAGTGTTTAACTTAGTATAAAAACTAAGTTTATGTATTTACTTCTACAGTAACGAGTTACCAGACATCTATAGCATTTTTATTGCTGCTTTGCTTTGCTAAAGGTAAGTACTTCTACAAACTTTACATACTGTTATATCAATGAACTGCGAATCCAACCATGTTAAATGCTGATCCTTGGGGTAGCAAGTTAAATATTTACATGTTGTATTTACTTTCAGTCACTACCATACTTAGGACAGTCTTTATATATATCTCTCACATGATTAGAATCTGGGTTATGAAGAAACTGTTAGTAGTGTACGTGATCATGCCCCCTTCTCCGTACGTATGTACCGAGCATGGTTGACATTTTATGTATACCTTGTCGCAGGCGCACCAGCCGTATTTGTGCGTATGTACATCTATCGCTTGTTTACTTATACGGAAGTATATTTTATATACTTATACCACAGTATATTTTACACCTATTGATGATCACGTACCTGCTACAGTTTTAAACATTACATATACATCTGTCTATATGACATATATGTCTTTGCCATGATAGATTATGATGTGCCATGATTCCAGTTTATTACATTCCTGTTCATTTCATGTTTCGTATATCAGTTTGCTAGAAACAGTACTTGCTTCCGTCCTGACAGGATAACGTTGTAGGTATTCTTACTGAGGAGGAGTTGCTCTGTGACTCATATTATGGAGTGACTGCCGAGGACCAGGCTTTGTCTTACGAGGATGTACCTGCGGGGAACCTCGTCTAGTTTGTGTAGTTGCTCGGGATATTTAGTGTAGTCATGTATTAGACTACGTATTTTATAACTGGACCTGTATCCAGTTTTATATTTCGGACTTGTACTTGGACTTGTTATTATATGAGATGACTTTTGTGTTTGGAGCATTTATGACTCTTCTTTACTTATAAAACTGTTAGCACATTTAGTCTTATCTTGTTATCTCTAGAACAGCTTACTGCGCTTTTCTCAAGCGTAGGCTGGACATGACTCGGCCCGGCCTAACAATTTGGGTAGCGGGTCGTGACACTTGTCCTCTAGAGTCCTATCCGCGACTGCCTTGGCAACTCCTTTTGAATTATTCGGTCGCCTTTGAACCACGTATTCATATTCGATAACGCCTCCTTCGAACTCTATATTGCTTTCGCCTTCACCTATTTTAGAAGGACGAAGGCGTTATACTAGAACTTCCTCTAGCCTTCCTATCGATTATGACCATTATCACTCGATGCTGCTATATCTTCATCTTAAAACTACTCGGCCCTATCAAGACCACCTAATCGCTTAATTTAGGAGTGAATCTAATTCGTTCACTTAATCGTGCCCTCAACCTACTCTCAAGAAACCATAACTATAAGGTGTCTATTTTATTTTCTCTTGTTACCATAATATTTTTATTGCATGTTATCTTGTTTTAACCTTAACCCTTACCTATTTTCCTTCTTGCGCTAACCCATGATTATCCCCGCCATTATTGAAATCGTGATTTTCTAATACATCTTTTGTTGAACGTTGTGAATGATTGTCCTCACCAATACCCCTTGTGCCTTCTCACCCCCTACAAATTCTTAATTTTGAGGACGAAATTCTTTTATGTTGGGTAGGATGTAAAACCCCTAAATTTCTACTATTTTTTATATAAATTTGGTACTGATTTTTTTTATTTTGTATTTGTACGTCGCGTAGTTGCATTGTACGTCGTACACAAAATTTTGATTTTTCGTAATTGTTCAACGAGTGCGAATATGTGCGAGCGTACATATTTTTAGAAAAATATTTTTCTACTTTTATAGTTTCAAAATAATATATATAATAATTATTCTTGCTATCGTACGAAAATTTTCTAAGTTTGCTATTTTAATTATAAAAGCCTTTCGTTTATAACAGTTATTAATAATAAATAATATTTTTTCGTGCATACATATATATTCCATAAATATTTATTAGTTTATTTTTAAAATAATAATGTAATTTTTGAAATTATTATTATTAGTATTTCGGAAAATATATTTTGAAATTATTGTGGCAATTTAAATCTTGATTTGATTTTATGGATTGATTTAAATAGTTAAATTAATATCTATATTGAAATTTGATTTATCTTATTTGATTTTAAACTAAAATATGGAATTTAATTAGAATTAAATTGGATTCGGATTTGGATTTGATTGGTTATTGAGGATTTAAATTTTCCTACATCCTTATCCTACTGGGAATTCCCACCTCCTATATAAGGAGAGGTACTCATCCATAAATTTTCACCATCCTCAATAGTGCCGTACACCGTGTCCGTGTCCCCCTTCCCATCCCCTATATTTTATTTTTAATACAAATACAGAGATTCTCTCCGTGTCTGACATGCCGGACACCCCGTCCCGTGTACGTATAAGCCGTGCGATAGGATTAATCGCTAATAGTTTTGCATGATTAGTTTGACTTAGCGGTTAATAGAGGTTATGTGTTATGAAGACAACATATATGCATGGGGTGGGGAGGACATTTCCTTAGCGTACGGGCTACCATGAACATTACCTTTATGATCGTGCGCTCCGCCGGAGATGCGGGTTGACGACCCCTTTATTTTATTGCTGGTCACTGACGTTCGAGGAACGTTTGTGCTTGAGGCCATGGTGCCCCAAGTGGGAACTATGTCGATTCCATTTTAGCCAGAGAACCCATGCGTTGGAGGGTTGTTCTTAAACTGCATTCACTTAGAATGGTTAGGCTACCTTATCCGTTAGGTAGAAGTACTTTTGGTTTGTGTACTTATACCTGATCGCGACTTGAAATAGTAACTTATCGCGGACTAGTTTGCAACACCTTGTCCTTGTTTGGTTATAGATGTGGTTCACTGCTTCGATGAGAAGGTATTGAGCCTTGTTGTGGTCCGGATACTATATTGGATTCATGGCCTGGAAAAATACTTCATCGTAGATTAGGGTGACATCTCCTGTCCTTTTTTGGTTAGGGGATGGTACGCTAATTCAAGGGTGAAGTATTAGACCATGTTATAATCCGATTTGACTTATTATTGAGCAGTTTATATTCAATTTTATGGCATGTTCTTCATGTATCTTCTTACGTCTCTCTAAGGACCTGGTGAATTCTTCATGTGTTTGTTCTTGACTTTTTGCAGGTGTTCTAGCCAAGGCCATGATCTTCTCCTATTAGTTGGTAGTGGATTTCTGTCACCCCCAATTCCCGTATTTCGTATTTGTACTCGTAAATGATTTTGGCACATATTTTATTTTCTCGACATGTGGATTTGGTTTCTCGAAAATGGGTTTTGGACCATGGCTTGGTTTTATTTTGTGGAGTTGGTTTGGTTTGGTTTGGTTCATCATGAGTGGAACACCTTAGCCTATTCTCCACCTCCATTCCATCATAACCACCCTCATTAAAATCTACCAACCTTTTCTCTCTCCTCCATAACTCCATTAATTTCTTTCAACTTCTTCTTCTTCCTTCTTCCACACAACTCCCCAACCCATAGGCAAGTGCACCTTGCCATCAAATAAGCACCACTTTTTATTTGTCCATTAACTAGATTAGGCCATGGAGAACAACTTTAGAACTTGACATTTTGTGATTTGGAGCTTTCATTTTTCTAGATCTAGGTTTTAACCATTTTCGAAAATCCTTAGTTTTGATCCATTAAACTTCAATTTTTGTATGTTTTGATGCTTCCATGTGGAAGAGAATTCGATTTTACTCAAGTTAGAACTTTGAAAATCTGGATTTGGTTTTGATTTGGCTAAGTTATGAAGATTTGAAGTTTTTGGTGTTCTTGAGGAGTTTATCTCAGCCATGGTGAAGTCTCTCGGCCAGTGCTCTTTAGCACTTGACCGTTTGCGCACCCCGGCCTGTGCTCTTTAGCGCATGGCCGATTACGCATAGGCTCAGCCAGTGCTTTGCGCTGTGCTGGATTGCGCTGGCGCAAGCTTGCCATGCGAAAGCCAGCCATGCGCAAAGTAACCCCTGCGCACTCGACCATTGCGCAGTCCATACTCTGCGCAGTATACCCTTACGCAATCCTTCCTTGCGCAATCCAATTGATGCGCAAGGCATCCCCTGTGCCCCATTAACCCTGTGCCCCTTGACCCCCTGCGCAGTCTACCTAACCCTTGCGCAAGGCAACTCTTGCGCAGCTCTTCCATGCGCAGTACATACCCTGCGCAGCCCAACCCCTAACCCTCTTGCACAACCTACTTGTCTATGATGAATTGTTATATCTTTAAGCTTGGCTCTTCTATAGTCCTATATATATTGGTATTTTATTAGATATTTTACGTCCATTTTATATCCTTACGCCTTTTGTCACGAACAGATTTTACTTAATATGTTTGGAATGACTATTGTATATGGCATGGTATGATAAGGAACTAGCATAACACGACAGTGACCCGTAGTGGTGCACTCCTGACATGACCAAGCTGACATGATAGTAGCCCGTCGTGGCGCACCCCTGACAGTACCCTGACATGATTTATCTTGATAACTTGATAGTGGCCCGTGGCGGCGCACTCCTGACTTGACTTGACTTGTAACTTGTAACTCGACTCGTATAATCAACTTGACACCGTGGGTGTTCCTGCTTGCTTGCTTGTACAATCCACTTGTCTTGTCTTGCATCATGTCTAGGACGTGACTTCCTGGGTACCACGGCCAGGGACTCGCGCTAAATTGGATTAGGCTAATGATTAGATCGAACTAGAACATGGAGAATTCCCAGTCACAGGCAATCTCGTTATCTGGGCGCTTTAATGGACTTGTAGCTTGCCGACGAGTAGAGCATATTTCCAGCACATTGTCATGTGTTGCACCCTCTAACGATAAATTGGTAGAGACAGTGAGCTATTCAGGCGAAGGGGTACAATCCCGGTCCTTGTTTGGTTTAAGGATTGTAACCTGGCTCCCGGAATGGTTCCACGTCCCTAGTTGTTTATCGCTCTGTGTATTTTATTACTTGTACTTTCTTTTATTCTTTATGTTCTGATATGCTGGCTTTTGTTCTTATTTGTGGCCTCCTTGTGGCACTTGCTCTTTCTAGGGTTTGACCCAGCTGGTTTTGTGTGGCCAGATTTCGGAGCAGCTCCCGAGGATCTACCAAGCTTCCAGCCCAATGGTGAACACTAGATGGAACCCGGGCTACGAGTGGGTTTTCCCTTTTTGTTTCACCCACTTATATGTAAATTTATTCTTTTGAGGCGTTTAGCCGACGAGCACCTGTTAGCTCGATGCACATTTACTTACTGTCTGCCTACGAGCTGTAAACATGATTAACAAATCCTAGGGTTGATCATGTATGACTGAACTCTTTCTAGTCCTATCATTTTGTACGACTAGCTTCATGATCATCCAATATATAATATTTGGGACGCCTTATATATATATATTTGATGCTCTAATATCTTGTAACTCTGTTAATTGCTTGAGATTGAGACAATAGGCTTGACCTTAAGAGACTGCTGGCTTGTAGTAAACCCTCATATCTAGACAGTCGTGACCGTATAGTTGAGATGTATTCTATTTCAATATACGTAGCTGTCTATGTCTGCCCCCGCTCTCCAGTATTCTGGTTCTGGGGCGTGACATGGTTTAAGTGGTGGCCCATGCATGTCTTGTCAATCAAGAAATGTGAGGGTTTACCGAATAGATGTCTCAATCAGCATTCGCCCTTGATCTCCGCCGTATTTTCAAATCCCTGAAATTCTTGCCCTGATCCTGTGCTTATATCATTGATCTGTCCTGGTCCTTTCCTTATTGTTCCCTGCGTCGTCTTCTTCAGCGGCACTGTACCTGGTCCTACCGATCAACGAGATGGAGCACGTCCCGTGGACCAGTAGCAACCCAGAGATCAAGCCCAGCATTCCGGAGTAGCCTCCAGAGTTGTGCCTACTGGAGGAGAGTCACCAGTTCGGCCCGTCCAGCCCGTAGAGCCAGATGATGGTACCTTAGTAGGCCTCATCAGAACCTTGATAGCTTCCCAAGATCGTCGAAGCGACGCCCTGCACCAGACAGTTCAAGATGCTTTGACCCGAGGCGGACATCCAGGGAACCAGGCGGCGAACAGCTTCAAGCGATTGAACCCTCCTTTCTTCGACGGCACCGAGGATGCGGTTGCCGCGGATGCATGGCTTCAGAATACCGAGGTGATTCTGGAAGCAGCTAGGACACCCGAGAACGAGAAGGTGGCGGTGGTACGCCTACAGTTGCTGGACTTGGCTCGCAGTTGGTGGGCAGCACAGGCCATGGGACTAGTGGCACCCATTGCTTGGGCAGTGTTTAGGAAGAGGTTCCAGACGAAGTACTTTGATGCTGTGGCTCGGTACGACCTGCAGACCAGATTTACCAACTTGAAGCAAGGAGGCAGGATGGTCGATGGTTATGCGATCGAGTTTTCTAGGCTGAGTAGGTTTGCCCCCACCTTGGTGGCAACCGAATTTGACAGGGCCTAGCGGTTTCAGCAGGGACTGCATTTGGAAATCTTATTGGCAGTGGAACAGTTCGAGCATCAGACGTTCGATGCAGTATTGAGGGCGGCTAGGAGGCATGAGTACACCTTCCAGCGGATCGTGGATAGGACCGGAGGTAGGAAGCGGTCCCACAGTCAGATGCACCAATCATCAGCTCCAGCCCCGGCAGCTAGGGGATTGATCATTGGAACTCCGAGGCGGGCGGCCTCAGTAACGTCGGTTCAGCATTCGACCTCGACGTACCCGCAGCAGCAGAAGCAGAAGTAGACTTCCGCGATAGGATGTTCTCATTGCGGGAAGCCGGGCCATGTAGTGGCAGAGTGTCGTAGGGCACAGGGATTGTGCCTGGCTTGCGGAGGAGCAGATCATAAGATAGGGACCTGCCCGAATAGGGGAGGTCCAGCATCATCCAACCTTTCTAGTTCTTCGGTGAGAGGACCAGCCCCAGTTCCAGTCCAGCAGCAGCAGCAGCAGCAGTACCCGAGGCCATTGGCGCCCCAGGCCCAAGCCTTTCAGCAGCAGAACCAGCAGCAGTTCAACCAGGCTCCCGTACAGAACCGACAGAGGGGTTTCCAGCAGAGGGGACCCGCAGCTAGAGGTCAGGCTATGATGATGACCATGGAAGAAGAAGTTGCACCAGGTGAGGTAGTGACAGGTACTATTCTCGTTAACACTTTTCCAGCATCTGTATTATTTGATTCTGGTGCATCGCATTCATTCATGTCTGCACGATTCGCGACACGGATAGGATTGGAGCCCGAGTCATTATCAGTGAGGCTCAATATACTTACTGGTAATGGTCTTGTGGGAGTAGATCGAGTGTTTTCCTCGTGTCGGATCGTAGTTAGCGGTAGAGAGTTCCCCGCTAGGCTCATAGAGTCCCCTATGGCAGACTATGATGTAGTCCTAGGCATGGAATTGGTTGAGGAACCATTATGCTAGGATAAACTGCCATGTTGGCAGAGTTGTCTTTAGAATTCCCGGAGAGCCAGAGTTTTCATTTTCCAGAGGCGCCGTGGAGCCTTCTCCTCCAGTATTGCGGATGGCAGTAGCAGCAGTGCAGTTGCCCCGGATAGTTGAAGAGTTTCCAGATATCTTCCCAGAGGAACTTCCAGGGATGCCACCAGAGCGGGAGATCGAGTTCACCATCGACTTGATTCCCGGGATAGCACCAGTATCAGAGCGATTCTACAGAATGGCGCTTTCAGAGTTGGAGATTTTGTACAAGATGATTGAAGAACTTAGAACCAAGGGATTCATTCGTGCTAGTGGATCGCCTTGGGGAGCCCCGATGCTTCTTGTGAAAAAGAAGGATGGTACGTCCAGGCTATGTGTTGATTATCGTACCTTGAACTCAGTGACAATCAAGAACATATATCCTCTCCCGAGGATAGATGACTTGTTTGATCAACTCAAGGGGGCTTCAGTTTTCTCGAAGATAGACTTGCGGTCAGGATACCACCAGATCAGAGTCAGAGAGCAGGACATCTCGAAGACGTCGTTCAGATTTAGGTACGGGCATTGGAAGTTTCTAGTTATGCCCTTTGGAGCGACCAATGCGCCGGCAGTGTTCATGGACCTCATGAACCGTATTTTCATGCCTTACTTGGATCAGTTTGTGATAGTGTTCCTTGATGACATCCTGGTCTACAGCAAGAGTAAAGCAGAGCATGAGGAGCATCTCAGGATCGTCCTTCAGACGCTTAGGGAGCACCAGTTGTATGCCAAGTTCAGTAAATACGAGTTCTGGCTCGATCGCATTACGTACTTGGGTCACATCATTACCCGATGAGGAGTGGAAGTTGATCCCCAGAAGATTGTGGCCATCGAGTCTTGGCCAGTACCCAGCTCAGTGGCAGAGGTTCGCAGCTTCCTTGGATTGGCCGGTTACTACCGGCGATTCGTCTCAGATTTTGCCAGGATTTTAGCGCCGATGACCCAGTTGACCCACAAGGATGTGCCGTTTGTTTGGACAGCAGAGTGTCAGGAATCCTTTGGGAAGTTGAAGCGAGATTTGATAACGGCTCCCATTCTCACCCTTCCAGATGGGACCGAAGGATTCACAGTTTATTGCGACGCTTCAGGCAGAGGATTGGGATGTGTTTTGATGCAGCATGGGAAGGTAATTGCTTATACGTCATGTCAACTCCGTGATCATGAGAAGAATTATTCGACCCACGACTTGGAGCTAGCAGCAGTAGTATTTGCACTTAAGTTATGGAGGTACTACTTGTACGGAAACAGAGTGGAGATATTTACTGATCATAAGAGCCTGAAGTATGTTTTCACCCAGAAGGATCTTAATATGCGGCAGAGAAGATGTCTCGAGCTACTGGTAGACTACGATGTGGATTTGCAGTATCATCCAGGGAAGGCCAATGTTGTAGCAGATGCGTTGAGCCGGAGAGCCGGAGTTTATTTCCTGATAGCGCAACCAGAGTTATTGTCGGATCTTCAGAAGATGGGAATTGAAGTTGTCCTTCCTTCCAATGTGGCCTTGATGGCCAGCCTACAGATTCAGTCCACCATAGTTGAGAGGATCCGGTCCGCACAGTTAACAGATTCCAAGATTCAGTGGCTCAGAGCAGAGTGCGAGGCAGGGAGAAGGCCAGAGTTATGTATTCATGAGGATGGTACGCTTCGACACGGCACGCGTCTTTGTGTACCAAGTGGAGATATCAGACAGGAAGTCATGGCAGAGGCTCACAGTTCGCAGTATTCCATCCATCCAGGCAGCAAGAAGATATACAGAGATATTCGTCAACACTTTTGGTGGAATGGTATGAAGAGAGAGATAGCCCGGTATGTCTCTCGATGTTTGGTTTGCCAACAAGTCAAGGCTGAACATCAGAGGCCAGCTGGACTTCTTTAACCTTTACCGATCCTAGAATGGAAATGGGAACACATAACCATGGATTTCGTGACTGGGTTACCCAGATCTCCGGCAGACAGAGATGCTATTTGGGTCATTGTAGACAGGCTTACCAAGGTGGCACACTTTCTTCCATTTAGAGTTGGACAGTCGACGGCACAGCTAGCAGAGATGTATCTCAGACAGATCGTCAGACTTCACGGAGTGCCAGTCAGCATAGTATCAGACAGGGATACGAGATTCACATCGCACTTCTGGCGTAGTCTTCATCAAAGTTTGGGGACTCGTCTCAAGTTTAGCTCAGCGTATCATCCGCAGACAGATGGGCAGTCAGAGCGTACTATACAAACTCTCGAAGATATGTTGCGATCATGTACCCTTGACTTCGGTGGTTCGTGGGAGGATCACCTGCACCTGGTGGAATTCTCGTACAACAATAGTTTCCAGGCCAGTATCCAGATGGCACCCTTCGAGGCTCTGTATGGTAGGAAGTGCAGATCCCCGTTAGCATGGGACGATGTCGGAGAGAGGCAGATGCTCGGTCCAGAACTGATTTCTCAGACGGTTGAAGTGGTCAGGAAAGTCAGAGATCACCTCCGAGTTGCTCAGGATCGCCAGCGCCATTGGGCCGATGCTCATCGGCGTCCCTTAGAATTTGCTGTCGGCGACCATGTATTCCTTAGGATCTCGCCTAACCGTGGCGTCATTCGCTTTGGCGTGCGGAGAAAGCTTAGTCCTAGGTATATAGGGCCGTTCGATATTCTAGAGCGAGTAGGTGATGTGTCCTATCGTCTCGCTCTTCCGCCGTCGCTAAGTGAGGTACATGATGTATTCCATGTGTCCCAATTACGACGGTATATTCCGGACCCGAGCCACATCCTAGACCATTCAGAATTGGTTGTTGGTACCAACCTTTCGTATGAGGAGAGGCCCGTGTCTATTTTGGACCGGAGGGAAAAGATACTCAAGAATAAGACTATTAAATTAGTCAGTGTTGCTTGGGGTCATCACTCTCTGGGTGAGTCAACGTGGGAGCGTGAGGACGACATCCGATCGCGATATCCCTACCTGTTTGACTCGTGAGGTATAATATCTTTCTTATGTCTTACGCTTTCCCTTCCTTGCTTGTATTGTATGATTGTATGATTGAACTGCTTAGTGTAGCTTGTCTGTGTTTAGTATAGCTTGTCGTGACAATCTCTAGCCCCTTGATTAAATTTCGAGGACGAAATTCTTTGAAGGTGGGTAGAGTTGTCACCCCCAATTCCTGCATTTCGTATTTGTACTCGTAAATGATTTTGGCACGTATTTTATTTTCTCGACTTGTGGATTTGGTTTCTCGAAAATGATAGTAGCCCGTCGTGGCGCACTCCTGACAGTACCCTGACATGATTTATCTTGATAACTTGATAGTGGCCCGTGGCGGCGCACTCCTGACTTGACTTGACTTGTAACTTGTAACTCGACTCGTATAATCAACTTGACACCATGGGTGTTCCTGCTTGCTTGCTTGTACAATCTACTTGTTTTGTCTTGCATCATGTCTAGGACGTAACTTCCTGGGTACCACGGCTAGGGACTCGCGCTAAATTGGATTAGGCTAATGATTAGATCAAACTAGAACATGAAGAATTCCCAGTCACAGGCAATCTCGTTATCTGGGCGCTTTAATGGACTTGTAGCTTGCCGACGAGTAGAGCACATTTCCAGCACACTGTCATGTGTTGCACCCTCTAAGTCACCTAAGGGTACATTTGTCTCCCGGGCAATGTACCCACCTATAACTCTCAACCAGCGGAAGGATAACTGGATGGTCTCCAGGGCTTGGGACTGAAAATTCTCACTTGCATCTTGTTAGTAATTAGGCTTGTGATAACCCTAGTTAGTTAAAGTAGTAAGCCGTAGTACTTGCTTGGCCGATTGTGAATGAATGGTGTCCAGCTCTGTCTAAGTCTTGTCTAGCCCCTGTACCTGAAACTCTTGATCATGATTGTTTTACTTATCTCTAACGATAAATTAGTAGAGACAGTGAGCTATTCAGGCGAAGGGGTACAATCCCGGTCCTTGTTTGGTTTAAGGATTGTAACCTGGCTCCCGGAATGGTTCCACGTCCCTAGTCGTTTATCGCTCTGTGTATTTTATTACTTGTACTTTCTTTTATTCTTTATGTTCTGATATGCTGGCTTTTGTTCTTATTTGTGGCCTCCTTGTGGCACCTGCTCTTTCTGGGGTCTGACCCAGCTGGTTTTGTGTGGCCAGATTTTGGAGCAGCTCCCGAGGATCTACCAAGCTTCCAGCCCAATGGTGAATACTAGACGGAACCCGGGCTACGAGTGGGTTTTCCCTTTTTGTTTCACCCACTTATATGTAAATTTATTCTTTTGAGGCGTTTAGCCGAGGAGCACCTGTTAGCTCGATACACATTTACTTACTGTCTGCCTACGGGCTGTAAACATGATTAACAAATCCTAGGGTTGATCATGTATGACTGAACTCTTGCTAGTCCTATCATTTTATACGACTAGCTTCATGATCATCCAATATGTAATATTTGGGACGCCTTATATATATATTTGATGCTCTAATATCTTGTAACTCTGTTAATTGCTTGAGATTGAGACAATAGGCTTGACCTTAAGAGACTGCTGGCTTGTAGTAAACCCTCATATCTAGACAGCCGTGACCGTATAGTTGAGATGTATTCCATTTCAATATACGTAGCTGGCTATGTCTGCCCCCTCTCTCCAGTATTCTGGTTCTGGGGCGTGACAATTTCTAAATAATTTCTTTGTTTATGTATATTTTCTCCTATTAATTGGTAAATTCTTCATGTACAAAAGACAAATTCTAACTTAATTCTATAAAAGTTTTATCTTTATTTTGTGGATGAGATTAGTAGTCATGGTTTTACTGAATTTTATAGCTTACATATATTTATTATATGGCTGATATGTCTACGTACCTAGTCCTACGTATTTTGGAATTGGGGCATTATACTGATACATCGAAAGCAGGCCCATCTCAAATTCGTACAATAGATAAGCAGAAGTAGAAGTAGGTTCGCTTTGATAAACCCTTAAGGAATGACTCAGCAGTGGGTGTCACCCTCGAAATCCGTGTTACGTACTTTCGTATACGTGTACATATTTTGGGTCCGTATTTTTATTAGTCATGGTTAGCTAGTCATGATTTTATTTTTAGCATGTTGCATTGGCATGGTTATTTTGGCATTTCATTGGTTATGGCTTAGCTTGGTTCGGTTTAGCTTGGTTTGGTTTACTTTTGGGTTCATCATAAACCAAAAGAAAACCCTACCTACTACCACCATCATTATTTAAAACCCAACCCCCGTTCTCTCTCATCTTTACTCTTCATTTATTTTTTCATCTTCTTCCTCTTAACTTCTCCACCTACCAAGAGAAGCTTAGACAAGTGCAACTTGCGTCATGAAGGATCTCAAGTTTTATTGTTCCATTCTCTTCCTTACTTGATTTTAAGCCACTTTAGAACTTGACATTTTTTATTTTGGTGGATGGATTCATGTAGATCTAAGTGTGTATTATTTTCAGTTTTCTTGGGTTTTGATATATTAAACTTCATTATTTTTATGTTTTGATTGTTCCATGTTGTAGAGAATTTGATTTTATCTAAAATAGACCTTTAAAAAGCTAGATTTTGACTTGTTTTGAGGAAGTTATGACCAAAAGTATTTTTGGCCATTTCTATGTTCATCAGTCCTGATTTTGGCAGGGACGATGAATAATGCCGCATGAATAGTGCTGCAGCCGCATGGATGAATAGTGCCGCATGAATAGTATTACAGCCGCATGGATGAATAGTGTCACATGAATAGTGCCGCAGCCGCATGGATGAATAGTGTCGTATGAATAGTGTCGCAACCGCATGGATGAATAGTGCCGCAGCCGTATAGATGAATAGTGCCGCATGAATAGTGTCGCAGCTGCATGGATGAATAGTACCGTATGAATAGAGCCGCAGCTGCATGGATGAGTAGTGCCGCTTGAATAGTGCCACGGCCGCATGGATGAATAGTACCACAACCGCATGGATGAATAGTACCATATAAATAGTACCGCAGCCGCATGGATGAATAGTACCGCATGAATAGTGTCGCAACCGCATGGATGAATAGTACTGCATGAATAGTGCCGTAGCCGCATGGATGAATAGTGCAGTATGAATAGTGCCAGCAGCCGCATGGATGAATAGTGCCGTATGAATAGTGCCGCAGTCGCATGGATGAATAGTACCGCATGAATAGTGCCGCAGAATGCCGCATAGGGCCTATTTTGGCTATTTTTGGCTGTTTTAAGTACTTTTTGCTGAATTGTGGCCCGAATTTCCCCTAACTTCCAACATAAAAGTTGTAGATCTTTTCCTTGGCTTCAAGAATATGTTATTAGCTATTTTATGCAAGTTTCTCTCATTCATGATAATGTAAGGATAGAACATGATAGTGGCCCGTCGTGGTGCACTCTTGACAAGTAAACATGACATGTAATCTGGAACGTCGTTGCGACGGCTATCTCGACATGCTAGTAATCCTCCTCTTGATACCGTGGATGATTGTGCTTGTACAAATAAACCAGTCTTGTCTTGCATCATGTCTAGGACAGGGACCCCTGAATACCACGGTCAGGGGTACCTACTAAATTCAACTAAGGCTAATAACTAAAATAATCCAGTAGTCATGAAGAGATTTCCCAGCTATAGGCAATCTCGTCATCTGGGCGCTCAAGTGGACTTGTAGCCTACCGACGAGTAGGGCACATTTCCAGCACACAGTCACGTGTTGCATTCTTCATAAACGGACATTCGACCTGGATAACCGGATGGTCTGCAGGGCTTGTGGCTGTTAGGATAATTTTATTGCATCTTGCTAGTAACTAGGCCTGTGATAACCCTTGTTAGTTAAAAGTATCAAGCCGTACTCTTGATTGGCCGTGATTGATTGGATGGAGTTTATTCCAGCTTAGTCTTATCTTGATTCTGTGCAAGATTGTGACATGACATGATTATTGATGCTTGCCTTAATAATAACGATCGGGGGTCCAGTTCTGTTCAGGCGAAGGGTTATAACCCCGGTCCTTTTTTGGTTTAAGGGTTGTAACCTGGCTCCCAGAGCAGTTCTGTGTCATCTCTTCGTTTATTGTCTTATTTTAACCCCATATCATGTTCGTCATGTTTTACCTTACCTTAATACCATGATTATTTATACTGGCCTTAGCAATAAAGATCAGGGGTCCAGTTCTGTTCAGGCGAAGGGTTACAACCCCGATCTTCGTTTGGTTTAAGGGTTGTAACCTGGCTCCCGGAGCAGTTCTGTGTCCTCTCTTCGTTTATTATCTTCACTGTACCAATAGTATTTGAGACGGATTTCTATTCAGGTGAAGGACTGCAACCCTGGTCCTTGTTTGGTTTAAGGGTTGCGACTGGCTACTTGAATGGTTTCTTCGTACTCAGTTTACTGTTGTTATCTCTATTATTATCAGTTCTTTATTTATTATTTATCTTTAATATTTTATTGTGATATGCTGGTTTTAGTTTCTAAGTGAAGCCTCCTTTGTGGTACTTGCTCTTTCTGGGGTCTGACCCAGCTGGTTTTGTGTGGCTAGATATCGGAGCAGCACCAGAGGATCCACCTGTCTTCCAGCCAGATGGTGACTACCAGGCGTAACCCTGACAACGAGTGGGTTTCTTTTTATCCTCCCACATTATTGTAAAGATTATTCTTTTGAGGCATTTAGCCGGCGAGCACGTATTAGCTCGTATTGCACCTTTATTTACTGTCTGCCTACGGGCTGTAACATGATTAACAGATCCTAGGGTTGATCATGTATGACTGAACTCTTGCTAGTCTTGACATTTTGTACGACTAGCTTCATGATCATCCAATATGTTATGTATGGGACGCCTTGCTATTATATATTTGGTGCTCTGACATCTTGTAACTATTATTGCTTGTTTGAGATTGAAACAATAGGCTTGTTCATGACCATAGTAGACTGTTGGCTTGTAGTGAAACCCTCATGTATCTAGACAGCCATGACCGTATTACGAGGTAGGTTGTACTTCAATATACATAGCTGGCTATGTACGCCTCCGCTCTCCAGTATTCTGGTTCTGGGGCATTACATGGTTTTAGTGGTGGCCCATGTAGGTCTTATAAATCAAGATATGTGAGGGTTTACCGAATAGATGTCTCAATCAGTACTCGCCCTTGATCTCTGCTCATATCTTCTGAATCCCTGTAATCTTGACCTGATCACATGCTTGTATCGTTGATCTGTTCTGGTCCTTCCTTATTGTTTCCTATGTCGTCTTCTTCAGTGGCATTATTCCTGGACCTGCCGATCAGCAAGGCGGAGCACCTCCCGTGGACCAGCAGCAACCTGGAGATCAAGTCCAGCATTCAGGAGTAGCCTCCAGAGTCATGCCTACTGGAGGAGAGCCACCAGTTCAGTCCGTCCAGCCTGCAGAGCCTGATGATGGCACTTTGGTGGGTCTCATCAGGTCACTATTAGCCTTCCAGGATCGTCGAGGAGATGCCTTGCACCAGGCGGTGCCAGACGCTTTGGCTAGAGGAGGTCATCAGGGTAATAGCGCGGCCAACAGCTTCAAGCGCTTGAACCCTCCCTTCTTCGACGGCAGTAAAGATGCGATCGCTGCAGATGCATGGCTTCAGGACACAGAGGTGATTCTAGAAGCAGCCAGGATTCTAGAGAACGAAAAAGTGGCCATGGTGCACCTACAGTTATTGGATCTTGCTCGCAGCTGGTGGGCGGCGCAGGCCGTTGGATTAGTGGCCCCTATTGCCTGGGCAGTATTTAGGGAAAGATTCTAGACCAAGTACTTCGATGCTGTAGCTCGGTACGATATACAGACGAGGTTCACCAATCTGAAGCAGATGGACAGGACGGTCGATAGATATACGGTCGAATTCTCCAGGCTTAGTCGGTTTGCTCCCACCTTGGTGGCGACCGAGTTCGATAGAGCCCAGCGGTTCCAGCAGGGGCTACAGTATTGAGAGCAGCCCGGAGGTATGAGTATACCTCCCAGAGGATCGTGGATAGGACCGGAGGTCGGAAGCGATCTCACGGCCAGATGAATCAGTCATCAGCACCAGCCCCGACAGCCAGGGCTTTGACCATTGGAGCTCCGAGACGGACGGCCTCAGTGACGTCAGTTCAGCATTCCACCCCGACGTACCCTCAGCAGCAGAAGTAGAAACAGTCTTTCACACGGGGATGTTCACACTGCGGGAAGCCAGGCATATGGTATCAGAGTGTCACAAAGCACAGGGTTTGTTCTTGGTTTGTGGTGCCCCGGACCACAGGGTTGGGAACTGCCCGAACAGGGGGAGTTCACCGGCCTTCTCTAGTCCTTTAGTTAGAGGACCAGCACCAGTCCAACAGCAGTAGCTGTAGTACCCGTTCCCAAGGCCGTTGCCGACGCAGGCCCAGGCATTCCAGCAGTAGAGACCGCAGCAGTATGCCTAAGCCCAAGCCCTGATCCAGAGCAGGCAGAGGAATTTTTAGCAGAGGGGACCCGCACCTAGAGGACATGGTCAAGTGCTGGCCTTGACCATGGGAGAAGAAGGATTAGCACCAGGAGAGGTAGTGGCAGGTACTATTCTCGTCAACACCTTTCCAGCTTCAGTATTATTTAATTCTGGTGCATCGCATTCATTTATGTCTGCATGATTCGCGACACGGGTAGGACTGGAGCCCGAGTCATTATCAGTAAGGCTCAATATACTTACTGGTAACGGACTGGTGGGAGTAGATAGAGTATTTTCCTTGTGTCGGATCGTAGTTAGCGGTATAGAATTCCCCGCTAGATTGATAGAGTTCCCGATGGGCGATTATGATGTGGTCTTAGGGATGGATTGGTTGAGGGACCAGTATGCTAGGATAGACTGCCACATTGGCAGGGTTATTTTTAGCATTCTAGGCGAGCCGGAGTTTTCCTTCTCCCGAGGCGAAGTTGAACCTTCTCCTCCAATATTGCGGATGGCAGTAGCAGTAGTACAGTTACCTCGGATAGTCAAAGAGTTTCCAGATGTTTTCCCAGAAGAGCTTCCAGGGATGCCGCCAGAGCGAGAGATCGAGTTTACCATCGACTTGATTCCCGGGACAGCCCCAGTGTCAGAGAGAGTCTACAGGATGGCACCGTCAGAGCTAGAGATATTGTATAAGATGATTGAAGAACTCAGAACCAAGGGATTCATTCGTGCTAGTGGATCGCCTTGGGGAGCCCCGATGCTTCTTGTAAAAAAGAAAGATGGTACGTCCAGATTATGTGTAGATTATCGTACCTTAAACTCGGTGACAATCAAGAACAGATACCCTCTCCCGAGGATAGATGACTTGTTTGATCAACTCAAGGGGGCAGCAATATTCTCGAAGATCGACTTGCTGTCAGGATACCATCAGATCATAGTCAGAGAGCAGGACATCCCGAAGACAGCTTTTAGATCGAGATATGGGCATTGGGAGTTCCTTGTGATGCCATTTGGAGCAACCAATGCGCCGGCAGTATTCATGGACCTCATGAATCGTATCTTTATACCTTATTTGGATCAGTTCATGATCGTGTTCCTAGACGACATTCTAGTCTACAACAAGAGTGAGGCAGAGCATGAGCAGCATCTCCGTGTAGTTCTTCAGATTCTCAGAGAGCACCAATTGTATGCCAAGTTCAGTAAACGCGAGTTCTGGCTCGATCACAATTCGTACTTGGATCATATCATCACCCGAGAAGGAGTTGAAGTGGATCCCCAGAAGATTGTGGCCATTGAAATGTGGCCGGTACCTAGCACAGTGGCAGAATTTTGCAGTTTTCTTGGCTTGGCCGGCTACTACCGGCGATTTGTTTCAGACTTTGCTCGAATTTCAGCGCCATTGACCTAGTTGACCCGCAAAGATGTGCAGTTTGCTTGGACAGCAGAGTGCCAGGATTCTTTTGAGAGGTTGAAGCGAGGCTTGATGACGGCTCCTATTCTCACGCTTTCAGATGGAATCGGAGGATTCTCAGTACATTGTGATGCTTCGGGTAGAGGTTTAGGATGTGTTCTGATGCAGCATGGGAAGGTAATAGCTTACGTGTCACGACAACTTCGTGATCATGAGAGGAATTATCCAACCCATGACTCAGAGCTGGCAGCAGTAGTGTTTGCACTTAAGCTTTGGAGGTACTACTTGTATGGAGATAGGGTGGAGATTTTCACCAACCACAAGAGACTAAAGTTTGTGTTCACCCAGAAGGATCTCAACAAGCGTCAGAGGAGATGGCTAGAGCTGCTTGTGGATTATGACATCAACTTACAGTATCATCCTGGAAAGGCCAACGTTGTTGCAGATGCATTGAACAGGAGAGCTGGAGTTTATTTTCTCACAACGCAGCCGAAGTTATTAGCCGATCTTCAGAAAATGGGAATAGAAGTTGTCCTTCCTACCAATGTGGCATTGATGGCCAGCATGCAGGTTCATTCCAGCATAGTCGAGAGGATCCAGATGGCGCAGTCAGCAGATTCCAAGCTTCAGCGGCTTAGAGCAGAGTGTGAGGCGGGACGAAGACCAGAATTATGCATTCATGAAGATGGTACACTTCGACATGGTAAGCGTCTTTGTGTACCCAGTGGAGAAATCAGACAGGAGATCATGGCAGAGGCCCACAGTTCGCAGTATTCCATTCATTCCGGTGGCACGAAGATGTACCGTGATATCCGCCAGCACTTTTGGTGGAATGGCATGAAGAGGGAGATAGCCCGGTTTGTCTTTTGTTGTTTAGTCTGCCAACAAGTTAAGGCTGAACATCGGAGACCAGTTGGACTACTTCAACCATTGCCAATTCCAGAGTGGAAATGGGAGCATATAACCATGGATTTTGTGACTGGATTACCTAGATCACCGGCTGGCAGAGACGCTATTTGGGTTGTCATAGATAGGCTCACGAAGGTGGCTCACCTTCTCCCGTTCAGAGTTGGTCAGTCGATGGCTCAGATAGTGGAGATGTATCTCCGGCAGATTGTCAGATTGCTTACCAGTCAGTATCACCTCAAACAGAGATTCTAGATTTATGTCGCACTTTTGGCGTAGCTTGCAAGAGAGTTTGGGGACTCGCCTCCAGTTCAGCTCAGCATATCACCAACAGACAGATGGACAGTCAAAGCGTACCATACAAACCTTGGAAGACATGTTGAGATCTTGTACACTCGACTTCGGTGGTTCGTGGAAAGATCACCTGCACCTGGTAGAGTTCTCGTACAATAATAGTTTCCAAGCTAGTATCCAGATGACACCGTTCGAGGCACTGTATGGTAGGAAGTGTCGATCCCCGTTAGCATGGGACGATGTCAGAGAGAGGCGGATGCTCGGTCAAGAAATGATTGCTCAGACCGTTGAGGTGGTAAGGAGAGTCAGAGATTATCTTCGAGTTGCCCAAGACCACCAGCGTTATTGGGCCGATTCTCATTGGCGCCCTCTCGAGTTTTCTGTCGGCGACCATGTATTCCTGAGGATTTTGCCTAACTGTGGCGTCATTCGTTTCGGCGTGTGGGGAAAGCTTAGTCCTAGGTATATAGGGCCACTTGACATTCTGGAGCGAGTAGGAGATGTATCATATCGTCTCGCTCTTCCACCATCGCTATGTGAGGTGCACGACGTATTTCATGTATCCCAACTGCGACGGTATATCCCGAACCCGAGCCACATCCTGGATCATTTAAAATTGGTTATTGGTACCAACCTTTTGTATGAGTAGAGACCCGTGTCTATATTGGACCGAAGAGAGAAGACACTCAAGAACAAGACTATCAAGTTAGTCCGAGTTGCTTAGGGTCATCACTCTTTGGGTGAGTCAACGTGGGAGCGTGAGGATGATATCCGATCGCGATATCCTGACATGTTTGACTCGTGAGGTATAATATCTTTTTTATGCCTTACACTTCGAATCCTTGCTTGCATATTTGATTGCTTGATTGATTGCTTAGCTGTAGATTGCATCTGATAGTGTAACTTGTCCCGACACCTCTAGCCTCTTTAATTAAATTCCGAGGACAGAATTCTTTTAAGGTGGGTAAAGTTGTCACCCTCGAAATTCGTGTTACGTATTTTCATATACGTGTACATATTTTGGGTCCGTATTTTTATTAGTCATGGTTAGCTAGTCATGATTTTATTTTTAGCATGTTACATTGGCATGGTTATTTTGGCATTTCATTGGTTATGGCTTAGCTTGCTTCGGTTTAGCTTGGTTTGGTTTGCTTTTGGGTTCATCATGAACCAAAAGAAAACCCCTACCTACTACCACCATCATCATTTAAAACCCAACCCCCTTTCTCTCTCATCTTTACTCTTTATTTATTTCATCTTCTTCCTCTTAACTTCTCCACCTACCAAGAGAAGCTTAGGCAAGTGCAACTTACTTCATGATGGATCTCAAGTTTTGTTGTTCCATTCTCTTCCTTACTTGATTTTAAGCCACTTTAGAACTTGACATTTTTCATTTTGATGGATGGATTCATGTAGATCTAAGTATGTATTATTTTCAGTTTTCTTGGGTTTTGATCTATTAAACTTTATTATTTTTATGTTTTGATTGTTCCATGTTGTAGAGAATTCGATTTTACCTAAAATAGATCTTTGAAAAGTTAGATTTCGACTTGTTTTGAGGAAGTTATGGCCAAAAGCATTTTTGGCCATTTCTATGTTCATCAGTCCTAATTTTGGCAGGAACGATGAATAGTACCACATGAATAGTGCCACAGCCGCATGGATGAATAGTGCCGCATGAATAGTATTACAGCCGTATGGATGAATAGTGCCGTATGAATAGTGTCGCAGCCGCATTGATGAATAGTGCCACATGAATAGTACTGCAGCCGCATGGATGAATAGTATCGCAGCAGTATAGATGAATGGTGCCACATGAATAGTGCCATATGAATAGTGTCACAGCCGCATGGATGAATAGTATCGTAGCCGCATGGATGAATAGTACCGCATGAATAGTGCCACAGCCGCATGGATGAATAGTGCCACATGAATAGTATCGCAGCCGCATGGATGAATAGTGTCACAAGAATAGTGTTGCAGCCGCATAGATGAATAGTACCGCAGCCGCATGAATGAATAGTGCCGTATGAATAGTACCGCAGCCGCATGGATGAATAGTGCCGTATGAATAGTGCCGCAGAATGCCGCATAGGGCCTATTTTGGCTGTTTTAAGTCCTTTTTGGCTGAATTGTGGCCCAAATTTCCCCCAACTTCCAACATGAAAGTTGTAGATCTTTTCCTTGGCTTCAAGAATATGTTATTAGCTGATTTATGCAAGTTTCTCTCATTCATGATAATGTAAGGATAGAACATGATAGTGGCCCGTCGTGGCGCACTCTTGACAAGTAAACATGACATGTAATCTGGAACGCCGTTGCGACGGCTATCTCGACATGCTAGTAATCCTCCTCTTGATACCGTGGATGATTGTGCTTGTACAAAGAAACCAGTCTTGTCTTGCATCATGTCTAGGACAGGGACCCCTGAATACCATGGTCAGGGGTATCTACTAAATTCAACTAAGGCTAATAACTAGAATAATCCAGTAGTCATGAAGAGATTTTCCAGCTACAGGCAATTCCGTTATCTGGGCGCTCAAGTGGACTTGTAGCCTTCCGACGAGTAGGGCATATTTCCAGCACACAGTCACGTGTTGCATTCTTCATAAACGGACATTCGACCTGGATAACTGGATGGTATGCAGGGCTTGTGGCTGTTAGGATAATTTCATTGCATCTTGCTAGTAACTAGGCCTGTGATAACCCTAGTTAGTTAAAAGTATCAAGCCGTACTCTTGATTGGCTGTGATTGATTGGATGGAGTTTATTCCAGCTTAGTCTTATCCTGATTCTATGCAAGATTGTGACATGACATAATTATTGATGCTTGCTTTAACAATAACGATCGGGGGTCCAGTTCTGTTCAGGTGAAGGGTTACAACCCCGGTCCTTGTTTGGTTTAAGGGTTGTAACCTGGCTCCCGGAGCAGTTCTATGTCCGCTCTTCTTTTATTGACTTATTTCAACCCTATGTCATGTTCGTCATGTTTTACCTTACCATAATACCATGATTATTTATATTGGCCTTAGCAATAAAGATCAGGGGTCCAGTTCTGTTCAGACGAAGGATTACAACCCCGGTCCTTGTTTGGTTTAAGGGTTGTAACCTGGCTCCCATAGCAGTTATGTGTCATCTCTTTGTTTATTGTCTTCGTTGTACCAATAGTATTTGAGACGGGTTTCTATTCAGGTGAAGGGTTGCAACCCCGGTCCTTGTTTGGTTTAAGGGTTGCGACCTGGCTACTTGAATGGTTTCTTCGTACTCAGTTTACTGTTGTTATCTCTATTATTATCAGTTCTTTATTTATTATTTATCTTTAATATTTTATTGTGATATGCTGGTTTACTTCCTAAGTGAAGCCTCCTTTGTGGCTCTTGCTCTTTCTGGGGTCTGACCCAGCTGGTTTTGTGTGACTAGATATCGGAGCAGCACCAAAGGATCCACCTGTCTTCCAGCCAGATGGTGACCACTAGGCGTAACCCTAGCAATGAGTGGGTTTTTTTGTCCTCCCACTTTATTGTAAAGATTATTCTTTTAAGGCGTTTAGCCGGCGAGCACGTGTTAGCTCGTATTGTACCTTTCTTTACTGTCTACCTACGGGCTGTAACATGATTGACAGATCCTAGGGTTGATCATGTATGACTAAACTCTTGCTAGTCTTGACATTTTGTACGACTAGCTTCATGATCATCCAATATATAATGTATGGGATGCCTTGCTATTATATATTTGGTGCTCTGACATCTTGTAACTATTATTGCTTGCTTGAGATTGGGACAATAGGCTTTTTCATGACCATAGGAGACTGTTGGCTTGTAGTGAAACCCTCATGTATCTAGACAGCCGTGACCGTATAGCGAGGTGGGTTGCACTTCAATATACGTAGCTGGCTATGTACGCCCCCGCTCTCCAGTATTCTGGTTCTGGGGCGTTACAGTGGAGCCGATCAAGCCCTACAACTTCGATATATTGGCACAGTTTGCCAATACTCTGGCCCGACTATCGCTCTTCGAACTCCTCTGTCTCTTCGAAGAGACTCGGGACGCCTTGAACGAAACTTTATAGAATATAGGTTCCTTCCTCACCCAGGTGCAACCGCCTAAGGAGAATCATGCCGCGTGCTCACATTGCCATAGTATGGCCGAGGTGATTCCTACCATCACCTTCACTCAGCAGGATATGTTGCTGAAGAATAACCGGCATAATAGGCCCCTGTAATATACAGGGTATATTGGTGCCATCAAGGTCGATCGCATCTACATCGACCATGGCTCCTCCCACAGCATAATTCCTCAAACTTTACTCCAAACCTTGGGGATTTCGATGCATCGGCTGACTGCGTCAAATACTACAATCAGCGGTTTTAATGCTAGAAAGAGTGAGCCCTTGCACAAGATCCGTCTAAAATGCCAGATAGGCGATCTTCAGACGGATATGGCTTGTTATGTCATTGATGTAGACATAAACTACAACATGTTGTTGGTTCGACCATGGATTATGAGTCCATGATCGTGCCTTATATCTTTCATCAATGCATGAAGTATGTAGCCAGCGACGGGACCATCAAGACTGAGTTTGCTGACATCGACCTGTTTCGAGGACTCGAAGCATACTGTATTGATGTTGATCTATACAAATCAGTCCCATAGGACGATGATGCTAATGATGTCGACGATAAGGCAGAAACTGCATCAAAGAGTACAATTGTTGCTGAAGAACCTTTAAAGGTTTGACTAAAGGAGAAGCCACCCTAGACACCAGCACCTCTTGTCATCAAGCTCCAAGGAAAGGCTCATGCTTGTTCGTCCCCGACGACTTCAGCTGCTAGCCAAGAGCCTATTCAAATAAAGCTCCCCAGAAGGGCCCCAAAAGTGGCCTTGAAGTTGTAGGAATCTCCAGCTCTAGCTCCCTTAGTAGTCAAATTGAAGCGGAAACCTCCTCCACCTTCTTCCATGGCAGTCCCGATTCTCACTGATGAGGTGTTAGGGGACTACATATGTGCCAATACTGAGGCACACTCTTTAGACGATGTAATCCCTCGGGATGCATTTCATTAATAGAAAGTTGCCTTTGAATTACTCTTGTGCACACTGGAACACTATGTATTTTTTGGACAATGCTCTGTATATGTTCAAAACCCAAGTGACAATCGCTAATCTGGCAAGCCGAGTTGTCCCTTCCCGAGATGCTTACTTCCTGGTTCTAGCAAGGAAGAAAGATGAGGAACCCATCATCTTCGGTCGGGTAGAACATCCTCAAAGACTTACTCCCGCAGAACCAGAGCTCGATAACGGCAAGATGCAGCTCTACCGTTACACCGCTCAAGCCAAGCACCTTATCCAGAAGATGGGTTACGACTTGACCAGCAACATAGGATTGTATTTTGGTAAAGGCCGACGCCTTCCTTTACAACTTCATGCTCAAAGGGAAAGTCTCAAAATTACTACTAGCATACTCGTCGGGGGTTGGGTTATGCTACACCTATAACAACTTCGGAGAGCTCAGAGCCTGAGGTCATGATGCATTCTTACTCCTCCGATTCCTCAACCTGGGACTCTGATTCCAATATCGACCAAGCCTTCAAGAAGATACTGTCCGTCAATATATTCTCTGCAGATCCTCCAGTTGAGGATGAAGACTAGATGCTCGAATTCTTCGAGGATGAACCTTGGGCCTAGTGCCTAGGGTCCCAATGGGAATGGCACTTCGAACAGCGAGAACCTTCCACCGAAGACGAGGTCATTCAAGTCAACATAGGAGGAGAGGCTTCACCTAACCATCTTCATTAGCAAAAGCTTGACTGGAGAAGACAGAGAATCTCTAATACAACTTATCCAAGAGTACATCGATGTCTTCACTTGGAGCTATGAAGACATGCTGGGTTTAGGCCCGCAAGTCACAATGTACCGACTCAACATCTTGTCCAATGCTAAACCTGTCAAACAGCAACAATTTCCCTTTTGTCCCATCATCATGGATGCTATAAAGAAAGAGGTTGAAAAACACATAGAAAGTGGCTTCATTCGTGTGGAGCAACATCCCTCCAGTTGCCAACATTGTTCTCGTCACTAAACAGAACAGGAAGATTCGAGTCTGCATAGACTTCAAGGATTTCAACTCGGCCTATCCAAAAGACGAGTTTCCCCTCCCGATCATCGACGTGATGATCGATAATACTTGTGGTTTCAAGTGTATGTCCTTCATGGACGGATTCTTGGACTACAACCAGACAAAGATGTTCCCTAAAAATGAAAAACACATTTCATTTCGGACTCCAAAGGGAATCTTCTTTTATACAGTGATGCCTTTCGAGTTAAAGAATTCGGAAGCAATATACCAGTGGGCTATGAGTACCATATTTCGTAAACATCTTCGAAAAATGGTGGAATCTTATGTTGATGACATTGTCGTTGAAAGTCGGAGGAAATCCAGCCATCTAGATGACTTGAGGAAGGTGTTTGATTTGATGTGAACACATCGGCTAAAGATGAACCCAACCAAGTCTTTCCTGGGAGTTTCCATCGGCAAGTTCTTGGGCTTCATCATCATGGTCAAGGATATTCAAATTGACCCTAAAAAAACAAAGGCCATTCTGGACATGGCACCCCCGAAGAATCTCCGTGAACTTCGGGGCTTATAAAGACGCTTGGCATATATCAGAAGATTCATAGCAAATCTCTCCGGACGATGCCAACCCTTCACCAAATTGATGAAGAAGGGGATTTCCTATGTCTGGACCGAAGAGTGTCAGCACGCATTTGACGACATCAAGAAATACCTCACTAGTCCTCCAGTACTAGTAGCACTGGTTATGGAAAGGCCCTTTCTACTGTATGTCCGAGCCATAGACCATTCTCTTGGTGCTTTGCTAGCCCAGAAGAGCAACGAAGGCCACGAACAGGCAATCTACTATCATAGCAGGACCATGATTAGTGCCAAACATCGGTATAATCCTGTTGAGAAGAAGTGTCTCGCTCTAGTCTTCGTCATCCAAAAGATGCACTATTATGTGGCTGGTCAGACAATTCACGTTATCTCCCGAGTCAACCCCTTCAGAGTTCTCATGACTAAGCTAGGGGTATTAAAGTCGCGGTTAGCCACATAGGCAATACTTTTGATGCCTTATGACATGGTGTTCGTCCTACAAAATGCGGTTAAAGGTCAAGCATTGGCCGACTTCTTGGTAGTACATCCTGTACCGGAGACGTCAAAACTCTACGACGGTATCCTGACGAGGTGCTGGAGTCTAATACAGTCACAAACAATCCTGTCTGGTAAATTTTCTTTGACGGTGCTTCAAAAACAGGACCCAAAGACAAAATCATCGTAGGGGTTGGAGTAGTCCTCGTCACTCCTGACGGTCTAGTCATCCACCGTACATATTCTCTTATAGAATCATGTACCAATAATGTTCCTGAGTATAATGCTCTCAACATCGAGCTCCAGCTCGCTAAACAGTTGGGGGTCGACTACATCGAGGCCTACGGTGACTCGAAGCTGATTATCAACCAGGTTCGAGGACAATATGAGGTTCGGCATGAAGATCTGATCCCTTACCATCAGTCAGCAATCGACATCATCTCTATATTCACAAGGTTCTTTATAAAATACGTACCTCGATTGCAAAACCTAGAGGCCGACTCCGTCGTCGGTCTCGCCGCCTCTTTGGCAGCTCATGCCGGAACCCAGTACTCCGTCACAGTGATGGGTCGGGAGCTAGTCTTCCCAAATAACAACCTACATACGTGTCTGAGCTACTCCGTACAGGCAAACACCAATGTTAACATTCGAGATTGGCAATTTTTGTTTGTAGACTACATGATCTATGGGATCCTACCTGAAGACTTGAAAGAAGCTACTTCTATCAAGAGGCACTCGCTCCGGTTCTTCTATGACACAGCTACCAAAATGTTGCATCTTCGTTCATACGATGGGATTCTCCTTCGATGTTTATCCAACGATGAAGCAAAAGAAGCACTCCGGGAGGCACACGATGGTACCTTCAGATCCCACCAGCTTGGTCCTAAGTTACAGTACTGACTACGTCGCATAGGCTACTACTGGCCCACCATGATGGCGGACACCGTCGATTATGCTAAGAACTTTTGGGTATGTTAGTTGTATGCTGACTTTATCCATCAACCTTCTGAGCTCCTACACCCCACTACGGCTGCCTCGCCATTTGAAGCATAGGGAATGGATACCATCAGACCGATCATCCCCCCATCCTTCAAAGGACACCGGTTCATCCGCGCCATCACCGACTACTTTTCTATGTGGACAAAAGTAGTACCACTAGCTAAGGTAAAAACTTTGAACGTGATCAGCTTTGTTAAGCATCACGTTATTTACCACTTCAGAGTTCCTAGAAGGATTATCCATGAAAATGGCCCTCGGTTTGTGAGCCAAGCATTCCATCGATTGTGTGATAAGAATCGGATACAGAATATAGCGTCAACGGTCTACAATCCTACAGCGAATGGGCTAGCTAAAGCATTCAATAAAACGATTGTCAAGCTGCTCAAGAAAGTCGTATCTTCCAATAAGCACGTTTAGAATAAAAAAAACTAGATGAATGTCTATGGGCTTACCGTACCACAGTTCGGACACCCACGGACAACACACCTTTTCCTTTTGTCTACGGGAGTGAGGCAATACTCCCTATGGAGATCCAGATTCCGTCTCTACGGGTAGCTATCACCAACCAGCTAACAGATGAAGACAATCAACGTCATCGACTACAAGAGTTTGAAGCGTTGGATGAGAGGTGCCTGCTGGCTCAACAACGTATCGAACTCTATCAAGCTCAGATTTTTGGAGCTTTCAATAAAAAGGTCCGGGAAAGAACATTCCAAGTGGGTGACCTCGTCTTATCAGTTCAGAGACCAATAGTGATGACCCACAAGACAGCTAGGAAGTTTGAGCCCAAGTGGAAAGGATCATTCGTTATAGAGATGGTCTACTCCAATGATGCTTACCGGCTGGCCAAACATAATGATGATTTGCTAATGAGGCCAATCAATAGAAAATTCCTGAAGAAGTACTATGTCTAAAGTCTAAATCGACATATATTTTCACATCCCCCGTGGGTGTTTTCTATTAACGAAATAATCCTTTCCTTATTTCCCCTGTAGAAAATATTTCATGTCCATATTACCTTTGAGTTGTTTTTTATACCCCAACGAAGTCCATGCCTACCATGTCCATATTACCTCTGAGTAGACATGTCTTTCATGACAAACCCATTGTTGTCATAATCATCTATAGAACATTTCACGTCCATACTACCTCTGAGTCGTTCTATATATCCGGAGAATTTATTCTTACCATGTCCATATAACCTATGAGTAAGGAAAATTCTACCACAATAATTCTTTATTTACTATGTCCATATCACCTCTGAGTAAACACCCTATCCCTAGCGGAGTTACCTCCATCCAATCATGTTAAGACTACCTCTGAGCGAATTCTTACTGCTATAAAAAATTCATAGTAAATGGACAAGCAAAGAAGCAAAACTAAGATTTCCATTCATAAAAGGAAAAGTTTTTCTTTCATTACTACAAACAGGCCTCCCAAAAGAGAGGAACAAGAGGACGAAAGACATCAATATTGCAATCTAAGACAACTGGCGCATAAATTTGTCAAGTCAGCTTCTCAAAAAGGCGATCTTGGGCCCAACCAACTCTTTGGCTCGGCGCTCTGCCTTTTATCGTATGGCGGCCTCATCCTCGAGCTGGGACATATTTTGGCATGCAATATCTAAATCTGCCTGACAAACATCGATACTCTCAAGTTCGGATCACTGGCGAAGGAGCTTCTGCTAGTCTTTTGACTTCTTCAGCTTACTTTCGGTAAAGTCCAGCGTCTCTTCCAACTATCGAATCTTTTTCCGGAGGGTTTCATACTGTTCCTCTAAGGTGGTTTGACGGCAGACTTGAACTTCTTTAGAATCGATCACCTCTTCAATCTTTGCTTCAACCTCAGCAATCCTGTGAGCCAGAGCCTGTCATCTCTGTTCGTGCTGGGAAAGTTCAGCGGCCATTTTCTCTAGCTCCGTATCCGCAAGGGACGAAAGGCCATGCTCAACGCCTTGAAGCTTTAAGACTGTGGCTTCTAATTCTGTCAGAGAAGCCTCTATCGCATTCGCTTTTGTCTCATATCCCTGATACTCGTACAATGCCACTAGTTGGGCTCTTACTGCAGACCGAATCTGCCTAAACATTTGGTTATATTGTAAGACGCCCTCTATACCGTGCTTTAAAGTATGGCAAATAGTGCCAAAATAAGGTTAGCGTAATAAGCATTGTCAGCCATGGCCATTGGAGTCATCGGAGATGCCACAATGGATGGTCCCAGAATAGCAGCAGTAGCTAATACATGACTAGGAATCGCGGCCGAGGTAGGTGGTGCCATGACCAAGGCGGAGGCCATCAATGGAACAATGACAGTACCTATCAATGCTATCTGATTTAGCCCTGCGTAGCTGATTCAGGAGTAGCCCCATGGATGACTGGCTCTTTAACGGACTCCCTTACCAGCTCTTCAATAATTTCTATGACTAACTTCTGGGAAGCCACACGGACTAGCCCTCGAACGGTCTCCCTGACAGACTCTTCGACGGTCACTTAGACCAACTCATCAGTAGTCTTCATAATCGGTTTGTCAGTAGCCGTCTCATCGGTAGTCCCCTCGACCAGCCCTTTAGCAGATGGCTCGTCAACTGTCTCTTCGATAAGCTCTGTAGTGACTGCATTGTCAGACTCCTCAGCAATCGACTCGTTAGCGATCTTCTCGACCGGCTCTTCAACGGTCTCTCTGACCAGGCTGTCAATGGTTTCTTCGACAGTCTCATTAGCTGTCACGACCCGCACCCAGTGTAAGGGCACGAGAAGTGGTTACGTCCAGCCTATGCCGCAGTATCGACGATAGAATGCTGTCCTAGGTTACATACATCTAACAGTTATAAGGTACCTGTACAGTTTATACACTCCGAATGGAGGTGACATAAATAAGTATAACTCAATCACAACTAAGGAGGAAAGTACGATAAGATAGAATAGATGAAACTCATAATCCACAGATGATAAATACAAGATAGAGAGATAGCTGAAAATCTAAGATAAACATCTCCACAATCCAGAATACAATCTCCAAATAAATACAAGTGTATCTGACAAGATATGAAGATAAAGGAAACTAGTCTAGCTAACTAGCCTAGTCTACTTGGGTAGTATCATCAGTAAGTGCTAGGTCCTCCTGAGAGTCCAGCTCACATGTGTCATCTAAGCCTACTCCGTAATAGGTGGGACACAACTCCTCAAAATCATATATAATATTTCAACAGGTCCAATCAGGACTGGAGCGAGCACAGTACATCTCAAGCAGTTCATATCATGACAGAAATATAATACAGGCAATAGAGTAAGATACATGAAATGCTGAAGAATATACATGAAGTAAAAGAGAAGACTGTAATGAAATATCTACTATAAGTAAAGAGCTACAGTGAACTAGTGATTTAGAGCACAAGCTAGACATGTGAACGGCTTGATAATAAACATGAGAGTTTGCACATGACTACACTACTTTAAAAATTGTCCACATGACTATTTATACTCCCCCATACCCCAATCAATACACAAGGATTCGTTCAAGTTATGTTATTGTAAAACCCCTAAATTTCTACTATATTTTTTATATATTTTAAATTTGGTACTGATTTAAAAATTTTGTATTGTACGTCGCATAGTCGTATTGTACGTCGCGTACGAAATTTTATTTTTCGTAGTTGCTCGTCAAGTGCGAATATGTGCGAAAAATATTTTTTCTATTTTATTATACACTTTCAAAATATTATATAATTATTATTCTTGCTATAAAAAGCCTTTTTATTTTTAGCAGTTATTAATCATAAATAATATTTCATTGTATACTAGGAAAAGCATAATCATGTATGCATTATTCGTGCATACATATATTTTGTAATTATTTATTAGTCTATTTTAAATAAAAATATAATTTTTGAGATTTATTAATAAATATTTTATTATTTAAAAATATATTTAAAAATATTTATTATTTTCGAAATTATTATTATTGGTATTTTGAAAAATATATTTGGAAGTTATGGTGGCCATTTAAATCTTGATTTGATTTTTGGATTTATTTAAATAGTTAAATATTCGAAATTTATTTATCCCATTTGATTTTGAGCTAAAAATTTAAATAGATTTAAATTGGATTTAATTGATTTGATTTTAAACTAAGAGAATTTGATTTGATTTAAATTAGATTTGGATTTGGATTTGGATTTGATTGCTTTTAAATTAAATTAGGAAATATCTAAAATGGGTTAAAGGAATCCTAATTCTTATCTAATTGGGAATTCCCACATCCTATAAATAGGCAGGTACTCCTCCATATTATTTTCACCACAAATCATCTTTCAAACCATCCTTGTCAAAATTTCTCTCTTTTTTTGGTCATAAATTCAGCCTCAATTTTCAAAGGTTGTAGCAACTTCGAATGACCATAACTCCCAACTCCGGACTCCTTTTGACCTCCAGTTTTTTTTGTTGGAATCGTATTGAGGTATATTTTCTGAATGTAAATTTTATTTTCATAAATTCGGAATTTAATTTTCTGAAAAATTTGTGGAGTGTCAATGGTCCGAAATCTGACACGTTTTAGTATTTTTGAGATTCTGGGAGAACCAGGAATCAGAATCACGATCCGTTTGAAGTTTCGGATTACTGACAGAAAAATACACATCATATATTTTTTCTAAATTTTTTTTTCAGAATATTTTATTTTGGGTTTTTATTTTAGAAGTTTGTCACATCGTCTGAGTTCATCTTGTGTAGCCCTGTGACTATTCTGTACCCAACAGGATTGTCGGTTTCACCGGCAAGGACCTCTTGCAAGACACCTTGCCATTTGCTGTTTATTTATTTTAGCTCATATTTCATGCTTTATTTATTTTCTTTATGTAAAATAAACTGTGATACATGGCATAACCTGTTAGAACTTACTGTTCATTTATATTTCCTGCTATGTATTATTTTTCTTACACATTAAACCTAGATTAAAGGGACCACCTTGTGTGTTGCATTCATGGCCTTGACACGTTGTACCACGAAGTTGTGTGTCGCATGTAGAACACGGACGTGCATGATTGGCTGGCCACCAGTACGTACAAGCCGTGCGATAGGAATAACCGCTAATAGAGGTTGTATGCTTCGTTTGACTTAGCGGTTAATAGAGGATTTATATTGTGGATACAACATAATAGAAATTGGGTGGGAAGAACAGTTCCTTAATGTATTGGTCATATATGCACTGCCCTGATTGTCGATTATCTCCAGTAGGAGATACGGTCCAGATTCCTGATATTCCTGATCCGGCCCATGCGTCAAAGGTTTGTTCTTATTGCATTTACTATAGTACGGTTAGGAACCCTATTGCAGGCATCCCTTATTTATTTGAGCAATATTTATTCAGTTTATATGGCATGATATTATGTGTCTTGTTACGTCCCTCTGAGGACCTGGTTATCTCTCCAGGTGTGTGTGCTTCTGTGATATTGCAGGTATGCTAGTCGAGACCGTGATCTTCTCCATCCTTTCGAAGATGATTGCACTTGGCCAGTCTTGTTATTTCATCTATTCCTTCTTGTACCTTTTATTTGAGATAGTTGGTAGTGGACTTTGTCTCCACCCAACGTATTGTACAAAGACTTATTACAGTTGATTATATCTTTTATTCTTCATTGTGGATGAGATTAAATTACTCTTGGTTTACTGCATTTTACAGCTTACGTATTCATATAAGGTTTCCATATATTGGAGTATCTTCGTATGTATACAGCTGGCATGGATACGTACCTAGTCTTAAGTATTATGGGACTGGGGCGTTACATGTTTTTGTGGTGGCCCATGCGGGGCGAGTTTGTCACTTCGGTTATGTTACTGTACCGATGTGAACCTGCAACATAGGATTAGAATTATAGGAATCTCATCCATACAGCTTGACCTCTTCCCTTGTCTTCAAATTCCGAACTCTCGTTCGACTTTCTTGAATTGTATCTTGCTTGATTCCTTTCTACCGTTGATTCTTATTTTCGTGCTTAGTGTCAACTATGAAGATGACTACACTAGTATATGCTCATAGGTCAAACACATGGCTAGAATGGTTATATTGGCAATTGGAATACATTTAAGACTCTAATTGAGTTAAAGGGTTTTTTTTAGTGTGATTTAATGATTAGTAATTTATAAAGAAGGATATTACCACGGAAAGTTTTAACCTTGAGATTTCTAAATAGTAAACACCAGAGGATTTATAGAATTTCATACTTGGTTTAAGAAATTGATTGATTTTCAAAGATTTGATATTTATGATTTATTGGATTATAGTTATACATCCTTGCACAAGTATAAAATTGATTTGCTTTTCGAGTTGTGATATTTATGAGTTTGGGTGATAGATATACATCTTTGAACAAATATAAAATTTATTTGATTTTTGAGTTTTAATGTTCATGATTTATTGTATTATAGTTATACACCTTGAACAGTTATAGATTTGGTTTGAAAATGATCTTAGCTTTTAAAAATGGTCGTAGGAATTATTTAAACAGAGTTGTACAACTTGCGGTTTTCGTGTTTATAAAATTTTAAATTTTAAGGGGGAGTAATGACGGTAAATTTTGGTTTAAAATATTTGAAAGTTATGAAAACGATTTTTGGGAATTTTTCTTTATTTTAAATTGTGTCCTATGATTGAGGATTTACAAATCTATTTAGATTTTTGGTAAAAAAAAATAGATTTTGACTGATAAGATTATTTGAAAATTTAGTTTAATGTGGGATTGCTAATATTAAATTTTTTTGTTGAAGAATTTCGAAGGATGTGATGGAAAGTTATTTTGATTGATTAAAGGAAGTTACCATTTAAAAGTTGTGAGTTTGCTGGAATAACATAGCATAAATAGAAGTTAAAATTGATGAGAGAATTGAGCTTAATTTTTTTGAGATTGCTTTTAATATGCTAAGAGTTTTATTATAAATTAATTGAAAATTTTAGAGTGTTAAATTTTTGATTGATTGTGAAATTTTTATGGATTCGTAAATTATGAACTCTTGAGTTAAATAGTTGAATTTAAACGTTAATTTTGGAAAAGGTTAGTAGTAACGTGATAAAATTTTGCTTTGAGATTTATGAGAGTGATTTAAATTTTTATAATAAATTTGAACGGCTTGGAGTAAATACAAATTTTGATGGTATATTTTTGAAAGTTATTTTTGAAACTTTTGGAGGAAACTTGAGTTAAATTTTAATGGTTGGCCCCAAGATAACCCTATTGAGTATTCCACACTAATTGTCATGTCACTTATGACCATGATAGTAGTATATACACAAGTGTTATTAGTTATCAACCCAGCTATGTGACTATATTTCCACCTCGACTTACTCGACCTTCCTTCAATTCTAGATCTTTTAATTACGACCTTCTAACCCATTTGCAATTTGAATAATGAGTTAATGGTTCCTTAACTGTATTCATCTAGGAGACTATCTTCTCTCCGAAATTGTGTTCCTAAATTATTTTTACTGGATTCTTTAATTAATTTTATTTCACGCTTTAACTTGATCTTCTTTATTTTGTGCATTAATTATCACCTCGTGAACTCCCACTTTCTATTTTTGATCTTCTGGCGTCCCCTACCGTGAGTTGTATATTTGGAGTACAACACTACACTTTTCCTTCCAACAAATTTCATATGTAAGACCTAAACAAGTCCACCTTCCTGTAGACATATCATATCCCACCAAAACCCATCTCCGTGTACTCTATTTCTTGATATGACTTTATGGTCAAAATGGCCAAACTATAATCTTTACCATGATACCGATATAATTTCGACCACGGATAGGGATTCAACCTTAACTCAATTCTTTCGACCCGATATGTGATTGTGTTCTACTAAATTCCTTAAATGCTTAAATTTGTACTTTATCTTGATTGCTTGACCATTGTCCCATGATACTATTAGTTTAACTCTTGTAAGTTGGGTAGAATACCTCACCATCTAACAAACCTTTTCCTTGTGGACCACATTGGTAAGTTCACTTAGACTCTAAATTCAGAGGACCCTACCTTATCTAGTCTACCAAGCCATAAATGAAGAAACACTAGGACAACTGTATAGGCCCACACTTCGGGCGAGCCTTGATTTTAAAAGATCTGGGATTATTTAATTTCCTTCATCAGTACCTCCCTTGCACATATTTTGACTATCCCATGCTACTAATGTAGCTTCAGTTTTGCAAGCTTATTTCGTCATCAAGCTTGATCATGACATATTTTGTTGGGTGCACCCACTAACATATTGTCTAATCAGAACCGGTGCATAATGGTCTGATCAACCGAGTGCACTTTGGTTCACTTTTATCTATCGTTCTACGTGGAGGGGGACATAGCTAAACTTGTCCTCTAGAGTCCCATCCGCGACTGCCTTGACAACTCCTTTTGAATTATTCGATCGCCTTTGAACCACGTATTCGTATTCGATAACGCCTCCTTCGAACTCTATATTGCGTTCGCCTTCACCTATTTTAGAAGGACGAAAGCGTCGTACTAACACTCCTCTAACTGTCCTATCACCATGACCATTACCACCCAATGTAACCATATCTTTGTCTTGAACTACTCGACTTTTCCCTCGACACTAAATTTACAATCTTGACTTTCTAATCACTTGAATTTAAGAGTTATTACAATCGTCTCTTAATCATACCCTCAACCTAGACTACGACCATATAAACTTCCTTAAACCCTCCTATCTACCGTTGTGTCTTCTCACCCCCTCCTAATTCTTAATTTCGAGGACAAAATTCTTTTAAGTTGGGTAGGATGTAAAACCCATAAATTTCTACTATATTTTTTATATATATTAAAATTGGTACTGATTTAAAAATTTTGTATTGTACGTCGCATAGTCGTATTGTACGTCGCGTACGAAATTTTATTTTTCGTAGTTGCTCGTCAAGTGCGAATATGTGCGAGCGTACATATTTTAGAAAAATATTTTTTCTATTTTATTATACACTTTCAAAATATTATATAATTATTATTCTTGCTATAAAAAGCCTTTTTATTTTTAGCAGTTATTAATCATAAATAATATTTCATTGTATACTAGGAAAAGCATAATCATGTATGCATTATTCGTGCATACATATATTTCGTAATTATTTATTAGTCTATTTTAAATAAAAATGTAATTTTCGAGATTTATTAATAAATATTTTATTATTTAAAAATATATTGAAAAATATTTATTATTTTCGAAATTATTATTATTGGTATTTTGAAAAATATATTTGGAAGTTATTGTGGCCATTTAAATCTTGATTTGATTTTTGGATTTATTTAAATAGTTAAATATTCGAAATTTATTTATTCCATTTGATTTGGAGCTAAAAATTTAAATAGATTTAAATTGGATTTAATTGATTTGATTTTAAACTAAGAGAATTTGATTTGATTTAAATTAGATTTGGATTTGGATTTGGATTTGGATTTGATTGCTTTTAAATTAAATTAGGAAATATCTAAATTGGGTTTAAAGGAATCCTAATTCTTATCTAAATGAGAATTTCCACATCCTATAAATAGGCAGGTACTCCTCCATATTATTTTCACCACAAATCATCTTTCAAACCATCCTTGTCAAAATTTCTCTCTTTTTTGGTCATAAATTCAGCCTCAATTTTCAAAGGTTGTAGCAACTTCGAATGACCATAACTCCCAACTCCGGACTCCTTTTGACCTCCAGTTTTTTTTGTTGGAATCGTATTGAGGTATATTTTATGAATGTAAATTTTATTTTCATAAATTAGGAACTTAATTTTCTGGAAAATTTGTGGAGTGTCAGTGGTCCGAAATTTGACACGTTTTAGTATTTTTGAGATTCTGGGAGAACCAGGAATCAGAATCATGATCCGTTTGAAGTTTTGGAATACTGACAGAAAAATACACATCATATATTTTTCCTAAATAAATTTTTTCAGAATATTTTATTTTTGGTTTTTATTTTAAAAGTTTGTCACATCGTCTGAATTTATCTTGTGTAGCCCTGTGACTATTCTGAACCCAACGGGATTGTAGGTTTCACCAGCAAGGGCCTCAGGCAAGACACCTTGCCATTTGCTATTTATTTATTTTAGCTCATATTTCATGCATTATTTATTTTCTTTATGCAAAATAAACTGTGATACATGGCATAACTTGTTAGAACTTACTGTTCATTTATATTTCCTGCTATGTATTATTTTTCTTACACATTAAACCTAGATTTAAGGGACCACCTTGTGTGTTGCATTCATGGCCTTGACACGTTGTACCACGAAGTTGTGTGTCGCATGTAGAACACGGACGTGCGTGATTGGCTGGCCACCAGTACGTACAAGCCGTGCGATAGGAATAACCGCTAATAGAGGTTGTATGCTTAGTTTGACTTAGCGGTTAATAGAGGATTTATGTTGTGGATACAACATAATAGACATTGGGTGGGAAGAACAGTTCCTTAATGTATGGGTCATATATGCACTGCCCTGATTTCCGGTTATCTCCAGTGGGAGATACGGTCCTGATTCCTGATATTCCTGATCCAGCCCATGCGTCAAAGGTTTGTTCTTATTGCATTCACTATAGTACGGTTAAGTACCCTATTGCAGGCATCCCTTATTTATTTGAGCAATATTTATTCAGTTTATATGGAATGATAGTATGTGTCTTGTTATGTCCCTCTGAGGACCTGGTTATCTCTCCAGGTGTGTGTGCTTCTGTGATATTGCAGGTGTGCTAGTCGAGGCCATGATCTTCTTCATCCTTTTGAAGATGATTGCACTTGGCTAGTCTTGTTATTTCATCTATTCCTTCTTGTACCTTTTATTTGAGATAGTTGGTAGTGGACTTTGTCTCCACCCAACGTATTGTACAAAGACTTATTACAGTTGATTATATCTTTTATTCTTCATTGTGGATGAGATTAGATTACTCTTGGTTTTCTGCATTTTACAGCTTATGTATTCATACGAGGTTTCCATATATTGGAGTATCTTCTTATGTATACAGCTGGCATGGATACATACCTAGTCCTAAGTATTATGGGACTGGAGCGTTACAGTTATTGCACATGAAATTTACATGGGGCCCATAAATGGGTGCACATGAATATAAACATGGGGGCTCTGTGAACATGAGAGTACATGAATCACGAGAGTGCACAAGAATGGTGAAAGCACAAGAATACATGATGAAAGTAAAACGCACATGACATGATGTATCTGATGCTCCCGAGGGGGATAACATCGTATGAAAAGATCCATATAGTACTAATCCGTGTTTCCATCGTGTCAGCATCAAGTAAAATAATTTAGAGCAAGAAAATACTCCTAGCAAGTATAAACGGTCAAAGAAAGTACTCGCCTGATATCCTGAATGTCCGAAGGAAATACGGCCTGAGGAGTGGTGTCTGGCTCCTAATCAGAACAATACAAGTCACAACATATCCAAACTAGTAAAATAAGCTACTATGATGCATTCTACATGATGTTGGGTCGATTCTAGACTAAAGTCAACCCTGGTCAACTTCAGTCAACTAAAAGTCAAAGCTAGGTCAACTAGGTCAACCTAGACCCAATCAAGTCTCTCTAGGCCTAACCTTGTCTACCCTAGCATTCACATACCATACACAAGTCTATATGACTATACTCGTGTGCATATTTACCATATGCCAAGACCACACAAGGATACCATAGGCTATGTTACCTAGATTATATGCCATAGGCTATACACATATAATTTTCATACATTTATACACATACTATTCATATAGGTAATACCTATATTGTATTACAAGATTATATTAGTTATATATATATATATATATATATATATATATATATATATATATATATATATATATACACATAGAGAGTTAGAGAGGAAAAATCAAGGCATATGTGTGTGAGTCTCATATGTGGGATAGCAGTGTACTTGTGTGTGTGTGCTTAATGTGTACTTATGTAGAATAAACTTGTGTGTTCATAAATATCATGTAAACATAGATAGAGGTATAGAGAGGGGCATGTATGCGGGTGTACATGTAAATGTGTGTGTGAATGAGTGAATATAGGCAGTGGGTGTGTGCATAGGCTAACAAATCAGCAATTAGCTAAGGGGTTTAGTTAGCTCCTGTGTTCTCAGGATTTTCAGATTGGGTGTAACATACAATGTGCATTTGTGTGTAGACATGTGTGCGTAGGTCAATAGAGTATAGGCCTGTGGGTATTCCTATCCCAGATTAGGCTTCAGGTTTCAGTCCTACCTGTGAGTGTCAATAGGGTGTCTCAGCCCCAGGTTTCAGTGTAGGTGGGTGTGTTCATGTGTAGTCTCAGGTTTAGTTTTCAGGTTAGTATGACAGGGATATATGGGAACAATCAGTGTGTAGTTGCAAGGACATTTCAGATTAGCAAAATAGGCATTAGTGTATCACAGTTGCATTAGTGTAGAGGTGTGAACCAATGTTAGGAAAACAGTGTGGCTAAACTGTGTATTAGTGTTCAAATGTGAGATTAGGGTGTGAGTGTTCTGTTTCCAGGTTTTGCAGTGTGTGCATATATTAATCTCAGTCCAAGAGTATGATAGTAGCAAATTAATCCAAAGCCCAAACCAAATTGAAATAACAGGAATAGATTGGTACACCAATCTCCATTGAAATTTCAGATTTTAACAAAACAGTAAAATGAATAATGGTTAAAAACTCAGGAACAGTATTCCTAGCAATTCAACAACATGACAGTTAAAATAAAATGGGCATTTGTTCTCAGGAAATTCAGTAATGACCAAGGTTCAGTCCACAAACAGGGTATTTCAAGTATCAGTTAATGAGACCCAACCCAAATATAATTCGAACACTCCTATCTATGCTAAACACAACCCTAACATGATTACCCATATGTAACAGCAACCAAACCACATTTAATTACATGATATCAACATCTAAATATAGATCGAAAATGGAAAATTAGTGTTAACTCACTGATCTCGACAATATCAAGAAAATAGGGATTTCCCATTTAGAAATTGAAATAACAATTAATAATTTAGGTTAATGGTTGGTAGTTAATGAAAACATATGGGCTAGTGTCATGGGTCTCAGTGTCCAAGAGCTGGACACGAACCGTGTCCAATCGACCACAACTCAACACACTGAACTGGGTTCAGTCTGCAGTAAACCCGTGTCCAGTCCTAGTCGAATTTCTTACTCGACACAAATCCATTGGACACGAGACTTTAGGAGTGTCGTATCAGACACTGCCCCTACCTCCGTATCCAACCACACGTATCCACGTGCCCTAAATAATTCACACGAGCACACGAACAGCAGGGCACTGCTGACCGCACGCGCGTGGCCGTGTCCACGACTCAAAAATGACACAAACAGGACACGATCTGTGCTCAGTCACAAAGAAAGTGTTGAGCCACATAAAAACAAAATTTCCTATTCAATTATATTTCGAAAATAGTGACGAAAAGCCCACTGTGGCATTACGTCGAACACAACAGCACGTAGGCTGATACGTGTCCGATACGGACACGTAAGGGAATCCACACGAAATCTATACATACAGCTAGAGGACACCTAGGGCTATGCAAATATGCAAAGAAATCAGGAAACTAATGGTTTAAAGGAATGTTACCTATAGCTTGTTCCTTCTCAAGAAAAACCCAAAAATGAAGATCCTTCCTAGCTAGCTCAAAGCTCCAATAGAGACCAAAACTGAGATTCACCTCCACCAACAGTAGGAGAACAATAATTAGGTCACAATGCAAAAGATTTGAATGAAAATGGATAAGGAATGATCAAAATAGGAAGGGTTGAGGGAAGAAACAAACCTTTGCTCTTGAAAATGGAAGAATGTGCAAAAAAGGCAAGAAATTTTGAGAGGCATTAAATAGGGAGTGGATCCCTAGGTGGCCGACCTAATATTCTAGGGTTAGGGTTTTGGGGGATCAATCAATGGCTCTCCTATCATCTAGTCAAATCAAGGGTCCATAAATTCTAGGTTACACACTAGTCTAAGTCATGCATCCTAGTTAGCTCTAACTAACCATGACTAACTAATACTAACCATGACTAACTAAGACTAATCATGACTAACCAAGACTAATCTAGGTTAGGTCCAATCTAGGTTAGGGCTAATCACAACACATGGCAACTAATTAATTAATTATTAAACCATACCATTCCAATAAATATATTAATTTTCAAAAATTTCTAAATAACAAAAATACTCTCAAACTAGAAATGTGGTAGTGACAAATCTACCCTCCTTAAAAGAATTTTGTCCTCGAAATTGAAAGGAAATACTAAACAGATGAGAATGATAGACAATCATACCTCAAGGTCCAAAAAGATAAGGGTATCGCTCGCGCATCTCATCCTCCCGCTCCCAGGTAGACACTCCTAGAGAATGATGCCTCCATGCGACGCGAACCAATGGTATCACCTGGTTTCTCAGTACCTTCTCTCGGCGATCCAGAATCTCCACTGGCTGCTCTGGATAACTGAGAGTAGGTGTGAGAGTTATGAGACTCGTCTCACAGTATCGATATTTATATACGGATATGTATTTTGTAGTGTATTTTGTATTTTCTTGGTTTTCGTAATGCTTTAAATTTTTTCTAACTTATAGATTTTCTTCTTGGCCGGAATACCGCCAGTATACCGGTGTATACCGATGGCATACCATCCAGACAGATTTTCCATATTTTAGATATTTTTGATTTCAGATATTTTTATGAATAGTGTTTCCGATATTTTTGTGAATAGTGTTTTGGATATTTTGATGAATAGTGTTTAGATATTTTCGTGAATAGTGTAGATGCACCCCATTATCCATTGGATATTTGATTTTGTTTGGATGGTTAGGATTGACTTAGATCTTCACATGGATCACCATCCAACGGTTAAGATTAATTCTCCCTTCTATATATATATATATACCATGTCACTTTCTCTCTTCTCTCTCTTTTCATTCTCTTCTCTCTCTTCATTTTTTCTTCCCTTATCGTCCTCTTGGAGCTTGCCAAGAGCTTGGCCTTGAGGCCTTGGGTGTGGTGTCTAACCCCCCTAGGAGGAGGAGTAGAAGATTAGGCTTGGAGCTTAACCTAGGCAAGTACATCTTGCCAAATCTTGAACAAAAATGTTTTTATTGTCATTTTATTTTCCTTGGTAGTAAATACTTAGAATTGTTCTAAACTTATTTTTTAAAATATGTTTTCCTTATGATTCTCGTATATATGCATGTTTCCAAAATTTGTTTAAGCAAGGTTTTGATTTTCTGTTAAAACCCAATATGGACTTAGTAGAAAACTTGGTATCAAGAGTGATACTAGTGTTACAATCATGGATCTTGGTCACATATACATATATGAGGCCCTCACATAGTATGTACATCATGGATTTTGAGTTTGGTGGCAATCGAAACCCATTTCGGTGCCCCGAAAACCATTTTTGGGAGTATTTTTAGATATTGATCTATCAAATCTTTGAATTTTTGAAATCTAATAGTTCCATGTTGTAGGGAATTCAGTTCTATGCAATTTTAACTTTAGAAAATCCGAATTTCGATTTAAAACGAAGTTTTTATGGCCGAAACAAGTTTTAGCAAAAATCTAAATTTTGTTGCTGTTTGGAAAACCAGTATACCGACGGTATGCCGGTGTATACCGATGGTATTTCAATTTTTGCACTAGAAACTTTCTGTCTTTAGGCCGGTATACCGCCGGTATGCCGCTGTATACCGCCGGTATGCCGATTTATGTCGTTTTAGTCTATTTTTGCTCGTTTCTGCCCTTTTTGTCCGTTTTTGATATTTTCTTCGATTGTAATGATTTCTTAAAATGATTAGATGATCTTGCATAGTTAGAGAATGATTGTACACCCTATATACACTTGATACTAACACATGTTCAATCATTTTTCTATGAAACGTACTTAGCTTTAATTATTCTTTCCCACATGCCATGATGTCTTTTGATAGATTCTTTCTTACAAGCTATGATAATTATTGTCATGCCTTCTTTGCTTACTAGATAGTGACCTGTCGTGGTGCACTCATGTTACATGTCTTCTTTGCTTACTAGATAGTGGCCCGTCGTGGCGCACTCATGATATATGTCCTTCTTTGCTTACATGATAGAGGTCTGTCATGGCACACTCCCTATAGTGGCTCGTCGTAGCGCACTCTTAGCTTCCAGTTTATTATATTTTCTTGTTGTAGCTTTTAATGGTGTACATTCTCGCTTTTTGACCAGTCTTGCATGTCTCATGTCTAGGATGGATTCTGCGGAATGCCACACCCAGAATCCAACAAAAAATTGTTAAGGACTAAACAACTAGCTTGATTACTTAGATCATTGAGAATTTCCTAGTTACCTATTGCCCCTTTGATCTTGGTCTTATATATATACATGGGATTTGGAGCTATCTGTCACGATGAGCACACTTTCAGCGCACCGTCGAGTGTTATACCTGGTACATTTGTCTCCTGGACGATGTACCCATTATTATATGTCTTAGTAGTACATTTGTCTTCCGGGCGATGTACCACTACTATAGGATACATTTGTCTCCTGGGCGATGTATCCACTATATACCATTGCATCCTTGGCTTGGATCATTCAGGTAGCAGCAGGCAGGTAATTGGACTTGGAATTCTCAAACTTACATTTGTTAGTAATTAGGATTGTGACAACCCTAGTTAGCTAATGTATAAAGCCGTACTCATTGCTTGGCCATGACTATTGTATGGAGTCTAGTCTAGTCTAGTTTGTCTAGGAAGTGTCCGGATTTGTTTATTTTCAGTTCATCTTTGTTTATGCTTTGCTTTTGCCGATAAATGATTAGATACTAAAGTTCTGTTCATGAGAAGGGTTACAACCCCGGTCTTTGTTTGGTTTACGGGTTGAAACTTGGGTTCCTGATTAGTTCCTAAGTCATCTTATCATTTGTCGTTCTATATAGACCTAACATGCTCATATGCTCCAGTTATCTAACATGATCATATGCTCCAGTGATCTACTATGCTCACATGCTCCAATTATCTAATATGCTCACATGCTTTAGTTACCTAACATGCTCACATGTTCCAGTTAGCTAACATGCTCACATGTCCCGACTACTTAACATGCTCACATGTCTAGTTTATCTTTCATGTTCACAAGCTTTCTTTTTCTTACATGTACACAGTTTATATTATGTCACATGTCCTTTACTTTATGCTACATGTTGCTTTACTTATTGTCTTTCCTATTCTCGAGATAAGTACATTGGTAGCGCACGAGTCTCGATTTGCTTTTACTTATTTCTGTCTCTATCTGTTGCTATAATTTGCATACTGGTTTTAGTTCATAGTTTGGCTTCCTTTGTGGTACTTGCTATTGGGGGTCTAACCCCACTGGTTTTGTTTGGCCAGATCTGATAGAGGAGCCCGAAGGATCTTTCGTACCATCTACTCGACGGTGACTACCCGGAGCACCAGAGTACCTTAGTGGATTTTCTATTTCATTCTCCCACTAGTTATGTACATTATTCTTTTGTGGCGTTTAGCCTCCGAGCACGTGTTTAGCTCGTGTTTTGGACTTGACATTTAGCCTACGGGCTAGAACATGATTTGCATATTCTAGACTATAGCTAGAGCTTATCATGTATGACTATTACTCTTGCTAGTCTTCACTCTGTATTACTAGCTTCATGATCATTGATATATGATAGTTTGGGACGATTTACTATTTTATATTCCAGTTGATCTTACTTCTTGTACATTGTTTACTGCCTGTGTTTGAGATACCTAGGATTCTTGACCAAGGATTGCCTGTTGGATTGTAGTAGTAACTCCCATGTCTATACAGCTTATATGTTATTTCGGATTACTGGAGTACTTTGGTATACATAGCTGGCCTGGTCCGTCCCTACTTGCTAGTATTCTGGTTCTGGGACGTGACATAGGTTTTAGTAGTGGCCTATGCAGGTCTGATTTATCAGATATGCGGGGGTTACTGATGTTTAGATATTTCAGTCACAATTCTTCTTTTTTGATATCCTTCGTGTTATTCTATATCTCTGATCCTTTGACCTGATATCTGCCTTGATCATTGATCTTTCATGTTTCCTCGATTTGATCCTTGTGTCCTTCAACTTTCAGGGGCACTGTTCTTATTCCTTTCGATCAGCTTATTCGGGTTTTGCGGATGGTAGGTCAGCAATCTTCTGTTAGGACAGTTATGGAGGATCAGTCTTAACATTCAGGAAAAGAGTTTAGAGCTGACCCGAGGGCAGAGGTGTCAGTTCAGCCTGATAATCCAGCAGGGTCAATCCTGCCAAAGCAGCCAGAGAATGTTTTTCATGAGCTGGTGGGTATACTCAAGGGCTTCATGGCATAGCAGTTGTAGAAGCATGGAAAAGAATAAAGAAAGGTTCATACGGCCAAGGATCCCCATGCAGCTCAGAGAGCCCATGCGGCTCAGGGATCCATGCGGTTCAAGCGTCTATGTGACTCGAATAACTCCATGCGGCCCAGAGAGGAGCCACGTGGCCTTCAACAGCTTCTTCTCTTTGTCTTTTGCTGTATTTAATGCCCTGACGGCTGACAACTTTGAGGAAATGACAGCTCTGACAAAAAGGGGCAATAATGACTGACGTAATGGCACGTCCCTAGGGAAGAGAAGAATATCTTCTCACAGTTGGCAGAATCCATCTAATCCCGAGGCATGCGGCTGCTACATTTATGCGGCCGCCCATCAGCATGCGGTTGCATCCTTTATGCGGCCAACCATCAGCATGCGGTTGCATCCCTTATGCGGCCGACCATCAGCATGCGGCTGCATCCCTTATGCGGCCGCCCATCAGCATGCGGCTGTCCACTCCCATGCGGCTGTCCATCTTCATGCGGCTGTTCATCACCATGCGGCTGCTCATCTTCATGCGGCCATTTAGCCTCATGCTGCCCACTCATCTGTGGCTCTACCAAGATGATTGAGACACGTGGCAGTCTTATCATCCTGGGATTATGGGTGTTAACAAATCCTAATCAGATTTGTTGCAATAAATGCCCAGATCAAATCAAATCGAGCAAATTAGACACGTGGCATGCCATTACAAGTCGCGAATATTCATGGCAATCAGCATTTATTGTCCACAGAGATTTAATGCAATCACATTAATTGCTTAAATCTATCATATGCAAGATAGACGGTCCAGATTAACTAACTCTCAGGCCGCCGACTTTTGGATGGGCAATCATTGTAAAACCCTAATGATGCCCCCCCACTCTTATAAATAGCAAGGTGCCATTCCCTTACAAAAGGAGGAAGACACGCAGAGAGGACAAACACACATAGAGAGAGAGAGAGACCCCCGGCTCAGATCCAGAGAGAATAAAGAGAGCATTTCTTCATCAACGCCAAGTACTTCTTCTCCAGAGCAAAGGCTGCACCCGATCGTCCAAGGAGAAAGGCAGAGCTGCCGTCGCTTTCCTGAGCCTCTATCGTCACCCTTCAGAATCTAAAATAAACAATTGTACTTAGATTGTTGTACCTAGGTTTTCGTCTATAGGCTTTCTTTGTACAAGCGAGTTTATATTGTGAGTCTAAGTTCAGTCCTCCGATAATTGTTCTGTTCTTTTACAATCAATGACAAACACGATGGCGACTCTGCTGGAGACAAACTTTTCCACGGCTGAGGAGTTGGTGACACAATCGGATACAGCTAAACTTAGCTCCACGCAACAGAACATGGTCGTCCGCTTCGACCAACAGGCGTTTGAAGAAATGCTCTATGAAGGAAGCGCTGGCCCGGTCCAGAAGCGAACCCGCACAAAGAAGGCTCGCAGGGAGTGGAGGCCAAAGTCATTTGCTCCTTCCCAAGATCTGGACGGAGTACCCTCTGCTGCCCAAGACAGTGAAGGCGACTCTCATGCGGCCCCGCTTCAAGCCATAGAGGACTCTGCTGTCCCCAAGTCCGGCAGAGGAAAGCACTACGATGCTGGATTTGTAGGGGCAAAGAGTAATTCTATGCACTCCAGGAAGAAGCCAAACAAAAGCACTAGCCGCAAAATGAAGACTCATGCGGCCAAGATTACCAGCCGTATGAATGATGGCCATGCGGCTGAAACTGCCAGCCAAATCCATAACACTCATGCGGCCAGGATTTCCAGCCGCATGGAGAAGACCTATGCGGCTGAGACTTTCGGCCACATGAAGAAAGCCCATGCGGTCACGACTGCCAGCCGCATGGAGACTATTGATTCCAGCCGTATGCCGCCTACTCCACGCGGCTCTGTCTTCGACCGCCTCTCCTATGGTCCTGATCTCTTGTGCTCCCAAGAAGACATGTCTGACTCTCTCCAGCACCACTTAGACTCTTCCTACTATGTGCCCTTACGCACTAGAGTGAAGAAGTCTAGGGCAGCACGAGCTTGGCAAGCTCGGTCCACTGATCCGACCTCTGACCATCCGAGCGTTCCACATACTGTTATGCGGGCCTCTGATGGGAAGTTGAACCGAACCACTCGAGTCCAGCCCCCGGCGGCAGACGGACAGAGAGGTTCCCAAAAGTCTCCCAAAATCCAGGGAGCAAATATAGTCACTCCGGACCCATCTGACTTGCGTGAGGCCATCCTCCACAAACGCAAGGAAAGAGAAGGTGCCTCGGGGTACAAAGAGTCCTCCCACGGACGTCACTGCACCCAAGTCATCGTCAATTGTTGTTACAATAAAGACCGGCAGTCCGTCTTCCAAAGACTGTAACATCCATGTTCAGAAGATGAGGCACTTCCCGTCGTCTCCTGCAACTCTGCTCAGAAAATCCCCGCCGATGGAAGATGAAAGAAGACCAATGTCTCCAGACCGAAGATTTCAACCACTATGACTAAAAGACTGTCGTCTAAGCGGGTGCCCACCACCGAAGTTTTCCAAGGTACCCGTTCAAAGACGAAATCTGCTACAGTAGAAGATTTATCGTCCACACCACTAGGGGTTACGGGAATTGGGGGTAGCACTCCTCCGAACCTCCACGACAATTCGATGTTCCAAGGAGACGAGCTGGAGGAACAAATCTCCCATCAGATGCAGCAAATCCTGACGTCCCCGAGGACGTCCACAATTCCCAAGACGAGGCAAACTCGGAAGCTAGGGGTACTATTCCTTCTGAGTCCGAACCAGAGGAAGACATTCCCACATACCCCGATGACTTCTCATTACAGGGGTATGATTCGGAGGATACGTCATCCACCGTCCCTTCCACTTCTACTCATGTCAGGACGGCATTCATGACAAACGACGAACAGGATGGTCCCAGTGATCGCCAACGCATCGACACTTTGGAGGCCATACTACGCTCTTTGGTCAAATCCGTGGACGAGATCAAAACAGCCCTTCCTACTCTGCAATGAGGGACGCCTGGCCAAACAAACTCGGGCCCCGCGGTCAATACAGACTCAAACTCAGCGGCACCAAACCTGGGCAATATTCTTCCTGAAATATTGGCTCCTACCACTGCAGACGAAGCCAGGGAGGCAAGAAGAGAGGTCCAGGAGCTCCGGGCCATGTTCCACGCCCGAGAAAACTGCCAATACCTCAGGATACGACAACCGTATCCCGCTGCGTGGAGAGATGTTCCCTTCCCACCAAAGTATAAACTATTCCACATTAATCCATATGATGGGAAGACCTCCGCAAGTCGGTACATCACTTACTTCGAGGTCACCACCGACCATCTGCCCCATGACGATGCCATCCTTACACGATTATTCATTGGGGCATTAGAAGGAGTCGCCTTCGACTGGTACCGTAACCTGCCAGACAACTACATCCACTCCTTCGCCAGCTTCAAGCATATATTCTTAGAGAGATTCTACGAACTAGGACAGGACATCACAATGTCCACCCTCATGGACGTCATTCAAGGAGAGAAAGAGTTGACAAGGAACTACATTGAGCGGTTCCGCCAAACTGCCTTGAAGCTGCCATCCGGTAATCCGGATTCCTCCTTAATTGAAATTTGCCAAAAGTGACTGCTTCCGATAATCAGCCTCTGGATTGGTGAAAGTCAATTCAAGGACTGGAAGACATTTATTATCAGTGCCACTAGCGCCGAAGAACGATTGAAGAAGGCTCGCCAACTGGGATTGCACATCTCAGAGGGAGAGGACAAGGGCAGGCGTCCTAATGCCAACAATAACAATGGGGGTAGCTCCACCAACAATCGGGACAACAAGGGCAAGCAGGCTATGGTAGCCGACACAGCACAGAAACCTGAGTCAAAATCGGCAGACAAACAATGGCCGGAAATGACCTACTCCTTCGAAGACGGCCACGTCAAGCCCATCTTGGACATGCTCATACAAGAAGACAGAATTCAGCTCCCTCCACCAAGACGAGAACCTCGGCCGGCAGAAATGGAGAACCCAAAGTACTGTCATTACCACCGCTACGTCCACCATGCTACATACGACTGCTACCAACTAAAACGGTACATCCAACATCTCATCGATTCGAATGCTCTGGCCATCGATTTCGAAGAGGTAACTGTGGCAGCCAATATGATGTCAGTACAATTTGGCAGCTTCCCTCCAACAAAAACTTAAGACGGTGTGGTACCCATCCTTCTGGCGACAATAGAAATTGCTAATCTTCTACCTCCCCGAGATCAGGCGGCTGGTCTAGTGCCCCTCACCACATCACGAGAGAAGGTCATGTGGGTCCATCCGGACCTGGTACTCGAGGTGACTCAATCCACACACCCTTCCATTCGCAAGAAGAAGAGTGGAAAAGACAAATCCTGCCGCACAATCTCGATAGATGTCGAAGAAGTCACGGCTGTCGTTACCCGGTCTGGGGCATAATCCCAACCTGTGGCTGATAACTCGACTGAAGATCATCAGCCAGCTACTGCTGACGCTCCAGGACCTTCTCAACCTCCGACGACCGACAAGCCTAGGCCGAAGGAGACTCGCTTTGACAAATCCCTCCGAAAAGAGGCACCGCAGGGGCTGGAGAAGCCCTACAACTTCAACATCTTGGCGCAATTGGCCAACACACCAGCCAAATTGTCATTATACGAGCTCCTAAGACTCTCGAAGGATGTTCGTGCGGCTTTGAGCAATGCACTCCAGAATGCTGACGCCTATCTGGCTCAGGTCAACCTCACGGGAGAGAGCCCGCATGCAGATTTCCAAGACAGCGCTTGCATTGGAGCGATGCCCAACATTGTCTTCACTCTGCAGGATATGCTCATCAAAACCAAACTGCACGATCACCCGTTATATTACACTGGATACATCGGTGACGTAAAGGTGGATCGGATGCACATTGATCCTGGTTCTTCCATAAGCATCATCCCGAAGAGTCTATTACATCATCTCTGAATTCCTATGCATCGCCTGACGCCAACAAGCACCGCCATCAGCGGTTTCAATTCGGACAGGAGCTACCCGATTGGGAAGATTCGCTTGAAGTGCCAAATTGGCGATCTTCACTCAGAAGTAACCAGTTACGTCATAGACACCGACACTTCCTACAACATCCTCTTGGGGCGCCCTTGGATACACGATTACATGATCGTGCCTTCCACGCTGCACCAATGCTTCAAGTATGACGACAAATACGGCTTCGTGAGGACAGAATTTACTGACATCGATCCCTTCAAAGGGGTCGAGTCCTACTACTCAGACTCTTGCTTATACGAAAAGTCGAAGAGGCACCTTGGTGAAGGAGATGTGCAAGCTCGTACCGAGACAACCACAGGATCAGAATAACCTCTGACGATCCACCTCCAAGCTCGCAAACCTGGCAAGTCCGCACCCCTTACAGCCACTCTACGTAAGGACGTAATTAGCCCCACGGCACAAGAAGAGCAAATGATAATCCGGCTGCCAAGGTCCGGCCAAGCGCCCAGACCCACAATGGAGCCACTAACAATCAGGCTGCCTAGAGTCGGCCAACTACGAATGGAGAAGCTCAACCCCTCCGACAAGCCAATGACGATACGCCTTCCCAAGAAGAATCGTCACCGCGATGCAAGGTCTGGGGCTTCTAGCGAACCAACAACTCCCCGTCCAGCATCGAGTACCAAACTGGGGGTCCCTAGTTTGCCAACGAGTCCACGTTCTGCTCCACCGGCAGAACCCTTGACAATCAAGCTGCCCAGGTCATCCTCTCAGTCTTCATTTATACAGGGGGTGGCTAAAGAAGAACCGGAACTGGCCAAGTATGTGGCTGCCCACACTGATGTTCCCTCTGCAGATGATGTAATCCTGCTAGAAAAGATACCTTACTTCATCAATAAAGGGCTATCTTTGAACTACCTCGAGCTTAATAAGCTTTGTACAATATATGCTATGGAACACGGTATAGGCACTCACCTACACACACAGGTGATAAATGTGTACACTGCAAACCAGCTTACTCCAGTGGAAGACGCTTACCGCATAATCGAAGGAGGGGACCATCCAATCATCTTCGGTCGGAAGGACGACCCACAACCCTTCACCATAGAAGAGGTCGATCTTGAATCAGATGCCGGGAGACTGCCTCTGTATCTTTATAGCCCCCAATCCAAATACCTCATGCAAAAACAGGGGTATGATCTGGAGACTACGCCAGGCTTAAATCACGGCACTGGACGACGATTACCTTTAAAGCCACCAGTCCCGGCTGGCAAACCACGGGACTACTACAGCAAGACCCGATGTGGATTAGGGTATGTTACGCCCACAACGACCCCTGAAAGTTCAGATGAAGAATACGACTGGCATTCATATGCAACCGGGTCACCAACTTCTGATTCGAATACCAGCATCGGAGACGTATTTAGACAAGTCCTGCCAGTCGACATGGCATTCGTCGACGCTTATGAAGAAGATGAAGACATTCCTGAAATCCTCGAGTTAGAACCGTGGGCCCAACAGCTGGATGCACAATGGGAGAAGCGGTTTGAACAGAGAGAACCTCTTACTGAGGATGAGTTTATACAGGTCGACCTCGGCGATGAATCTTCTCCAAAACCAATCTTCGTCAGTAAAAGCCTGACAGACGAAGAGCGAGAGTCGCTACTGGAACTTGTCAAAGAATATATTGATGTGTTCGCCTGGAGCTATGAAGACATGCCGGGGTTAAATCCCGATATTGCTCTTCACAAACTCAACATTCGGCCAGATGCAAAGCCAGTCAAGCAATAACAACGACGATTCCGCCCAGGTATCATGGATGCAATCGAAGCCGAAGTCAACAAACTCATAGCCAGCGGCTTCATACACGAGAAGCAACATCCAGACTGGGTCACCAACATAGTACCGGTCCTCAAGAAGAACGGGAAGATTCGAATCTGCATCGACTTCCGCAACCTAAATGAGGTATGTCCCAAAGATGAATTCTCCCTCCCTATCACAGATATCATGATCGACAACACATGCGGCTTCGAACGCATGTCATTCATGGATGGTTTCTCGGGGTACAACCAAATCAAGATGTCTCCTGACGACGAAAAGCATACATCATTCCGAACACCGATTGGCACATACTGCTACACAGTCATGCCTTTCGGTTTAAAGAATCCTGGCTCCACATATCAAAGAGCAATGAACATCATCTTCAGGGATCACTTGCACAAGACTGTGGAGTGCTATGTTGATGACATCGCCGTCAAGAGTCGCTGTAAGGGAGACCATCTCCAGAATCTGAGGACGGTGTTCGACCTGATGCGAGCACACAACCTGAAGATGAATCCCACCAAATCCTTCTTGGGCGTATCCAGCGGAAAGTTCTTGGGTTTTATCATCACCGCCCAAGGTATCCATGTAGGCCCTGAAAAGACAAAGGCAATCATGGAGATGGGTCCCCCGAGAAATCTCCGAGAACTCAGAGGCCTTCAAGAGAGGCTAGTTTACATTAGGAGGTTCATTTCCAACCTCTCCGGGCGTTGTCAACCATTCACCCATCTCATGAAGAAAGGCGTCTCATTCGTATGGGACGAAGAATGTCAGCGTGCCTTCGACAACATCAAAGAATATTTGTCGAACCATCCAGTCCTAGTGGCCCCGGTTGCTGGAAAACCATTCCTGCTCTATGTACTAGCAATGGAGCATTCCCTCGAAGCCCTGCTGGCACAAAAAAATGATGCAGGCCATGAACAAGCCATATATTACCTCAGTCGAATGATGATCCGCTGTGGAGAAGGAATGCCTTGCCCTGGTGTTCGCCATTCAAAAGACGCGGCACTATGTCACGGAACAAACCATACATGTGATCTCAAGGGTCAACCCTCTCAGGGTCCTCATGACTAACCCAGGGGCACTCAGCTCTCGCCTCGCTACGTGGGCAATATTACTGTCCCCCTACCATATGATCTTCGTCCCACAAAAGGCTGTTAAAGGTCAAGCCCTGGCAGAATTTTTGGCAGCCCACCCAGGCTCGGAGTCGTCCAGAATATATGAAGGAATCCCAGATAAGGTCGCCGACTCGCATGCAACCTCTCACGATGATATCTGGCGAATATTCTTCGACGGTGCCTCAAGGACCGGACCTAAGGGCAACATCATCGTCGGAGTCGGGGTGGTGGTGGTTTCTCCTTCCGGATTGGTGATCAATCGCGCTTACTCCCTCACAGAACCCTGCTCTAACAATGTGGCCGAGTACAACGCTTTGGTCATTGGCCTCCAACTTGCAAGAGAGCTGGGGGTAGAATATCTTGAAGCATACATCGATTCACAGTTAATCGTCAACCAGATCCGGGGTTCGTACGAGGTTCCTCATGAAGACATGATCCCTATCACCAAATAGCAATCAACATCATCTCGTCATTCGAGGGGTTCTTCATCGAACACGTTCCCAGACTCTAAAATATCGAAGCCGATGCCTTAGCTGGCCTTGCCGCTTCCCTAGCGGTTCCGAACTATGCTCGCCAATCAGTAGATGTGATAGGCCATGAACTGGTCTGTCCCAAAAATAATGTTCAATTCGTAGCGAGTTATTCCGCTCAGACGACCGACGAAGTCCCAGACTGGAGACAACCATTCATTGACTTCGTAGTCTACGACGTTCTGCCGGAGGACCCAAAGGAAGTCACCTCTATCAGAAGGCGTTCTCTCAGATTCTTCTACGATACAGAGACGAAAATGCTGTATCGTCGATCCTACGATGGATTATTGCTTCGATGTCTGTCAAACGCAGAAGCCAAAGAAGCCGTACGCGAAGCTCATGACGGTGTTTGTGGGGCCCATCAGCCTGGCCCAAAATTGCAAGACCGTCTTCGCCCAATGGGCTACTATTGGCCCACGATGGTAGCGAATGCGATAGGCTATGCAAGAAAGTACAAAGCTTGCCAAGTCCACGCGGACTTCATCCACCAACCATCCAAATTTCTACATCCGACAGTGGCGTCCTGGCCATTCGAAGCATGGGGAATGGATATCATCTGTTCGATTACTCCACCCTCTTTTCGAGGACATCGCTTCATACTTGCCATCACAGATTACTTCTCCAAATGGGCGGAAGCTGTTCCGCTTGCAGAAGTTAAAACTTCAAACGTGATCAGCTTCCTCAAGCATCACGTCATCTATCGCTTTGGACTGCCCCGACGGATCATCCACGATAATGGTCCACAGTTTGCAAGCCACGCCTTCTATCGGTTCTGCGATAAGCACCGCATCCAGAATATTGCTTCGACGCCATACAATCCGACAGCGAATGGGTTGGCAGAAGCATTCAACAAAACCATCATCAAGTTACTCAAGAAGTTCGTGTCGTCCAATAAGCGTGACTGGAACGAGAAGCTTGGTGAATGCTTATGGGCGTACCGTACCACAGTCCGAACAGCCACAGGGAACACACCATTCTCCCTGGTGTACGGGAGTGAGGCAGTTCTCCCATTGGAGACTCAAATACCCTCGCTCCATGTCGCCCTTACTTACCAATTGACGACGGACGATAACTACCATCGCCGACTACAAGAGTTGGAGGCCTTAGATGAAAAGCGCCTCTTGGCTCAGCAACGAATCGAGCTATACCAAGCATGCATCTCCGGAGCCTTCAACAAGAAGGTTAAAATTAGAACATTCCAAGTGGGCGATCACGTTTTGGCAGTTCGGAGGCCGATGGTCATGACTCACAAAATTGTCGGCAAATTCTAGCCAAAATAGGAAGGTCTATTTATCATTGAGGCTGTATTCTCCAACGGTGCTTACCACCTCACAAAACAAAATAGAGACTTGCTCATGCTGCCCGTCAATGGCAAGTTCCTGAAGAAATATTATGTCTAAATGATATTCTCCAGATCATCGAGTTATGTACCCGCTGGTACCGCTGAACTCATATTCACAAAAATTTTAGATTATTGAGTTATGTACCTGCTGGTGTCGCTGAACTCACATACACAACACTCCAGATCATCGAGTTATGTACCCACTGGTGCCGCTGAACTCACACTTCCAAATTCTATATTATTTAGTCATGTACCCTCCAGTACCGCTGAACTCACATTCACAATATTCCAGATCGTCGAGTCATGTACTCTCCAGTACCGCTGAACTTATATTCATAATATTCTAGATCGTCGAGTCATGTACTCTTTCGTACCGATGAACTCACATTCGTCCAAATATCTCAGATTATCGAGTCATGTACCCGCTGGTGCCTCTGAACTCACATTTCGGTCACTCTTTCAAATAGTAAGTCATGTACGACTATACCTCCGAACTTATTTCTCTGAAAGAGCTCCTTCCTCATGATCCACTACCTGCACTCTTAGTGCACAAAAAAGGGTAACGGATCCACAAAATTTCCAAAACGACCACGTCGATGTTACCTCTGAGTCATTTTTACTTTCGCCAAAAACAAATCACCCCTCTATATAGAACTACCATGTCCTCATTACCTCTGAGTCATCCTATGTACCCCTTCATGGAGCCCACTCCTGCCATGTCCTCATTACCTCTGAGTGGGAAGGCTCCATCGAAGAAATCCTCATATTTGCCATGTCTACATTACCTATGAGTAAATATATTAGTTCTCCCTCGACTTATTATCTGTACCAAAAAAAAACCCCCAGGGTACGCCAAGGATAATAGGTCCACAAATATCATCCGTTGAGTCCACTCCTACCATGTCCTCATTACCTCTGAGTAGGAAGACTCTACGGTAAAACCCTCATACTTGCCATGTCCTCATTACCTCTGAGTAAGTATGTTGGTTCCCTTTTCATCCTATTATCCATATCCTAAGCCAAGGTACGCCAAGGATAATAGGTCCACAAATATTCTCCATTGAGTCTACTCCTGCCATATCCTCATTACCTCTGAGTAGGAAGACTCCACGGTAAAACCCTCATACTTGCCGTGTCCTCATTACCTCTGAGTAAGTATGTTGGTTCCCTTTCATCCTATTATCCGTATCCTAAGTCAGGGTACGCCAAGGATAATAGGCCCACAAATGTCCTTTGCTAAGTTTCTTAGTACAGGTCCATCATTCCTTATCATGCCCCGGGAGCCCAGCTGCTCTATGGCATTCTCTCTCCCGATACCCGGAACGTCTATGATCACCTAACCGTGGAACTATTCTAGGTATCCCCAGTCAAACTTGTTATCCGTACCTAAAACCAAGGTATGCCAAAGGTAACAGGTCCACAAACAAGTCCCCCATTCGGGGCAAACGCCACCATAACACCACAAGCACAACAGGCAGTACAAATAAAGGATGGAATAAAGCGTGCTCTTTTATTTGGAAGGCAAAAAGTACTACATGTTCTAGGCATAATATCCCATTTAAAGAAAGAAAAAGAACGAAAAAAAGGAGAAAAAGTCCGTCTATGGTTCGGCATTGCATAATTCAAGAAGACGGGTCTTCACCATGGTGGTCTCCTGTTCAAGCTGCTGTTTAGCCGGGTGCTCCGCTTCCTGGGATAATCGCTCCGCATTATTCAAGTCAATGTGTGCCTGCCAGTTATCCTCCAACTTCTTCAGGGCAATTTCTAGATCAGTCGAAGCTCGATTCACTCTGTCAGCCTCCTGGATAATTAGCCCCCTTTCGGTACGGGGAACCTCAAGCTCAGACTCCAGGAAAGCTAACTTCCTTTGAAGCTCAAGGATCTGCTCCCGCGTGTTAATAATCCCATGGGAGGCAGTCGCTCCCCGAGCCGTAACATCTTCACTCTTGCGGCTCAACTCATCATAGCGATCAGACAGATCGCGGAGGTCCTTCAGCATGGCCGGCCTGGTTTTATCCCGAGCAGCCCTTATCTTCTCTACAGCAGCTGTGAGGAAACCGCGCTCCTGATCTATAGCAGCAGACAGTTCAGTCTGCCGTAGCACCTGAAGTTGGTCCACCAGCTGATCGGCCTCTAACAATTTTGCCTCCAGAAGTGTGGCTACCCCTGCCCCACCGAGAAGAGTCTTAAGGATATCAATATGACCCTGGGCACATTGTCGGGCCAAGACGAAAGAGGTCCCTCTTTCCACAGCAGCCACTATCCCCCTCTTCAGGTGACGATAAAAGCTGCTAACCATGTCCTGTAAAGCTTCGTCCAGAACCTCTGTAGAGGACGGCGGCAAAGGAAGCGTGGCCGGCAACGTCAAAGGAGACGCGCTAGAACTTGCCACCAAGGGGACAAATTTCGAGCGGAACGATGTGCGGATAGCGGCTAACTCTTCCTCCGCCACTCGAAGAGCCTGTACACTTGGCAGGGCGGAGAGGTCGACTCTCGGAGCCGCATGAGCAGAAGAGAACGCAAGGACCATTGTCCCCTGCCCGGCTGTCCCGCCACTTGACTTTCCGAACTCGAGACAGCGAAAGGCCCCTCAAGACAAGCCGGAAGGGGAGAAGGTACGCTCCTTTCTGCTAATGCCCCTTCGACAGAGCCTGTCTCAACAATGTCCATTATCGTCACTGGAGAGGCAGGACCTGTATGCCCAGAGGAACCATCAATCGACGTAACCCGAAGGATGTGATGATAGAGCAGATAAGCCTCCTCACTGTCACGACCCGCGCCCTAGAGTTAGGGCACGAGAACGTAACAACGCCCAGCCTACGTCGCAGTGTCGGCGGTAGAACGCTGTCCTAGGTCTCAATGCATCTAACAGTATAAGACTAAACAGTTTATACTCCCCGAATGGGGGTGATATAGCAGATACAGACTCAATCACATCTAAGGTAGAGCATGATAAGGATAGATAAAGCATGAAATCCAAAAGAGATACAGGAGGTAGAAGTCTAAGTGTCTAAGATACATAATCCCAGAAATACATCTCAAACTCAAATACAGATACAGTAATCCACAAAGTAAATACAACTCCAGACAAAATGAAATAACTATCTAAACAACCTATACTGTGTCTCCTCTAGGCTAGCAGGCAACCTCCAAGCTATCTGTAAAATTTATCAACAGATCCAGTCAGGACTGGAGCGAGTACAGTACATCTCAACATATCATAGCAGGTCAGAAAATATAATCATGCAGTAAAGTAAGATACAGGTACTGAAAGAAAGCAGTATGTAAACAGAGAGAGAACTGTAATAGAAATATCTACTATACATAGAGAACTAGCAGTGACTAGTGAGTCAGAGTACAATATAGACATGTAAATGGCATAGGAGATTCTGATAAGACACTATGGAAGAGATTCTGATAAGATACTACTTGGGTATTATTCACATGTCCATTTCTACTCCCCCGTACCCCCAATCAATACACAAGGTTCCGGCCAGGTTATGTTATATGATGCTATGTAACAGCCCCCGAAGGGTAGTAGACCCCGAAGGTGATAGACACCGAAGGTGATAGACCCCGAAGGAGATAGACCCCGAAGGTGATACGTAGTAGTCCCATAAATGGGATAAGGATTCTAGGAAGACTCTACGATCATAAGAGTATATGTCGTAAGTGATCAAAGAACCAATGAAGCATATGATACGCCATGTAAGTGAAACGCACAGAACATGTAATACCCGATGCTCCCTAAGGATAACATCTCAAGAAGGGATCCATATAGTACCAATCCGTGTGACCAACGTGACAGTACAAGTAAAGTAATCTACTGCAGGAAATAATTCTAAGCAGGATATGAAATGATCAGAGAATGTACTCGTCTCGATAACCTGAACAGCTGATAAGTATAGGGGGGTCCCACTGAAGCCACAGAGTCCTATTTAAAGCAACACATGTTACAAGGTGTTCAAGTTGTAATAAATGAATCTCTATAATCAATCTACATTATTCTAGGTTCTTCTAAGTCAAAACAACTCTAGGTCGACTCCGGTCAATAATCTAGTCAAACTAGGTCAAGTGTTGACTTACAGTTGACTTTGGGTCAACTGGTCAACTCTGGTCAAACAGGGTCAATTCTAGTCTAATATAAAGTGTACTTCGTTATTTGTACGTCGAAACTTACGACATGCAAATCGAGATAAGGAGATTATCGGTAAGGTTGATAATCTTATTATAGTGATCCACGTGTCCAACTTGTCAATTTCAGCGATGTGAGATCACTGGAATTGACTGAGCTCAGTTTCGTTGTACTAATTCCGAAATACGAACATTATAAGAATTAATTATTAATTAATTATAAAAAGGCTAAACTCAGAGAAACTATCAACAAACATTGTCGGACGATGAAATGAACATCGCCAACGTGTCCAGAATGGTCAAATTAGCTAGGATAGCCTATCCATCGGTCCAATTTGGACACAAGGGCAAAAAGGTAATTTCAGGTCAAAACGGTGTCCGTATCAGAGCCGTTTTGCACCGAAAAACGTGCAAGAAAACAAGTCTACAAAATATAACAAATTATATATCCACGAAACTAGAATGTCGATACGAACCCAACGGTATCTCCAGAATTGGATTCCGTTGACCCGATCTCAATTTGGCCCGTTGACCAGAACTTGGGATTCCGATTTGCACGGAAATGCGTGCCGGAGCCAAGGTTCTCAAAACTCAGCAAACTACCTGTCAATGAGTCCAGAATGATGATACGAACTCAACGGTATCTCCGAAATTGGATTCCAATGAGCCGATCTCAAAATGACCCGTTGACCCGGATATTGGTATCCGACTTGCACCGAAATGCGTGCCGGATCCAATGTCCACCAAAACCTAGCAAATTATATGTCAACAAGTCCAGAATGACGATACGAACTCAACGGTATATCCGGAATTGGATTCCGATGAGCCGACGTCAAAAAGTTCCGTTGACCCAAAAAGTGGGATCCGCTTTGTACCGAAATGCGTGCCCGGGCCCACGTTCTCTAAATCTAACAAATTTTATATGAAAACATGCCAGAACGATGCCACAAGTCTAATGGTGGTGTCAGAAATGAAATCTGGAGTCCTGTGTTCAAAAATAGAATTTTACAAGTTGGAAATTACGAATTCGGACGGCCAACTTTGGCGTCGAATTCAACCAATCAAACAAGCTCATAATGAAACGAAACTGGAGGGGTAGTAAGAGGGTTATACCAGCTTCGCACCAGAACTAGTAGCACGCCAAACGGAGCTGCGGTGGAGTAGATACAAGCTGACGAAGTTGGCCCCGCGAAACAGTCCAAATTTAATATAATTTAAACGGTCAACTTGGTGGCCGGTTTTGATGTATCAAACGATAAAATTAACGGATGAAAATTGACAGGGATGAAGGTGGATATATCGAGATTACGACGGAGCGAAGAAATTGCCGATCCAACGGTCGGATCTTCAGAAAAACGTGCGCAAAGTTGCTGTGACGGAACGCCAAAAATGAACTCGATCCCGCGCGCGTCACGACGGGACGTCGTCCAAAACGCACGAATCGCCTCGACGGCGCATCCCGGAGGACGGTGGCCGTCAGGGGAAGACTCACCGGAGTGGGGCGCACCCACAGCGAGCCATGGCGGCCCACGCGGCGGCGCGGCAGCGCACGACGGCGGCCCGTACGTGCACGCGTGTGTGCGCCTGCAAGTGCGTGCAGCTGCTGCTGCGGTCGTGCTCGGCCAGGGCCGGCGACGACGGAGGGCTGCACTGTCGAGCCTGGCCCAGCGAGGCCAGGGGCGGCGCGGTCTGGACGGAGGATGGAGGTGGTGATGGCTGATATGGTGGTGGTGGCGGTTTTGAGTTATGGAGGTGGTGAAGTGGTGTTCTAATGAAGAGGAGGAGGAAGAAGGAGGAGGAAGAAGGAGTTGTTGCGGTGGCCGACGGCCAGGCTGGCCGGGGGTGGTGGCTCGGCCATGGCCAGAGGGGAGGTGTCGGGTTTGTTGAAGGAGCTGCTGTAGTATTGTTGGAGTTGTTGTTGTAGTTTGGAAAAAAATAGTGAAAGAGAGAGAGAGATGAAGTAATAAGAGGGAAGAGAGAGAAATGTGTACTCTCCTTAAAGTTAGGGCCGGCTACTATAGGGGGTATGGGGAAAAATTGTTGGCTGCTATGGGAAGAATTAATGGTTGGGATTAATGAGGAGAATCAAAGGCTAGGATTTTAAATGGAGAAATAGGTTATTCCAAAAGGAATTTAAATCAATGGAAAATTCCCATTAAATATTAAAAATAGGAAAAAATAAGCACTTGATATTTTTGGGCAAGAATTATGAGGGTGTCATGATGGAGGGCAACACAAGGCTGGATTGGACTCGGTGGAGCCGGATTGGGTCAAAATCGGACATTGTGCAAAAATCGAATTAAAAATAGACGTTGATGATCATGAGTGAATAAGTAGCACATGGGGATTCCAATAAATGGGACACAAGTGGCGGACGGATAGTAGGCTCAAAGTGGGCCATGTCCATAGTTGGGGCTGACAGGTTTTGGTCGACAGGGGAGCCACAAATCAAGTTGGAAAATGAATGTGACGCCGTGGAGTGAAATAAAATCGGGTCACACGTCAGGAAAGTTGTGCGAAGCAAATGGAGCACAAAATGACGTGAATGAGTGGGAAACGAAGGTCATGGGTAAAGAGCGTCTCGAGTAGATCATCAATGAGGAGTTGGTTTTAAGAAATTAGCTGGTCTTGCGCTCCAAAACTAAAAGTCACGGTAACGTGCTAATAATGATCAAGGAAAAGAGTGGAAAAATAAATAATAATCAAATGGTCTAAATCGACCCGAAGTTCAGCGAAGCAAAAAGAGCACAAGGGAACAAGTTTGGATGGGACACTATATACCATCATGAAGGAAATCCTGTCCACTCTAAAACCCATGAAAAAGATTTCCAGAGTTGAACATCCCTGATACTCCAAATATCAATGGCACGGGAAAGCACACTTAAGGAAAAATAACATATTAAATTATTTATTGAAACCAATCAATCAGAAAATTAAAAAAAAATCAACCCGAAATCCAGGGTGCTCACATCCTACCCACCTTATAAAAATTTCGTCCTCGAAATTAAAATGTCCCTACTCCCTCTAGGTCAAACCCCCACAATCAAAGTCCCAGAACTTAAATAAAACATACCATCAAAAGACAACGTCCAGGGTTATGGCATACGGTGGTAGTGAAAGTCTCATCTAGGTATACTAGTCATACTAACCAAGGCGGTCATCGGGTATCAAAACACACAAGCAATCCAGAGTGCTAAACTTAGAAAAGATATAGAAATAACAAATCATCAAAACGGTAAGGCGGTCTACCATCCTATATAAAAACTGGTACTCATCAAAAATGATTAAAGAAAGGTAACTACCAATCATCTAAAAGGGGTACCATCCCAAGAAAATCAAAATCACCAGTTTAATTAATGAAAGTCGATTACATTGAAATCCAATCACAATATATAATATAGAGAGCATTAGAGAGGAAAAGCTAACATTAAGTGTATGGGGACATGTTCATATGGTTAGATAGTAGGCGTGTGTGTACGTGAACATACATGAAAGTGTATATGAGGATTTGGATTTCAAAACAACGGCTATCAAGTTACACTAATCATGGCATATTGGTTAAACAATCTACAATACACAATACGCAACTTATTTAATCATAACATGCATAGCTAACCATATATATATATAAAGGTAGAGACTTAGTTATGTATTTATATATATTATAACATGTATGCCTAAGCTCTATATACATCTATCTAGATATACAATCATAACATAGAGGGGAAGGGTTTGGTTACATGACAGTATATACTATGTTAGAGTGTGTATGTGTGTCCATGTACAGGGTTAGCTTAGTATTAAAAGGTTAAACCTAGTTTTAGTTCAGCATTCACATAAAAAATATCTGAAAATAAGCTAACATTTAACCAGTATAATATTAACATAATGTAATTTCAAAATTTAGGAGTTTGAAACATCACAACTAATTTCAATGCTCCCAATACATCCTAGCATAATAGAAATGAAACCCTAACATACTATCAATACATTTATCTACGCATACAGTTCAATATTACATGTTAAATCTGAATTTGAACTAAATATTTGAATCAATGTAAAAATGTTAACATGTAACTAGTTTTCAAGATTTTGGAGAAATTTGAACATTAAAAACCAACTCAATGTTTATCACAAACTAACATGTAAGAATATGAAACCTAAATTTATATTCCTACTTACAACAATGTACACAGCTCTAAATATTTCATAAAAATAGAACAGCAATTTGAACTAACATTTGGAATTCAACATTAAGGGTTAATATGCATGCAGTCTCAGATTTGATAAATTTAAACACAAATTTTCAACCAAAATTCTTTTGAATTGAAACCCTACGTATAACATACATGTGCAGTGATGTAAACCTAAATAATAACATGAAATCTATATTACGAATTTAAACATGGAAAAGCAGAGAACCAGAAATATTGGTTATGAAAATTTGGACATCAACAACATATCAATATGTATCTAGATATGTGGAAAAATCAAGTGTAGCATGCATACGTGTTAGGCAAAGTGTCTGTTATATATATATATATATATATATATATATATATATATATATATATATATATATATATATATATTCATATACATATTTTCATGTTCCAATATAAAAATTTATTCTACGTTAAGACTAACATTTAGATCTCTACCAAGATTGCAAGCAGGTGATTGACGTAATCAATACAGCTTTATTATCATTATTATTTAATACAAGGATAATAGCAAGAAAGAAATAACGCTAAAATCTGTTCTGCTTATCTGTTTAAAGAAGGAACGATTTTGAAATCCAGAGCTAAAATATCAAATTCAAGATAAAGTCTAACAAAATCATCGATTCATTGTATTATGAAAAACTCATAGCAAGAAATTTCACAAGGTTTATAAAACCAACTAAACTTACTCCTGAGTTAAATAATAGGAAACTAGACAAAACAACAAATAATAATTCCTTTTTTTGAATGACTTAACAAAAGTAGAGAAAATATGTTCAAAAATATTTAAGGTGCAATCTGATAATCATATGCGTCTATCCCAAATCATGGTACTCTAAATCCTCGTCATACTAGTAAGGAAGGCTACGATAATCACAGAGCCTTTGACTTATGCACATATCTCTAGAATTATGGTATTTAACATTTTTGCGGTGCCGCTAGCTTGGCTGCGAAAACCTTAAATTCCCACACCCGAGAAATATATCCAGAGTCAGACTATATGTCCTCACCATGCTGGCTAATGTGACTATAGAAGACTAGATTCCATAACATAGATGACCTAGCCCATATAATTTCATCTTGCCAAAAATTAAATTAATCAATAATGAATACTCAAAAATCAAATCAAATTTATTAACGAACATCAAAATTCAAAAATGAACAAAATCCATCAAAATACAAACTCGAATGCAACAGCTATCATCAAAATTCAAAATTCGACAATCATCCATCAAAATTAATAAATACAAACTCAAATTCAACAATAATCCATTAAAATCAAATTTAACAACAAAAAGTAAAAATGAATCAAATCAAGGGAAAAAGAGAGTTTTCAAATCGAAGTTAAATAAGATTCTCCAGGGTCGTCCCAGGAATCTCTCAAGCGTTCCTAACTGTGATTGAGTATATTCAAAAATATATCCTATTCCTAGTGCAGGCTGTAGTGGTACTCAAGTTTGAATACCACTACACTTTTAGTCTCGACCTGCATGGGCCACCACTAAAAACGTGTCACGACCCGCGCCCTAGAGTTAGGGCACGAGAATGTAATAACGCCCAGCCTACGCCGCAGTGTCGGTGGTAGAACGCTGTCCTAGGTCTCAATGCATCTAACAGTATAAGACTAAACAGTTTATACTTCCCGAATGGGGGTGACATAGCAGATACAGACTCAATCACATCTAAGGTAGAGCATGATAAGGATAGATAAAACATGACATCCAAAAGAGATACAGGAGATAGAAGTCTAAGTGTCTAAGATACATAATCCCAGAAATATATCTCAAACTCAAATACAGATACAGTAATCCACAAAGTAAATACAACTCCAGACAAAATGAAATAACTATCTAAATAACCTCTACTGTGTCTCTTCTAGGCTAGCAGGCAACCTCCAAGCTATCTGTAAAATTTATCAACAGGTCCAGTCAGGACTGGAGCGAGTACAGTACATCTCAACATATCATAGCAGGTTAGAAAATATAATCATGCAGTAAAGTAAGATACAGGTACTGAAAGAAAGCAGTATGTAAATAGAGAGAGAACTGCAATAGAAATATCTACTATACATAGAGAACTAGCAGTTACTAGTGAGTCAGAGTACAATATAGACATGTAAATGGCATAGGAGATTCTGATAAGATACTATGGAAGAGATTCTGATAAGATACTACTTGGGTATTATTCACATGTCTATTTCTACTCCCCCGTACCCCCAATAAATACACAAGGATCCAGCCAGGTTATGTTATATGATGCTATGTAACAGCCCCCGAAGGGTAGTAGACCCCGAAGGTGATAGACCCCGAAGGTGATATATGGTAGTCCCATAAATGGGATAAGGATTCTAGGAAGACTCTACGATCATAAGAGTATATGTCGTAAGTGATCAAAGAACCAATAAAGCATATGATATGCCATGTAAGTGAAACGCACAGAACATGTAATACCCGATGCTCCCTAAGGATAACATCTCAAGAAGGGATCCATATAGTACCAATCCGTGTGACCAACGTGACAGTACAAGTAAAGTAATCTACTGCAGGAAATAATTCTAAGCAGGATATGAAATGATCAGAGAATGTACTCGTCTCGATAACCTGAACAGCTGATAAGTATAGGGGGGTCCCACTGAAGCCACAGAGTCCTATATAAAGCAATACAGGTTACAAGGTGTTCAAGTTGTAATAAATGAATCTCTATAATCAATCTACATTATTCTAGGTTCTTCTAAGTCAAAACAACTCTAGGTCGACTCCGGTCAATAATCTAGTCAAACTAGGTCAAGTGTTGACTTACAGTTGACTTTGGGTCAACTGGTCAACTCTGGTCAAACAGGGTCAATTCTAGTCTAATATAAAGTGTACTTCGTTATTTGTACGTCGAAACTTACGACACGCAAATTGAGATAAGGAGATTATCGGTAAGGTTGATAATCTTATTATAGTGATACACGTGTCCAACTTGTCAATTTCAGCGATGTGAGATCACTGGAATTGACTGAGCTCAGTTTCGTTGTACTAACTCCGAAATACGAACATTATAAGAATTAATTATTAATTAATTATAAAAAGGCTAAACTCAGAGAAACTATCAACAAACATTGTCGGACGATGAAATGAACATCGCCAACGTGTCCAGAATGGTCAAATTAGCTAGGATAGCCTACCCATCGGTCCAATTTGGATACAAGGACAAAAAGGTAATTTCGGGTCAAAACGGTGTCCATATCGGAGCCGTTTTGCACCGAAAATCGTGCAAGAAAACAAGTCTACAAAATATAATAAATTATATGTCCATGAAACCATAATGTCGATACGAACCCAACGGCATCTCCAGAATTGGATTTCGTTGACCCGATCTCAATTTGGCCCGTTGACCAGAACTTGGGATTCCGATTTGCACGGAAATGCGTGGCGGAGCCAAGGTTCTCAAAACTCAGCAAACTACCTGTCAACGAGTCCAGAATGATGATACGAACTCAACGGTATCTCCGGAATTGGATTCCGATGAGCCGATCTCAAAATGACCCGTTGACCCGGATATTGGTATCCGACTTGCACCGAAATGCGTGTCGGATCCAATGTCCACCAAAACCTAGCAAATTATATGTCAACGAGTCCAGAATGACGATACGAACTCAACGGTATATCCGGAATTGGATTCCGATGAGCTGACGTCAAAAAGTCCCGTTGACCCAAAAAGTGGGACCCGCTTTGCACCGAAATGCGTGCTCGGGCCCACGTTCTCCAAATCTAACAAATTTTATATGAAAACATGCCAGAACGTAGCCACAAGTCTAATGGTGGTGTCAGAAATGAAATCTGGAGTCCCGTGTTCAAAAATGGAATTTTACAAGTTGGAAATTACGAATTCGGACGGCCAACTTTGGCGTCGAATTCAACCAATCAAACAAGCTCACAATGAAACGAAACTGGAGGGGTAGTAAGATGGTTATACCAGCTTCGTACCGAAACTGGTAGCACGCCAAACGGAGCTACGGTGGAGTAGATAAAAGCTGACGAAGTTGGCCCCGCGAAACTGTCCAAATTTGATACAATTTAAACGGTCAACTTGGTGCCAGTTTTGATGTATCAAACGATAAAATTAACGGATGAAAATTGACAGGGATGAAGGTGGATATACTGAGATTGTGACGGAGCGAAGAAATCGCCGATCCAAAGGTCGAATCTCCGGGAAAATGCACGCGAAGTCGCTACGACGGAACGCCAAAGATGAACTCGATCCCGCGCGCGTCACGACGGGACGTCATCCAAAACGCACGAATCACCTCGACGACGCATCCCGGAGGACGGTGGCCGTCAGGGAAGACTCGCCGGAGTGGGGCGCACCCACAGCGAGCCACGGTGGCCCACGCGGTGGCGCGGCGGCGCACGACGGCGGCCTGCACGCGCGCGCGTGTGCGCGCTTGCAAGTGCGTGCAGCTGCTGCTGTGGTCGTGCTCGGCCAGGGCCGACGACGGCGGAGGGCTGCACTGTCGAGCCTGGCCCGACGAGGCTAGGGGCGGTGCGGTGTGGACGGAGGGTGGAGGTGGTGATGGCTGATATGGTGGTGGTGGCGGTTTTGAGTTATGGAGGTGGTGAAGTAGTGTTCTAATGAAGAGGAGGAGGAAGAAGGAGGAGGAAGAAGGAGTTGCTGCGGTGGCCGACAACCAGGCTGGCCGGGGGTGATGGCTCGGCCATGGCCAGAGGGGAGGTGTCGGGTTTGTTGAAGGAGCTGCTGTAGTATTGTTGGAGTTGTTGTTGTAGTTTGGAAAAAAATAGTGAAAGAGAGAGAGAGATGAAGTAATGAGAGGGAAGAGAGAGAAAAGTGTACTTTCCTTAAAGTTAGGGCCGGCTATTATAGGGGGTATGGGGAAAAATTGTTGGCTGCTATGGGGAGAATTTAATGGTTGGGATTAATGAGGAGAATCAAAGGCTAGGATTTTAAATGGAGAAATAGGTTATTCCAAAAGGAATTTAAATCAATAGAAAATTCCCATTAAATATTAAAAATAGGGAAAAATAAGCACTTGATATTTTTGGGCAAGAATTATGAGGGTGTCATGATGGAGGGTAACACAAGGCTGGACTGGACTCGGTGGAGCCGGATTGGGTCAAAACCGGACATTGTGCAAAAATTGAATTAAAAATAGACGTTGATGATCATGAGTGAATAAGTAGCACATGGGGATTCCAATAAATGGGACACAAGTGGCGGACGGATAGTAGGCTCAAAGTGGGCTATGTCCATAGTTGGGGCTGACAGGTTTTGGTCGACAGGGGACCCACAAATCAAGTTGGAAGATGAATGTGACGCCGTGGAGTGAAATAAAATCGGGTCACGCGTCAGGAAAGTTGTACGAAGAAATGGAGCACAAAATGACGTGAATGAGTGGAAAACGAAGGTCATGGGTGAAGAGCGTCTCGAGTAGATCATCAATGAGGAGTTGGTTTCAAGAAATTAGCTGGTCTTGCGCTCCAAAACTAAAAGTCACGGTAACGTGCTAATAATGATCAAGGAAAAGAGTGGAAAAATAAATAATAATCATATGGTCTAAATCGACCCGAAGTTCAGCGAAGCAAAAAGGGCACAAGAGAACAAGTTTGGATGGGACACTATATACCATCATGAAGGTAATCCTGTCCATTTCAAAACCCATGAAGAAGATTTCCAGAGTTGAACATCCCTGATACTCCAAATATCAATGGCACGGAAAAGTACACTTAAGGAAAAATAACAGATTAAATTATTTATTGAAACCAATCAATCAGAAAATTAAAAAAAAAAAATCAACCCGAAATCCAGGGTGCTCACACTCACAAGTTAAAATTCGGCTTATCTTACCAGGGGAGGAGCATGGAGGCTGTAACTACCTCGCAGTTGACGTGGTCTCCTCACCCGCAACCTCCAAGATAAATTCTGCTGGCTCTTCTGTCCCAGCCACCCCGGAGGGAGGTACGACTCGATCAGCGTCATCTTGATAAAATTCAGTAATTTCAAGGACAGGTCCATTGGAACCCCCGTCATCTTGAGTCATGACCTCGGCAACTTGAGATTCCTCTTCTTCTGACACCTACGGGAGGGAAAAAAATGATTAAAGATCAAAACTGGAAGAAACGAAGAACTGAATAAAAATAGTAGTAATTCGTTTTACCTCCGAAGCGGGGTCGACATCCTCGCTTCTCTTCCTTATAGTTAGCCTGCGACGTCTGGTCGCAGCCAACTTTCGAGAGTGAGGAATACCGCCAACAGGGGAGATCTGTCTGCTACGCTTCCGTACAGAACCAGGTGTACAGGTGGCTGATCCGCCCTAACATCTTTCACCGGGAAGGAAGAGTCATCGGCATCACGCTCCTCGTCCTCATCATCCGTAGTGGTGGAGTCTGAGTATGGCACTTCGACTCTATTCTTCTTCTTCTTTCTCGTTTTGGCCCCTTGGGGCCTCTCATCCAAGCCAGTACCAACGATAAAACTGGTATCCGGGCTAAAACCAATGGGAAGCTTGTTCGCCATTACATGGTACAAGGCCGCCATGTACAAAATCTCTACCGATGCCTCAATGGCAGGAACCGAGAAAGTGGCACGGGTATGGAAGGTATCATAGTAATGCCAGGCCCTGATGCTGTCAAGGAGGCTACCTTCAAAACCCAGACAACACCTAGGACTATCCAAAAAAAGTTGGTTGTACCCAAACTGACGAGCAAACCTGCTGTGTAGGTAAGGTTCCAGGAAGACGGCATTACGATTGCGGTATACCAGGTGGACGGGGCGGATGTTACGCAACCACAAGAGCATCTGGCCGTCTAGAAGTTGAGGAGGACCAATACCGTCGAGATGAACGCCCGCTATTTCCTCAGTAGTAAAACGAGGGACGGATACGAAAAAGTTGTACCTATCTGCTCTCTCCAGTGCCGTCCGGCAGGCGCGCATGGTATCATACTCCCAAGGCTCATTGCGATAACGGAAGATAAAAGCATCATCAGCAATCACGCCGTCTTCAGAACCCGGTCTCATCAAAGGCCGGTAGTGCATTAATAGCCACCCCATCAGATAATGATAGGGCAGCTCAGTCCTTTCAAAGTCTTTTGTCACCTCGTGGGCGATCACCTTGGACGTAAAAGTACGGAGGCCACGGTGTATGCTGCACACCATGGCCGGGAGAAGAGATAGTTTCACTCTAAAAACTAGCTTCACAGCAGAGAGAATAAAATTATGACTGATCCTTTCAATAGAACCAACTCTTGAGACGACGCAATTCCGCAGCCATACCATCAAAAATCCTGCTAGGAGCGCCTTCTCTGACAGCTCTTGGGTATCCTGATAAAAATAACCAAAAGAGTCGGTCTTACTTCTAAATCTGTCGCTGGTAGAAGCCACCCTCTTTGTTGACAACATCAAAGCCTGAACCGCCTCCCGGGATTGAGGACTTCGGGAAGTAACTCGGCCTGAGGCTTCCGTCGGAAAGAGATAGCTTACCCAGTCCTTAGTATGAGGAGCATTCCCTTCCGAGCTACTTTCCTTCTTGGCTATCTGCTGGCACATACTATAGCGGTACAGTATCTCCTGATAAGTTGCCACGAATCCCGGATATCGTTCTTCCAGGTCTTCGAACTCCTCATTCGTAGGAGTGTATGCTTCAAAAGCTTCATCCCCCCAAGGAAGTTTGGAAATCGCATGCATCTCATGGAGTACAAGCACCATTTCCCCTACAGGAGTATAGAAGGTTCCCGTACGGCAGTTGTACATCTCCAACAAAGCCATGAATAACTTTTTGTTTACAGGTAAGTCGTGGCTGGTGCCCCGAATATAATGATAAAGACCAATCTCACGCAGAAAAGTCTCATACTTTTACGAGATCTACATAGACAGATTGATCCATGAGGGGATGGGGTATATCCAACTTGGGAGTGCCAACCGGCCGATTGGATAGGAGCCTTTCTGAGCAAGTTGGTTCAGGAAAGTATCGGCTGAAGAAAACGTGAAATTGGGACCCGGCACATTCAAGAAAGCACCCGGGGCCAATCCTATTACATAACGGCTGGCATGCACCTTGCCCACACACACTGACTTCATGCTGTTATTGTAATGGATGTCGCCCACAAACATCCCATTCCGGGTAGGAGTCAAAGACTCTTCCATCTTCCTGTCCAGCGGAAACATATTGAACCAAGATAGTGGGAAGTGACGCTCCATTTGAGGGATGCGGATCGCAATCCCGTTAGAGATGAAGCTCCAGTTCTCCGATATATCCAGAACTTGACTGTTCTTCACAGTCAAAGCGTCTCCAAAGAAGAATACAGGTTTCAGGTATTCTCCTTTCAATTTTTCCGAATTCATCATAGCACATAGGAAGTGGAAGGGTTGGTTCTTGAGAGCATTTATCCTCGTCAAAGGCTCGTCACTAGGAAGCTGGTCCACCATGTACCGAACTATCTGATTGTACCTATAGCCCATAGCGGCCTGACCATGACCCACTAGAGGTTCCTCCAAAGCGTTAACTGGGAAATACACTGAAAAAATAAGACAAAAGAAAATAAGTCAAACATATGGACAAAGAGAACTGATGGGTGTCTTCGAGCTTATGCTGCTCCAACTTAATGGAGCCTCATGCGGCTCAACTCAGGAAAACACTTATGCGGCTCCGTTCAGTAAAGGTTCATGCGGCAGTGCTCTTATATGGCTCTTCGAGTTCGGATAAGTTCACGCTGACAAACAAATTCGTACGAGTCTATGCGGTCAGCGCAGCCTATATGGCTTCGTTGACGAAGTGCGTATGCGGCCACAGCGACGATTCTCATGCGGCTCGCAGCTTGACCATGAGATGTACATGCAGCACGCATGAAGATGAAGGCTTGCGCATAAAATATACGACGTAGCCATGACAGTTAGGGTTCCAAATTCACGCAAAAGTCTTTACCATCGATAGCGGAGTGGACGTCGGGGTGGACTACGGGTACGTCAGCTGGCGGAGGAGCTGCCAGATTCGTTGCCGCAGAAACAGCTTTCTTACCCTTTGCCGTCGATGAAGACGCTGCCTTCTTCGCCGCAACAGTCTTCTTGGGAGCCATTACTATGATCAGAGAAGGAGAACGATGACAAGAGAGCTAGGGCAATAGCAGAAAGTAAAAGAAAGTCTTTCCCAAACACCCTGCTATTTATAGGCAGAACCCCAATGGACCGACGCATCGATTCATGTGCAGAATAACCGACTCTTCGGTTATCAAGGCGATCTGATTATTTAAGGCTAAACTCTTGGGATCCTGCCCCAAAAAGCGGCCTTGAATCTGACAGCAAATCAAGGGTAATCAATGCAAAATATTTGCACGCATGGCATGAAGATGTGGCAAGACGCCCATGCGGCTTAGATGGACATGCGGTTGGAACGACCATGCGGCTCAGATGGCCATACGGCTGAGGGGGGCTATGCGGCTGAGACATCCATGCGGCCAGAACATCTTATGCGGCCAGAGGAGTTTATACATAGCCATGCTTCTTATTCAAAGTATTTCAATTTTGTAAATTGAAAACTTTGAAGGGGGTCTTGTAGAAGCATGGAAAAGAATAAAAAAAGGTTCATGCGGCCAAGGATCCCTATGCGGCTCACGGATCCATACGGTTCAAGCATCTATGCGGCTCGAATAACTCCATACGGCCCAGAGAGGAGCCACGTGGCCTTCAACAGCTTCTTTCCTTCGTCTTTTGCTGCATTTCATGCCCTGACGGCTGATAACTATGACGAAATGACAGCTCTGACAAAAAGGGGCAATAATGACTGACGTAATGGCACATCCCTAGGGAAGAGAAGAAAATCTTCTCACAGTTGGCAGAATCTATCTAATCCCGAGGCATGCGGCTACTACATTTATGCGGTCGCCCATCAGCATGTGGTTGCATCCTTTATGCGGCCAACCATCAGCATGCGGCTGCATCCCTTATGCGGCCGACCATCAGCATGCGGTTGTATCCTTTATGCGGCCAACCATCAGCATGCAGCTGCATCCCTTATGCGGCCGACCATCAGCTTGCGACTGCATCCCTTATGCGGCCGCCTATCAGCATGCGGCTGTCCACTCCCATGTGGCTGTCCATCTTCATGCGACTGTTCATCCCCATGTGGTTGCTCATCTTCATACGACCATTTAGCCTCATGCGGCCCACTCATCTGCGGCTCTACCAAGATGATTGAGACATGTGGCAGTCTTATCTTTCTGGGATTATGGGTGTTAACAAATCCTAATCAGATTTATTGCAATAAATGCCCAGATCAAATCAAATCAAGCAAATTAGACACATGACATGCCATTACAAGTCGCGAATATTCATGGCAATCAGTATTTATTGTCCATAGAGATTTAATACAATCAAATTAATTGCTTAAATATATCATATGCAAGATGGACGGTCCAGATTAACTAACTCTCAGGCCGTCGACTTTTGGATGGGCAATCATTGCAAAACCCTAATGATGCCCCCTACTCTTATAAATAGCAAGTTGCCATTCCCTTGCAAAAAGAGGAAGACACGCAGAGAGGACAGACACACATAGAGAGAGAGACCCCCGGCTCAGATCCAGAGAGAATAAAGAGGGCATTTCTTCATCAACGCCAAGTACTTCTTCTCCAGAGCCAAGGCTACACCCGATCGTCCAAGGAGTAAGGCAGAGCTGCCGTAGCTTTCTCGAGCCTCTATCGTCACCCCCCAGAATCTAAAATAAATAATTATACTAGATTGTTGTACCTAGGTTTTCGTCCCTAGGCTTTCTTTGTAAAAGCGAGTTTGTATTGTGAGTCTACGTTCAGTCCTCCGATAATTGTTCTGTTCTTTTACAATCAATAGAAAATAGCAGTAGCGTCATAGTGACGTTCTCACCCAGTCAGTACAGACAGCCTTAGAGAGGGGTGGAGCTCAGGTCTATAATTCTGCGAACAGTTTCAGACGTCTTCATCCCCCGTACTTCTATGGTACAGAGGATGCGATTACGTTCGATGCTTGGCTTCAGGATACTGAGGCCATTCTGGTGGCAGTAGGGATTCCTGCTAGGGAGCGTGTGGCAGTTGTCAGGTTGCGGCTCTTGGATTTGGCCCATGACTGGTAGGCGGCTCATGAGGTGTCTCTAATGGCACCGATAGCTTGGGCAGATTTTAGTAAAAGGTTTCAGAGTCGCTATTTTGATACAGTATCGCATTATGATCTGCATCAGAGGTTCATTGGTCTTCGATAGCTGAGTAGGACCGTCGATGGCTATGCAGCAGAATTCAGCAGACTCAGCCGGTTTGCCCCTTCCTTGGTGGAGATCGAGTTGGACCGGGCGAGGAGGTTCCAACAGGGATATCATCTGGAGATCATTCTGGCAGTTAAGCAGCATGAGTTCCAGACTTTTGATGCAGTGATGAGGGCGGCGAGGAGACATGAGTACACCTCGCAGAGGATCGTTGATAGAGTCGGAGGCCAAAAGAGGTCTCATGTTCAGAGGGGATCTTTGCCCCAGTCGTCAGCACCAGCACCATCAGTCAGGACATTGGAGAATGGATATGGATCACCTAAAGGAGAAGTTCCAGCATCTTCCTTTCAACAGTCATCTTAGTCATATCCTCAGCAGCAGATATCGACTTCATCTATTGGATGTTCCCATTGCGGGAAGTCTGGGCTCGTACTTTCTGAGTGTCATAGGGCACATGGGTTGTGCTTGGTTTATGGAGCTTCGGACCATATGATGAGATCTTGTCCACGGAGGGCTAGTTTTTCCTTAGTACATCCAGCTTCACCGGCTACCCCAACAGTCCAGTAGTGTATGGCTCAGGTACCGGTTCAGCAGCAGTGGGTCAGAGCAGCAATTCCGAGATGTGGGCAGGCAGAGTTTGGTATGTTAGAGCAGGTTTTGGCCGAGGGCAGTCATATTGTAGGTATTGTCCTATTCTTCTTCCACTCTTATTTATCTTTTGGGTTACACATATTTGGCGAGTTTTTCGTCTCACTCTTCTGTCATCGTATCTTGAGATATATGATATTTATCATATGTCTCGACTACGAAGATACATCCTGGATAGAGTTATGTCTTGGATTAAGTTATTGGTACCGGCTTATTTTGAGAATTGACTTTTATCTAAGTTGTGGAGTCAGCGTAGGCCTACTCCTACTCAACTGACTCAGGAGACATATTTATTCGTATGCCTCCATCCCTTCTTGATTGTGGTCGTGTTATTGCTTACGCATTTACTTATATTACTGTTGTCTTTATCTTACCAACATGCCATATTTTGTTTTGATTGTCTTGATTTTTTAGCTCTTTGGTTTGGTTTTCATGCTTGACTAGATTTAGGAAATTTCGAGGATAGAATTTATTTTTAAGTTGTGGAGAGTTGTGAGACTCGTCTCACAGTATCGGTATTTATATACGGATACGTAATTTGTAGTATATTTTGTATTTTCTTGGTTTTCGTAATGCTTCAAAATTTATCCTAACTTATAGATTTTCTTCTTGGCCTGCATACCGCCAGTATACCGGTGTATACCGACGGCATACCGTCCAGACAGATTTTCCACATTTTAGATATTTTTGATTTCAGATATTTCATGAATAGTATTTCCGATATTTTTGTGAATAGTGTTTTAGAAATTTTGATAAATAGTATTCAGATATTTTTGTGAATAGTATAGATGCACCCTATTACCCATTGGATATTTGGTTTGTTTGGATGGTTAGGATTGACTTAGATCTTCACACGGATCACCATCCAACGGTTAAGATTAATTTCCCCTTCTATATATACCATTTTACTTTCTCTCTCCTCTCTCTTTTCATTCTCTTCACTCTCTCTTCATTTCTTCTTCCCTTCTCTCCCTCTTGAAGCTTGCCAAGAGCTTAGCCTTGAGGCCTTGGGTGTGGTGTCTAACCCCCATAGGAGGAGGAGTAGAAGATTAGGCTTGGAGCTTAACCTAGGCAAGTACATCTTGCCAAATCTTGAACAAAAATGTTTTTGTTGTCATTTTATTTTCTTTGGTAGTAAATACTTAGAATTGTTCTAAACTTATTTTATAAAATATGTTTTCCTTATGATTCTCGTATATATGCATGTTTCTAAAATTTGTTTAAGCAAGGTTTTGATTTTCTGTTAAAACCCAATATACTTAGTAGAAAACTTGGTATCAAGAGTGATAATAGTGTTACCATCATGGATCTTGGTCACATATACAAATATGAGGCCCTCATATAGTTTGTATATCATGGATTTTGAGTTTGGTGGCAATCGTAACCCGTTTCGGTGTCCCGAAAACCTATTTTGGAAGTATTTTAAGATATTGATCTATTAAATCTTTGAATATTTGAAATCTAATAGTTCCATGTTATAGGAAATTCCATTCTATGCAATTTTGACATTAGAAAATCCGAATTTCAATTTAAAACGAAGTTTTTATGACCGAAATAAGTTTTGGCAAAAATCTGGATTTTGTCGCTGTTTGGAAAACCGGTATACCGACGTTATGCCGGTGTATACCGATGGTATACTGATTTTTGCACCATAAACTTTCTGTCTTTAGGCCGGTATACCGCCGGTATGCCACTGTATACTGCCGGTATGCCGTTTTACGCCGTTTTAGTCTGTTTTTGTCCGTTTCTGCCCATTTTTGTCCGTTTTTGATATCTTCTTCGATTGTAATGATTTCTTAACATGATTAGATGATCTTGCATAGTTAGAGAATGATTGTACACCCTATATACACTTGACACTAGCACATGTTCAATCATTTTTCTATGAAACATACTTAGCTTTAATTATTCTTTCCCACATGCCATGATATGTCTTTTGATAGATTCTTTCTTACAAGCTATGATAATTATTGCCATGCCTTCTTTGCTTACTAGATAGTGACCCGTCGTTGTGCACTCATGTTATATGTCTTCTTTGCTTACTAGATAGTGGCCCGTCGTGGCGCACTCATGATACATGTCCTTCTTTGCTTACATGATAGTGGCCTGTCATGGTGCACTCCCTATAGTGGCTCATCGTAGCGCACTCCTAGCTTCCACTTTATTATATTTTCTTGTTATGGCTTGTTATGCTGCACATTCTCGCTTTTTATCCAGTCTTGCATGTATCATGTCTAGGATGGATTCTGCGGAATGCCACACCCAGAATCCAACAAGAAATTGTTAAGGACTAAACAACTAGCTTGATTACTTAGATCATTGAGGATTTCCCACTTATCTATTGTCCCTTTGATCTTGCTCTTATATATATACATGGGATTTGGAGCTATCTGTCATGATGAGCACACTTCCAGCGCACTGTCGAGTGTTACACCGGGTACATTTGTCTCCTGGGCGATGTACCCATTATTATATGTCTTAATGGTACATTTGTCTCCCGGGCAATATACCACTACTATAGGATATATTTGTCTCCTGGACGATGTATCCACTATATACCATTGCATCCTTGGCTTGGATCATTCAGGTAGGAGCAGGCAGGTAATTGGACTTAGAATTCTCAAACTTGCATTTGTTAGTAATTAGGATTGTGACAACCCTAGTTAGCTAATGTATAAAGCCATACTCATTGCTTGGCCGTGACTTTTGTATGGAGTCCAATCTAGTCTTGTTTGTCTAGGCAGTGTCCGGATTTGTTTATTTTCAGTAAATCTTTGTTTATGCTTTACTTTCGCCGATAAATGATTAGATACTAAAGTTCTGTTCAGGAGAAGGGTTACAACCCCGGTCCTTGTTTGGTTTACGGGTTGTAACTTGGGTTCCTGATTAGTTCCTAAGTCATCTTATCATTTGTCGTTCTATATAGCCCTAACATGATCACATGCTCCAGTTATCTAACATGCTCACATGCTCTAGTGATCTAATATGCTCACATGCTTCAGTTACCTAACATTCTCACATGTTCCAGTTACCTGACATGCTCACATGTCCCGACTACTTAACATGCTCACATGTCTAGTTTATCTTTCATGTTCACATGCTTCCTTTTTCATACATGTACACAGTTTATATTATGTCACACGTCCTTTACTTTATGCTATATGTTGCTTTACTTATTGTCTTTCCTATTCTCGAGATAAGTGCATTGGTAGCGCACGAGTCTCGATTTGCTTTTACTTATTTCTGTCTCTATCCGTTGCTCTGATTTGCATGCTGGTTTTAGTTTATAGTTTGGCTTCCTTTGTGGTACTTGCTATTGGGGGTATGACCCCACTGGTTTTGTTTGGCCAGATCTGATAGAGGAACCCGAAGGATCTTCCGTACCATCTACTCGACGGTGACTATCCGGAGCACCAGTGTACCTTAGTGGATTTTCTATTTCATTCTTCCACTAGTTATGTACATTATTCTTTTGTGGCGTTTAGCCTCCGAACACGTGTTTAGCTTGTATTTTGGACTTGGCATTTAGCCTACGGGCTAGAACATAATTTACGTATTCTAGACTATAGCTAGAGCTTATCATGTATGACTATTACTCTTGCTAGTCTTCACTCTGTATTACTAGCTTCATGATCATTGATATATGATAGTTTGGGACGCTTTACTATTTTATATTCCAGTTGATCTTACTTCTTGTACATTGTTTACTGCCTGTGATTGAGATACCTAGGATTCTTGACCTAGGATTGCCTGTTGGATTGTAGTAGTAACCCCCATGTCTATACAGCTTATTCGTTATTTCGGAGTACTGGAGTACTTTGGTATACGTAGCTGGCCTGGTCTGTCCCTACTTGCCAGTATTCTGGTTCTGGGGCATGACAGTAGGTCCCACCTCAATCTCTGAGTGATCGAGTACATGGCTAGGGTCAGCCACGTACCGTCTCAACTGTGATACGTAGAATACGTTGTGGATACCCACTAGTGCAGGTGACAAGTCTAGCCTGTTTGCCACGTCACCGACTCTCCCGCTGATCACGAAAGGTCCAATGAAGCGCGGGCTAAGCTTCCTACCTCCACCAAAACGTATGGTACCACGAGTCGAAGATATCTGCAGAAAAACCATGTCTCTGACCTAAACACAAACAAGGTCTCATGTTACTAAATAATCAAACATGATCAAACAATCAACCCACTTCTAATCCTGTCTCCAGTCAACTAAGTCAAACATAGTCTATGGTCAACTACCGGTCAACAGCTAGTCAATTAGGACTATTGGGTCAATGGCTAATCTAGGGTTTAGACTAAAATAGTCTAAAGTTTTAAAAAATATCAAGACCAACTAAATCCTAAGTTCAACACATACACATGTATACCCTACATTAAACTAGACTCATAACTTCTAACCTTTTACCATAACACATACTCTAAAATACCTCACATAACCCCATAAATCTTACCCTCTAGTACCCATATATCTCTAATGTAACCCATAGAACGCACACTATTCTTAGTGTATCATCAATACATATAGACTAACCATCTCATATGCCTAATCTATATAATATGTACAGAACCCCCTTAACCCATATTACTTATCACATATATCCCTATAATATATACACAATGCATAGCATTAGCCTAACATGGAGGTTTACTAGCACAAGCAGCAATTTAACCAAAACAAGGGGCAGGACATGCAATGTAGTAAAAGTATGTGAAGTACAGGAATGAATGAGTGCATGTGAATCAAGGACATATAATGAATGTTATGTGAAGTACAGGGCCTGTGCTAAGGTGCAGTGCCAATTTGTGTGGACACTTTAGGTATACAGGATACTAAGGTAGTGCAGTAGTTCATCTATATGCAGGACATGATCAAATTTGTAGGTTATATGCCTAAGTAGCTAGGGAATGAAGTGTCAATTGCAAGAGAGTGAATTGTGAATTGTGTATCTGAGTCTAACGTGTCAGGAAAGTCATGTGATAATGATAAAGCACAAGATGGCGTGTCCGAGTAGGACACGAAGGTCATGGGTGCCTTACTGGAAAGGGTAAGGAGAAAAAAAATCATCAAAGCTGTAAGACATACTAACATCCTATATGGAAATTGGTTGGTCAGTGGAATCATCTACGATAGATTATTATTCTAATACCAATGCTAACTATCATCTCTAGGGTACAGACACCCTACAAGGCGACATATCATTATACTATAAAAGAACTACATATGAATATGTTCTACAAAACTAAAATATCCCTACTCCTAAGTTATTTGATGATGGAATACAATTTTATAACAACAGAAGGGTATGATAGAGATGATATGTAAAAAAAACTTCTCAAAATATAATCTGATAATCATATACGTTTGTCCAAAATCATGTTACTCAGAGTCTTCGTCAGGCTAGTGAGCAAGGCAACGATAATCACAGAGTCCTTGACTAAGGTATATACCTCTAGAATCATGGTATTTAAAATTTTCGAATTGCCGTATGCTTGACAGCGAAAACCTTAAATTCCTACACCCAAGAAATACGTCCAAAATCTGACTATATGTCCTCACTATGCAAGCTAACGTGACTATCGAATATTCTAGATCCCATAACTGAGGTAACCTAGCCCATATGATTTATCTTGGCAGAAAAATTAAATCGACAATGAATACCAAGAATCAGATTTATTTACGAACAAGAACGATAAGCAAGATCTGTTGGAACTGAATTTTAAGATGGTTAAATATGGCAAGGAACGGAATTGAGATGAACAGAACCTGCGATAAGCTCTCCTACTGCCTGTGTACCCTTAGTTGCCATAGCAGAAGCTCGTCCCTGCTGGCCCTCTCCAACCTGATGCTGCATGAATCTCTGCTGCTGAATCTGTAAGGGTAGTCCCTCCTGCTAGCTCACCGGAGCCCTCGTTCCTGCTCCCTGAGCTGTCTGTCCAGGAAACTTGGGACACTATCTTAACTGGTGATATGATGCTCCGCAAAGTAGGTACTTGCCTAACCTCATTCGGCATTTACTCCAATCGTGCCCTGGTTTCCTACAGGAAGGGCAACTGGTAACATGCTGCTATCTAGGGTTCTGCTGCGTCTGTAACGGTGGTCCCCTCGGCTGCTCTGTCGGAGCCCTAGCTCCTGCTGCTACTTGAGTCATTGCTGTCTGGCTCTCGGGATACTCTCTACACTGATGCTCTGCTGAACCACAAAGTATATACCTGCCAAGCCTCATCCTACAGTCGTTCCACCTATGGCCTGCCTTCTTGCAGAAGTTGCACCTAGCGTCCTGCTGCTGTCTGGATGCCTGGTGGAAATATGCACGTCCCTGACCCTGAAGGTGCTGCTGAACAGGCCCCTACTGATACTGATGCTGAATCTGTACGTGGGGCCTCTTAGCCTGACCTCCACTGCTGCTAACTCTATGAATGTCATGTCCCCTCTTGAACAACTATTGCCGTTGAGTTTTCACTATCTGCTGGAAGAAGGAGAACAACCGCGCCACGTCCTCTGATCCTGATGGCGACTACTGTTGAAGAACGTTCGGGATGACTGGGGAAAGTCTCAGAGTAGGAAGAGGTGCACTCCCATAAGCTGCAGATATCCCATCCTGAGCTGGCATAATAGGAGCCGCAATCTCGGGGCCCTGCTGATCAGGACGAGGAGTGGCAGACCCCTCAGTGGTGTCTTCCCGATCGAGACGATGAGATCGTGTCTCCATAACCATCCTGAAGACAGATCAAACGAGAGGACAATCACTGAGAATGAAGCAATAACATCAAGGAAGGTCGGTTTATTTTCAAGGAAAGACAATAATGCAGCAATTTTAGGTAACAGGAATCTGATTAAGAGTTTTTCCTAATGTGATTGAGTACCTTCAAAATATATCCTAATCCTACTGCAGGCTGTAGTGATACTCTAGTTCGAATACCACTACATAAACTCGACCTGTATGGGCCACCACTAAAAAAGTGTCACGATCCGCACCCAGTGTAAGGGCACAAAAAGTGGTTATGTCCAGCCTACGTCGCAGTGTCGACAATAAAATGCTATCCTAGGTTACATACATCTAACAGTTATAAGGTACCTGTATAGTTTATACACTCCGAATGGAGGTGGCATAAATAAGTACAACTCAATCGTAACTAAGGAGGAAAGTACGATAAGATAGAATAGATGAAACTCAGAATCCACAGATGATAAATACAAGATAAAGAGATAGCTAAAAATCTAAGATAAACATCTCCACAATCCAGAATATAATCTCCAAATAAATACAAGTGTATCTGACAAGATATGAAGATTAAGGAAACTAGTCTAGCTAACTAGCCTAGTCTACTGGGGTAGTATCATCAGCAAGTGCTGGGTCCTCCTGAGAGTCCAGCTCATATGTGTCGTCTAAGCCTGCTCTGTAATAGGTGGGACACAGCTCCTTAAAATCATCTGTAATATTTCAACAGGTCCAGTCAAGACTGGAGCGAGCACAGTACATCTCACGCAGTTCATGTTATGATAGGAATATAATACAGGCAATAGAGTAAGATACATAAAATGCTGAAGAATATAAATTAACTAAAAGAGAAGACTGTAATAAAATATCTACTATAAGTAAAGAGCTACAATGAACTAGTGATTTAGAGTACAAGCTAGACATGTGAACGGCTTGATAATAAATATGAGAGTTTGCACATGACTACATTACTTTGGAAATTGTCCATATGACTATTTATACTCTCCCGTACCCCAATCAATTCACAAGGATCCGTTCAAGTTATGTTATTGCACATAAAATTCACATGGGGCCCATAAATGGGTGCACATGAATATAAACATGGGGGCTCCGTGAACATGAGAGTACATGAATCACGAGAGTGCACATGAATGGTGAAAACACAAGAATACATGATGAAAGTAAAACGTATATGACATGATGTATCTGATGCTCCCGAGGGGGATAAAATCGTATAAAAAGATCCATATAGTACTAATCCGTGTTTCCATCGTGTCAACATCAAGTAAAATAATCTAGAGCAAGAAAATACTCCTAGCAAGTATGAAACGGTCAGAGAACTTACTCGCCTGATATCCTGAATGTCCGAAGGAAATACGGCCTGAGGAGTGGTGTCTGGCTCCTAATCAGAACAGTACAAGTCACAACATATCCAAACTAGTAAAATAAGCTACTATGATGCATTCTACATGATGTTGGGTCAATTATAGACTAAAGTTAACCCTGGTCAACTTCAGTCAACTAAAAGTCAAAGCTAGGCCAACTAGGTCAACCTAGACCCAATCAAGTCTCATTAGGCCTAACCTTGTCTACCCTAGCATTCACATACCATACACAAGTCTATATAACTCTACTCGTGTGCATATTTACTATATGCCAAGACCACACAAGGATACCATAGGCTATGTTACCTAGATTATATGCCATAGGCTATACACATATAATTTTCATACATTTATACACACACTATTCATATAGGTAATACCTATATTGTATTACAAGATCACATTAGTTATATATATTATATATATATACACACATAGAGAGTTAGAGAGGGAAAATCAAGGCATATGTGTGTGTGTCTCATATGTGGGATAGCAGTGTACTTGTGTGTGTGTGCTTAATGTGTACATATGTGGGATAAACTTGTGTGTTCATAAATATCATGTGAACATAGATAGAGGTATATAGAGGGGCATATATGTGGGTGTACATGTAAATGTGTGTGTGAATGAGTGAATATAGGCAGTAGGTGTGTGCATAGGCTAACAAATCAGCAATTAGCTAAGGGGTTTAGTTAGCTCCTGTGTTCTCAGGATTTTCAGATTGGGTGTAACATACAATGTGTATTTGTGTGTAGACATGTGTGTGTAGGTCAATAGAGTATAGGCCTGTGGGTATTCCCATCCCAGATTAGGCTTCAGGTTTCAGTCCTACCTGTGAGTGTCAATAGGGTGTCTCAGCCCTAGGTTTCAGTGTAGGTGGGTGTGTTCATTTGTAATCTCAGGTTTAGTTTTCAGGCTGGTGTGACAGGGATATATGGGAACAATCAGTGTGTAGTTGCAAGGACATTTCAAATTAGCAAAACAGGCATTAGTGTATCACAGTTGCATTAGTATAGATGTGTGAACCAATGTTAGGAAAATAGTGTGGCTAAACTGTGTATTAGTGTTCCAATATAAGATTAGGGTGTGAGTGTTCTGTTCCCAGGTTTTGCAGTGTGTGCATACATTAATCTCAGTCCAAGAGTATGACAGTAGCAAATTAATCCAAAGCCCAAACCAAATTAAAATGACAGGAATAGATTGGTACACCAATCCCCATTGAAATTTCAGATTTTAACAAAACAGTGAAATGAATAATGGTTTAAAACTCATGAATAGTATTCCTGGCAATTCAACAATGTGACAGTTAAAATTAAATGGGCATATGTTCTCAAAAAAATCAGTAATGACCAAGGTTCAGTCCACAAATAGGGTATTTCAAGTATCAATTAATGAGACCCAACCCAAATGTAATTCGAACACTCCTATCTATGCTAAACACAACCCTAACATGATTTCCCATATGTAACAGCAACTAAACCACATTTAATTACATAATATCAACATCTAAATATAAATCGAAAATAGAAAAACAGTGTTAACTCACTGATACTCGACAGTATCAGGAAAATGGGGATTTCCCATTTCAAAATTGAAATAACAATTAATAAGTTAGGTCAATGGTTGGTAGTTAATGACAAACATATGGGCTAGTATCATGGGTCTCAATGTCCAAGAGGTGGACATGAACCGTATCCAATCGACCACAACTCAACACAATGAACTGGGTTTAGTCTGCAGTAAACCCGTGTCCAGTCCAAGTCGAATTTCTCACTCGACACAAATCCATTGGACACGAGGCTTTGGAAGTGTCGTGTCAGACACTGCCCCTACCTGTGTCCAACCACACGTGTCCACGTACCCGAAATAATGTTTACGAGCACACGAACAGCAGGGCACTGCTGACCGCACGCGCGTGGCCGTGTCCACGACTCAAAAATGACACAAACAGGACACGATCTGTGCTCAGTCACAAAGAAAGTATTAAGCCACAAAAAAACATAATTTCCTATTCAAATACATTTCAAAAATAGTGACGAAAAGCCCACTGTGGCATTACGTCGAACACAACAGCACGTAGGCTGATACGTATCCGATACGGACACGTAAGGGACACAACTCCACACGAAATCTATACCTACAGCTAGAGGACACCTAGGGCTATGCAAATATGCAAAGAAATCAGGAAACTAATGGTTTAAAGGAATGTTACCTATAGCTTGTTCCTTCTCAAGAATAACCCAAAAATGAAGATCCTTCCTAGCTAGCTCAAAGCTCCAATAGAGACCAAAACTGAGATTCACCTCCACCAACAGTAGTAGAACAATAATTAGGTCATAATGCAAATGATTTGAATGAAAATGGATGAGGAATGATCAAAATAGGAAGGGTTGAGGGAAGAAACAAATCTTTGCTCTTAAAAATGGAAGAATGTGCAAAAGAGGCCAGAAATTTTAAGAGGCATTAAATAGGGGGGTGGATCCCTAGGTGGCCGGTCCAATATTCTAGGTTTAGGGTTTTGGGGGATCAATCAATAGCTCCTATCATCTAGTCAAATCAAGGGTCCATAAATTCTAGGTTACACGCTAGGCTAAGTCATGCATCCTAGTTAGCTCTAACTAACCATGACTAACTAATACTAACCATGACTAACTAAGACTAATCATGACTAACCAAGACTAATCTAGGCTAGGTCCAATCTAGGTTAGGGCTAATCACAACACATGACAACTAATTAATTAATTATTAAACCACACCATTCCAATAAATATATTAATTTTCAAAAATTTCTAAATGACAAAAATTCCCTCAAACTAGAAATGTGGTAGTGACATCAGCAGCCTCCTCGATCGCCATCTTATTGGTTACATTGACCGGCTCCTCAGTGACCAACTCATTAGTAGTCTCTTCGACCTGGTCTTCTATGGTCTCTTCGGTTGTCACCCCAATGACCATATCGACCAACTCTTCAATAGCCTCATGGGCCGCTTTCATAATGACCTCATCGACTAACGGTTCGATGGACATCTGAACCGGGTCCTCAATGGCTTTGCATGCTAACTCTTCGACAACCTCCGTCGTCAATCTTTCCATGGTCTCTTCGACCAGCCTTTGAAGCTGATCCCTGATGTATGCCAGGGGTAATTCATCGTCCGCTTGATCCTTTTAACCTCCCGGTACATCTGGGTTCTCTTCAGCCCCTTCCTCGATATAGGGAGGAGGTTGTAGAGGGGTCCTGAGTAATACCTTCAGTATCCTCAGCTATTCGGCCCATCGCGGGTATGGATTATGGAGTCATGCCTTTGGTTATTGCCAGACCGATCTCGGGTATCTCTACGAGCTCGTCCACAGTCGGCTCCATGAAAGTTTTTTACTGATGCGGAGCCATTAGCTCCGAAAAGTCCTGAGTCTCATATTCAAAAGGAGCAGGAGGAGAGACATCTTTCGAGTTAGCCGCCTCAGTAGTTGCGATCGTCGTGTTCTCCTCTGGGACACTTCCTCTTCGATCCTCGCAATCATAGGCATTTCAAGATTTGGAGGACCCACGACAGAGACGATTCTTACTTCCCTTCTCAAAGAAGGACCTTTGGCGGGCAAAGGTATAGTAACTCTAATCGCCGGATGCAGTGGCTCCCTCTGGGGTACCTCTGGGGCAGGTTCCTCAGGAAGTTCTCTAAGTATCTCTGACCATCCTGACTAATTCTTCGTTTGTACAAGCAAAACAATAATAAACAGAAATTCTGGAATAAAAACCCAAATAAAAAGGACTAAAGTATACCTATGAAGAAGATTCAACAGGCAGAGTGCTCTGCCGTGACAAAGATCGTCGTGAGGGTCTACACTGCCTAGGTACAACCCGCTTGGTTCTCTTGGCAGGAGGAAAACTCGCCTCCGAAGGAGCCCAATGTTTCGACAAGGTATTCAAAGGCACTTCCTCCTCTCTTCTTTCCCGAGAGGTACTAGAACCATCCGAGGATCTGCCACCAGATGACGAAAGCTCTCAGAGATGCACAAGGGCCGACTGAGGCACCTCCAACTTCTTCCCCTAAATCAGACTACATTTTCGATCGTAGCCCGACGAGAAGTTCTTGGCCATACAGTGAAACTTTATGGCAGAATACAAGATACGAGTCTCTCCGTGCATCGTAGGGATCGTAAACTTTGTACTAGTGCACCCGACATTATAATAATACCACGCCTGGGTGCCATCCAGTAGACTTTCCTCATAACCAAGGTAAGAGCTTGGGTTGTCCATCATCGTCTAACTATAGTTGAACTGTCGTTTAAACTGACTCAGCAAATAAGGCTCCAGATACACCCGGTTTGGTTTCGGTACACTAAGTATGAGGTTGGGCACATTCAGCCATAGTCAAACCGATTTCGATAAGCGTCTTAAAACTTCGATCTCGATATGAAAAGAAACGAAGAATTCAGATTGTGTCGTCTCTGAGATTTTATTATTTATTCTGTATTTTTCTATTTATTGAGTCTAGATTTTTTGTGAATCGGGATCACTGGAAATTAGAAGTCTATCCTAAACTAAACCAATCTTGATTCATAATCCAAACCAATTCCTGATTTGATCCTAAACCAAACCAGATCCAAAAACCAAAACTGCCCTGGAATTAGGCTAACCGAACTCGGCCAGATTTTTGCCCGAACTCGGTCAGCAGAATTCACTTTTGGTCAGAAGATTTACCTATTCCTGTGGATCTCCAACGTTTTAATTTTTGTACGTTAGGGTACCGAGTTCTGCCCGAACTGTCCTAGAAAAACCTATAAATAGAGAAGAAATTTTCATTTCTAAACACAGATTCAGTCTTCATCTTCTCTATTTATTCCTAAGCTTTCTATTCTATTCCCAAAGCTGTAATCTTCAAATCTCCAAGTCAACTCTATTCTTCTAGTACCAGTGGTTTTCGAGTAGGAGTTTCGAGTTGTACAAGCTTGGCGTATAAAAGCTTTCTTCAGAAAGGTGTTGAAGTTTGTTCATGGGCTTCGGATAGAAACACGACGGTGGTGAAGTTGGCATGTTCTTCGGAGCAAAACAAGGGGTGTAATCTCTATTTCAAATAGTAGATTCCAACATCGGGTTGAGACTCGAGACTGGACTAGACCTCACAGAGGGAAACCAGTATAAACCTACTGTCTTTACGAATTGTTTTCTCGCCCTGATTTTACTGACTTACTTGCAATTATTTTATATATATAAATATATATATATATATAAATATATATATATATATATATATATATTGCTTCACCTGCTTAGAGTTAAATTTTTAATAGCTAAATATTCTCCGCTGCACTCTATTCACCCCCTCTAGAGGTTCCATTGTTCTTACAATTGGTATCAGAGCAGGTATCTCTCGACAAAATTAATACTCCTTGAGATATGGAATCCCTATTTCTAAGCAACGGTGAAGGTCAGTCAACTAATAGGCCACCTTTATTTGATGGAACAAATTACACGTACTAGAAGACACATATGAGCTTTTTCCTCAAGTCACTTGATTTTGATTTATGGTCGATTGTCGTCAATGGTTATAAGAAACCTCTACCTATTACGATAGATGGTGTTCTAGTTGAAAAACCATTTGATAGATACACCGACAATGAATAGAAATAAGCTAGTCTTGATACAAAATCCATCAATGCTTTATTCTGTGCTATTGATAAAACTGTGTTCAATAGAGTCTCTACATGTGCAACATCCAACGAGGTTTGGAAACTTCTTGAGCTTACTCATGAAGGTACTTCACAAGTGAAGGAGTCCAAAATCTCACGACTTACACAAGAATATGAGGCATTCAAAATGAAGCCTAATGAGACTATTACTGCTATGTTTACTCGATTTTTAGATATTGTTAATCCTCTAGCTTCCTTTGGCAAAGATTACAGCAATCATGAATAGATTCGAAAGATTCTTCGTGGACTACCAAAAAGCTGGAATCTAAAAGCAACGGCCATTATAGAAGGAAATGATCTCTCGACAATGAGTCTTAAAACCCTGACTGGAAAGCACATGACACATGAGTTGGACCTTCAGGATTTCGAAGATCAACATCCGAAAGAGAAGACAATGGCATTCAACGCAAATCACAAAACAATCTCTGACGATGAGAGTGAATCAGCCGACTCGGACAACGAGCAAATGGCCCTAATAACAAAGAACTTCAAAAGATTCCTCAGACGCGAGAAGTCAAACAAGAAGAAGAAAGACTTCAAAGATGACGAAGAACCGATCTTTTTCAGCTGCAAAAGAACAGGTCACATAAAGAAGGATTGCCCTGTTATAAGAAAAGGAAGCAGACATGATCAAATAAGCATATATGATCAGACAAGCAAGAGAAGGTCAACAACCAAAAACTGTGTAAACACTAGTATCTGGTGTGAAAACGAGGCTAGTAACTCTGAAGAAGAATACAACTCTTTGATAGACATATACAAAAATGCTAAGAAAGAGCTAAAATTTGTATAGTCTGAATTTTCAAAGCAATCTAGGATTTTGGAAGATATTAAAGATTCTTCTATTGACACCAATGAGATTACTTCTTTAAGGCTAAGTCTGCATGATTCTCTTGAAAAGCTTTAAGAAGCAAATCAAAAAAATACAAAACTGAATGATCTCTATGAACTAGAAAAGAAGAAGTATAACATTGCTATTCGAAGAGTAGATGCACTCACGGCCAAATTAAATGAAGCAAATAACAACTCTAAAAAGTTAGAGATAAAACTGGGCAAACAAGTCGCTAGACCAACTGCTCAGATAAACACTAGTCAGAAGGCTAAACACAAACACCACACTAACAACACGATTGGAAATGTTAGAAATCATGCTTATATATACACGTTTCCACACAACACGAGTACACACACCTTTTCAAAAACTTAAAAGTATGTTTTCAAACAAAACCTAGCACTAACACTTTTGCTACATGTCATTATTGTGGATTAAAAGGACATGTGTCACCATAATGTAAGATTAGAAAGCTAGTAGATATGAATGTGTATAAATGGGTTCCAAAAGCTAACACATCCGGACCCTCAAAAAAGTGGGTACCAAAGGTTACATCTTCAACCTGTGTTGTAGGTGGACCTTCCTCCTACCACTAAAAGCAAGTGGATACTCGATAGTGGTTGCTCCAGGCATATGACAGGTAACGACAAATTGTTTGCAACTCTATCGATGAAGAAAGAAGGCTATGTCTCCTTTGGAAACAATCTTAAAGGTAATATCATTGGCATTTGTGACATAGGTATCTCTCCCTCTCCTATTATTAAAAATATTTGCTTAGTAACAGAATGGAAACATAACTTTTGAGTATCAATCAATTAGCTGATCACGATTATGGAATAAATTTTGTTAAAAATAAATGTTTTGTCTATGATAAAACCTCTGGAATAATTTTCTTTGAGGAAATAAGAGAGGACAACATATATGTTTTATATTTGTCAAAAAAGACTAATAATACAGAAAAGTGTATGTTTACAACACAAGATGAAAGCTAGATTTGGCATATGCGTCTTGGTCATACAAATATGGACACGATTGCAAGATTGTCCACCAAGAAATTGGTAAGAGGCTTACCTGAAATAAGTTTCAAGAAAGATATTGTAATACCCCGCTCCGCACGAGGCATTTAGTTGGCTTATTGGATGGGATCAGAATATTGGACCGTGACTTATATTGGGAATCAGGAAAATTGAGACTGATGCAGTCTCTCTTAGTTGGCTAGATGGAATGGGTATTGGAACGTGGCTCACTGGTGGAGCTAGGCTTAGTAGAATTTTGGGTGAGTGGAACTGTCCTTCCTCCTCCTTACTCCTTCATGCTTAATAAATGAAGTATTGAAATGCTATGAACTGTCCCTAAATATCCCATATGTTAGTTGCTGAATAATAGAGATGCTTATGCTGAGAATTATTGAAATGTACAACACATTGAACTACTAATGTAATTCAATGCCTGAGATTGAATTGATAACCTTGTCCCTTATGTTTAATGCTGCTGAAATGACAAAACACTTGAATAATGAGATGCCTTGTGAATGATAGAATAAGAAAAGAACTGGCTGTGCTATCGACCCAATGAACTGAATGAAACACTAGAATCATGTACTCTCTCTATAACTATTGCAAGAATATGAAATGCTGCCTGTCCCTTATAAGAAATAAATAAATATTAAGTTCCTCTTAAGAAAGGAATGATCTGAGATACATTGCAATGAATCAATGAAATAGAAATGATAAAGCTGGGATCGTTGAGATCACTAAATGAAAAGATGGTAATGATGAAATAAATAAGTCATTGTATATGACTAATGATGCACTGTTGCCTTTACTTTCCTTAATATATTTTACCATGCGATTTTGTTCACAATCGAGTCGGATACGCATTCGCATGGTCATGGACAACTTGTATACAAGGTTTGAGTAATAATTTTCTCGAACAATTCCTAGGGCCCTGGGGACCGATTCGGCCTAGGAGGAAATAATGATGAGTGCTATGGAAGCACAGATAAGGCGGGGTGGCATAGAGGCTCGCCACCTGCTATGCTGACCGTATTATCTTAAAATGAAATGAAATAAAAAGAGTCCATATGGTTTAACAACACCAGTGACCATGTAGTCGGGATGCATGCTAATGAATGTTTTGTGCAGGCAGAGTAAGTATATCGAATAACCAGTATTTGATACAGGTATGAGAAGTCAGCTATCGGTAAGAAATCACATAATTGTGATATTGTATAAGTTGGTTTAACTTGCCTGCTTAACATGTTCCATTCAGTATGCTAGAAAGATGCCTTGCTATAAATAGTACTCAAACATAATATCCATGCTAAGTGATGCTTGAAGTGAGAATTGTCATAACATGTTTAAGATGTTAATGTTAACGATGCCTCAATGATGCCTTTGCATGATAACACCACGAATGCTAAAATGATATGTCCACATGAATGCTACTAAGAATATGTTTACATGCTTCACTCTGATTATTGCCCATGAACCGTAAACTGATGTTAGGCCCCAAGTAGAAAGATCACTCTAATAAATGTTTGCTTAAATGATCACTTTAATGTTGGTTTATTCGAGTGGGTTGGATTCTGCTCGCCAGTACATAGATGATGTGCTGACCCACGTTTTGTGGGCAGGTGCTCGTACTTGGAATATTCTACACACGAAGATTGGCTTGTTTGGTCCCGCAGCATCGAAGATTTGTTGGGCATACAGAAGCTCTCCTTGTACAAGATGAAGTCTTCTATTTATAAAGGGCATAATGTATGGAACATTGTAATCAGTGATACCGGTGTGTTGTAAGCCAAGTCAGTATATCGAGTTGTAATCCAATGTATCCAAATATCAAATGTAAGCTTTGTAATATTGATCAGTTGGCTTTCAATGTAAAGTAAGATGTGTTGTAAACATTGTACTTCAATACAAGTCTTGTACTCTTCTTCAATTATCCATAAAGAGAATAAAGTTCTATATATATCTCTGTGTGACTTTAAGTTATCCTTTTATCTCCGCTGCCATAAAGAAGTGATGTACTTTTATTCAATGAGAAAGATTGTCCTCACTAACTTCAATTTGTCTGCTTCTGCCGCTGTAATGTGTTCCTATTTGAAGAATTATCACCTATGTACAATCTTTGCCTTGTACAAGTGCAATACCAGACTTGTACGGCATCACGCCCAAGCGAGGACGATCGATTCCAAGAGATAAAATATGTCGATAAATGACTCTACGAATCGGGGTATGACAAACTGGTATCAGAGCACGGTTTTACGTCCTTGGTCTCTTTTTTGATTTATTCCAAACCAAAGTTGTATCGATGATTAACCAAAGTTGCTTCCGCGATCACTCAACGTTGCTTCCTCGATTAAATCAAAGATTGCTTCCGCGATTATGCTATTGTTGTTCGGTAATCATCCTTATGTTATCTGTGCTTGAAAGTTCGTTGACCCTCTTGGCTGCTCACTGGATGTTCTATACAATAAGTCTATATACATTGTGATGCCCCTAAATGAATGATTGTTGTTGGTTTGGACACAGATAACCCAACAATGACTCGATACCATAGTATGCTATATTGTGAATGTTGTTTGGAATGTGGGAATAAAGAAAAGTGGCTATGTATGCTGCAATAAGTTGAGAATTGCATGTGATATTGGAAAAGAATTAGGAATAAAATAATTGATGGATGAGTTCAACAGAATTGGTGAATTGACTCATGTGTACTGGCTACTGCTTTTGAGACCCTAAGAATGTTGGCTTATGTTATTGAGACCCCGAGTTGTTGGTTAAGTATTATGATCATTATAGATCACGAATGTCCGGAATAGATTTGAGTTGGTATTGTTTAAGGATAGCTTCGTTTCTGAGTGGTATATTGCCTTTACCACCTCAGAACGAGATGTATGTTGACCCTTTCCATAGAATAGCAATGAGACTATCGGTGGGTACTGGGTAGTGCCGAGACTTAGCTGGGAGTCATGTATTGTTGCTAGATAACTCGAGTGTCCCCTGACGGTGATGCTATGTTGGGTAGCGAGATTCTAGAAATGGTAACGGTTGGCTTGGTTAGAAATTGTTAGTCGAGTGATGACTCAGACTAGTAAGACAGTTAGTATGTTATGGGTAAATTGATTTGGCTAGAGAATGTTGTGGCTAAGAAAATTTGAATGTCGACTTCGGTTGGTTGGATGCAAATCAAATGTGGCTAATACAAAGTTGGTTGCTAAGCTGAAAGTTTGAAAATATTGTCGGTAAATCAAAAGAATATTAGAGATCTGTGCTTTGACCCTAAGGTGTAATAGATGTTAATCCATCTTGACCACCAAAGGATAGTTGTTGCCTATGTGCATGTATGCTGAGGAGTTTAATGGGATTAGAAAAGTAATAAGTAGCCACTTTGACTATTGTGTTGCCTAGAGGATGGTTAAGTGATACATAAATTGTTGGATTGAATGGATGAACTATTTGACCATTGCTGCATGAGATTTAAGAATGCCCGTAAGATAGTTTGTTGATTGAGAAACGAATGGGATTGAGAAATTTGAAACATGTTGGATAATGTCGGTATAGGTGATTGTTGGTTGGGATATAGATTGTTGGCTTATGACCTAGTGGTGTGACTTCGTCATACAGACCGAATAGTATGATTCTATAGTCCTGTTGAGACTAACAAAATCGATGACCCTTGAATAGTTAGCCTTGGCTTATGGGTTCGTGTGGGTACAAAGGAATTGGAATAGAAATTGGATCATTGGGAATTTACTTGATAGATTATTGGAACGATAAGAATCGTATGTCGGATTGGGAATTGACCGTAATGTTGATAGATCGATCTTAGTTGATCGTTGGGTAAGTCTAGAGTGAGCCTCTGTGGGAATTATTTTCTTGAGGAAGACACTAGATAGATAGACTTGACCCTAGAAACCGTTGGCTGCATGACCAATATTGGCATAGCCGACAATGGCGATTAGTTATTCAGACTGAGTTAAAACCCATAGGTTTGGGTAGAGTTCCTTAGAACTGTTGGTTGCTTGTTGGCCTTGAGAATAAATAATTTGTATGATCCCTAGTAGCCGTCCACTCTAGGGGAGTCACCTGAATGATTAGGTTTAGCTGTTGATATAGCTAGCCATAGAGACTGACCGAATAATAGGTGACCATTGGAGACCCATAGGATGACCTTGTGGCATTGAATGAGAGACGGTAATTATGAGTATTAACCTAAGGGAATGTATGCTTCAACTTGTGCCTTAAAAGATGTTTGACCCTTGAGGATTATATGTCGGCCATAAGTGGGAATTACAATTGTAAGGTAAGACTTGAGTGTACCGATAGTCGGGTAGCTAAGTTAACCCTGACTGTTGCGTAGAATTGTACCCTTGGCTTGGGTAATCGATTGTGGGTGACATCGGATTGTATCTTATAGAAAACATGAATTGCCTCGATGAGAAATATTGTTGGATTTGGAAGGGAATATGATTGCATGTTGTGAACTCTTGATATGATTGGCTCTAAGTTAGACCCTTGATCGAACGTTAGAAATGTTATGCTTGGATATAGAGCTTAACCAAGTTGTCCCTGATGTTAAGTATTGTAGCCTAGAAGATAGTGATTGTGGCAAAGTGAATAAAGCAATAAGTCAATTGAAAGGATGCTAAGTCAGATTTAGAAAAGAGAGTTATATTGTGGCTGATCTAATCGCACTAACATAGAAGTTGGCTGAAGTACATATGTTTTAGGGACGCCTAAAATATGTGTATGGATCCAGCCGAAGTAATTGGTTGCGACTGAGATAACATTATGGGAAGAATTTATCGCACTAGCGCGGACTTTGGCTGAAACGCATATGTTTTGAGGACGCCTAAAATATGTGTATGGATCCAAACGAAGTGATATGTTGCGACCAAGATAGAATGCAAGGAAAAATATTGGCGAATCAATGAGAAGTTACAAGTAATTGAAAAAAAGATAGACAGATCGAATCGTTGATGGATTTAAATGGTACAGTTGGATAGATATTTTGAAATGACCGAGTGGACTGAAATGAATATTGATTTGAAGCTGAATGAGTAACTCATGGTGATTAAGTAAATCTTATAGAAGAGTTGTTTCCTTAAGTTTCGAGGACGAAACTTTTTCTGAGTGGTATATTATGTAATATCCCGCTCCGCACGAGGCATTTGGTTAGCTTATTGGATGGAATCAGAATATTGGACCGTGACTTATATTGGAAATCAGAAGAATTGAGACTGATGCAGTCTCTCTTAGCTGGCTAGACGGAATGGGTATTGGAACGTGGCTCGCTGGTGGAGCTACGCTTAGTGGAATTTTGGGTGAGTGGAACTGTCCTTCCTCCTCCTTACTCCTTCATGCTTAATAAATGAAGTATTGAAATGCTATGAACTGTCCCTAAATGTCCCATATGTTAGTTGCGGAATAATAGAGATGCTTATGCTGAGAATTATTAAAATATACAACACATTAAACTGCTAATATAATTCAATGCCTGAGATTGAATTGATACCTTGTCCCTTATGTTTAATACTGCTGAAACGACAAAACACTTGAATAATGAGATGCCTTGTGAATGATAGAATAAGAAATGAACTGGCTGTGCTATCGACCCAATGAACTGAATGAAACACTAGAATCATGTACTCTCTCTATAATTGTTGCAAGAATATGAAATGCTGCATGTCCCTTATAAGAAATGAATAAATGTTAAGTTCCTCTTAAGAAAGGAATGATCTGAGATACATTGCAATGAAGCAATGAATAAGAAATGATAAAGCTGGGATCGTTGAGATCACTAAATGAAAAGATGGTAATGATGAAATGAATAAGTCATTGTATATGACTAATGATGTACTGTTGCCTTTACTTTCCTTAATATATTTTACCATGCGATTTTGTTCACAATCGAGTCGGACACACATTCGCATGGTCATGGACAACTTGTATACAAGGTTTGAGTAATAATTTTTTTGAACGGTTCCTAGGGCCCTGGGGACCGATTCGGCCTAGGAGGAAATAATGATGAGTGCTATGGGATCACGGATAAGGCGGGGTGGCATAGAGGCTCGCCACCTACTATGCTGACCGCATTATCTTAAAATGAAATGAAATAAAAAGAGTCCATATGGTTTAACAACACCAGTGACCATATAGTCGGGATGCATGCTAATGAATGTTTTGTGCAGGCAGAGTAAGTATATCGAAAAACTTGTATTTGATACAGGTATGAGAAGTCGGCTATCGGTAAGAAATCACATAATTGTGATATTGTATAAGTTGGTTTAACTTGCCTGCTTAATATGTTCCATTCAGTATGCTAGAAAGATGCCTTGCTATAAATAGTGCTCAAACATAATATCCATGCTAAGTGATGCTTGAAGTGAGAATTGTCATAACATGTTTAAGATGTTAATGTTAACGATGCCTCAATGACGCCTTTACATGATAACACTAAGAATGCTAAAATGATATGTCCACATGAACGCTACTAAGAATATGTTTACATGCTTCACTCTGATTATTGCCCATGAATCGTAAACTGATGTTAGGCCCCAGTAGAAAGATCACTCAAATAAATGTTTGCTTAAATGATCACTTTAATGTTGGTTTATTCGAGTGGGTTAGATTCTGCTCGCCAGTACATAGATGATGTGCTGACCCACGTTTTGTGGGCAGGTGCTCGTACTTGGAATATTCTACACACGAAGATTGGCTTGTTTGGTCCCGCAGCATCGAAGATTTGTTGGGCATACAGAAGCTCTCCTTGTACAAGATGAAGTCTTCTGTTTATAAAGGGCATAATGTATGGAACATTGTAATCAGTGATACCGGTGAGTTGTAAGCCAAGTCAGTATATCGAGTTGTAATCCAATGTATCCAAATATCAAATGTAAGCTTTGTAACATTGATCAGTTGGCTTTCAATGTAAAGTGAGATATGTTGTAAATATTGTACTTCAATACAAGTCTTGTACTCTTCTTCAATTATCAATAAAGAGAATAAAGCTCTATATATCTCTGTGTGACTTCAAGTTATCCTTTTATCTCCGCTGCCATAAAGAAGTGATGTACTTGTATTTAATAAAAAAGATTGTCCTCACTAACTTCAATTTGTCTGCTTCTGCCGCTGTAATGTGTTCCTATTTGAAGAATTATCACCTATGTACCATCTTTGCCTTGTATAAGTGCAATACCAGACTTGTACGGCATCACGCCCAAGCGAGGACGATCGATTCCAAGAGATAAAATATGTCGATAAATGACTCTACGAATTGGGGCGTGACATATATGATCTGTGCTGATTATGAGAAGAATAAGGCATCTAGATCATCTTTCAAATCAATAAACGATATAAGTACCTCTAGACCCCTGTAATTAATTCATTTGGACTTGTTTGGACCAAGTAGAGTCGCCATGCCATGTATTGAATAGAGTTCTTTTGGACAGAAGCTGTCTATACAGTATGCTATGTATTGAATAGAGTTCTTATTAGAATTATCTCTAAAAAGACTCCTTATGAATTATGATTTAATAGAACTCATAATATCAGCCATTTTAAGGTCTTTTGATGCAGATGTTATATTCTAAATACAAAAGACAACTTGGGAAATTTTGAAGAAAAAGCTGATGAAGAAATTTTCTTGGAATATGTAGCAAAAAGCAAAGGATACAGAGTATTCAATAAGAAATCACTTATTGTAGAAGAATCAATCAATGTCAAGTTCGATGAGCTAAATGTCAAAAGACAATACGATAGTGACAATGAAGAATAAACTCCCACAACAGAAGAAACTCCCACAATAGAAGATACTTTCATGTCTTATCTTGAAAGTCTGCCGAAACGTATGCGATTTACACCAGATCATCCCGAAGACCTAGTAATCGGTGATGTGTCAAAAGGCATAAGCACTCGTTCCAGCTCAAGACAATTGGTAATAGCAAATATTGCATTTGTTTCCAAAATTAAACGTAAGAATATGTTAGAAGCTTTTTCTGATGAATTTTGGATTTCTGCTATACAAGAGAAACTTAACCAATTTGAACGGAATCAAGTTTGGGAACGTGTTCCCAGACCTATTGATCATCCGATTATTGGTACTAATGGGTGTTCCGAAATAAGTTAGATGAGAATGGCTCAGTCATACGCAATAAAGCACGTCTAGTAGCTCAAGACTATAATCAAGAAGAATGCATTGACTATGATAAGACATATGCTCCAGTTGCTAGATTAGAGTCCATTCGTATTCTTTGTGCTTTTACAAGTTTTCATGGTTTTAAACTTTTTCAAATGGATGTTAAAAGTGATTTTTAAATGGTTTTATAAAAGAAGAAGTTTTCGTAAAACAACCTCCAGGCATTGAAGATTTCAAATTTCCTGATCACGTATTCAAGCTTCGAAAAGCTCTCTACGGTCTCAAACAAGCACCTAGTACATGGTACAAGCGTCTTAGTTCTTTTCTACTTGAACATGTTTTTTCAAAAGGGAAGGTTGATTCAACTTTGGTTATAAAATCTTTGGACAAAAATGTTTTACTAGTACAGATATATGCAGATGATATAATCTTTGGAGCTACTGATGAGATGCTATGTAACGAGTTTGCTAAGTGTATGCAGAGTGAATTCAAAATGAGCATGATGAAAGAATTAACATTCTTCCTTGGACTGCAAATTAAGCAGTGTTCACAAGGGATTTTTATTAATCAAGCCAAATATACAAAAGACTTGCTAAAGAAATTTGATATGGAAAATGTTAAACCTATTGACACTCCAATGGCAACGTCTACAAAGCTTGATATAGATGAAAGCGGTACACCAGCCGACATACGTAAGTACAGAGGTATGATTGGTAGTTTACTATACTTAACTGCTAGTCATCCAGACATTATATTTACGGTATGCTTATGTGCTAGATATCAGGCTTGTCCTAAAGAATCACATGTAAGTGCTGTTAAGCGTATCTTACGATACCTTAAAGGAACTTTGACAACCGGTCTTTGGTATCCCAAAACTGATTCGTTTGACCTAATAGGTTACTCGAACACAGATTTTGCTGGATGCAAAGTCGATCCACTACAAGAAAAATGATCATTTACGACATGCAAAGCACGCCGTAAATGATCTTTTATGGCGTATATTTTTGTGTCGTAAAAGGTCATGTCGTAAAAGACCATATTTTTTACAACGCGCATTCGAACGCTGTAAATGACCCTCTTTATTTATTTACAACGTGCTTTTGAACGCTGTAAATGACCCTCTTTATTTATTAACAACGTGCAGTTGAACGCTGTAAATGACCCTCTCTTTCTATTTACAACGCGCTTTTGAACGCTGTAAATGACCCTCTTTTGTTATTTACAACGCACAGTTGAACGTTGTAAATGACCCTCTCTTTTTATTTACAACGCGCAGTTGAATGCTGTAAATAACCCTATATTTTTATTTTTAATGCACTTTTGAACGTTGTAAATGATCCCCTCTATTTTTTTTACAACACACATTAGAATGCTGTAAATGATCCTCTCTATTTATTTACCATGCTAATTCGAACGATGTCAATGACCCTCCATCTTTTTACAACACACATTTTATACGTTGTAAATGTTCCTCTCCATCTTTGTACAACGTGCATTCTAACGCTCTAAATGTCGCAACAACACTGAGACATTTGTTAGGACATCAACAGTCATGCATCCATGAGGCGAGTGAGAGAACAAATAAAATAATAGCAACCAAATATACAATAAAGCTTTGTCAAGTTCAAATGAAACAAATGCAAGTGCTATAAAAATATTTTCAGTAGAACTCAAATTCAAATGTCGCAAATGCAAGAGTCAAACAAATATTCGATAAAGCTTCTGCCAAGTTCAACCAAAATGATTGTTCAAATTCAAATGACACAAATACAAGTGTCAAAACAAATAGTCAGTGACAATTCAAATTCATATGACACATTAAACAAATATTCAGTGAATTACTTCTACAAAGCGCAACAAAAATGGAAGTTCAGATTCAAATAACAAAAATACAAGTTTCAGTTGATAAGATCTCCTTTGTCATTGCCTTGTATATTGAAATAAAAGCCACATCATCCATTTCTTCTTTAGTTGATAAGATCTCCCTGAGATGCTTTGGAAACAAAGCATTGAGTTTCTGACATAGCAATTACAACATTGTGTTAGCACGCAAGGATAAATATACAAGTTTCATATTTTTTGGTCATTTTCTCAGAAAGATATTTTGCCTTTAGACTGATATGGTGGTAAACTTCAACAAAAGGTATATTAGATGATAATCTTGATTCATATTGAAGCATCGGCCCCAACTTCATATTCAGTGCTGAAGTAATGCTAGTGTAATTTGGAGCATCAATGTCATGGCCCCAACTTCAACAAAAGTGAGCATATATCATTGCCCATACAGCATGACTTTTGAAAATTGGTATTTCCTATTCAGCAAAAGGTATATTAGATGATAATGTTGATTCATATTGCATGAAGTGTATCATAATATCTCTCTCCAATGAACAAAATACTACTACAAGAAGTGATCTATAGTTGTCCAGGAAGCCAGTGCAGCACTTTCTAACATACTCATGAGGCTCTTCATCCTACAAAGTTCGATCATTATCGTTGAAACACATAAGTGGAAAAATTATCTCAAAAAGAATGATGTCAAGTTGATGATTTGATAACAAGCAGTGTATGACTTCTAAAGGATTCATGATTTTGAAGAAGATGAGAGAAACGTGATTAGGAAATACGGTAATGAATGACTCATCTCGTTTAAATTATAAAAACCAACATTCTTCGGCTCGACAACTGCATAATGTATATAAACGGCATACGGATTAAGGACTGCAAATTTATTGAGACATATATATATAAACAGTGTCTCAAATTTGTTGGAACAAGGCCTATTTCTAATGACTTCATATATATTATTATTTTTCTGAGATAAGAATCTACACTAGGATATATCAAATTCAATACTGTGTCTGTACTGTGTCACCACATATGTTATTTCTGTATCGAGTTGTATTCGTATCCTTGCAACAATGAACATAGTATAATATGCAGGTGAAGAGATGAAAAACATTATTCACCACCAACCAATCAATTATTTACCTTCATAAACAATAAGCACGTTGTCATTATTTATTACCACAAGGTCTAGACAGACCTAGACAGGACCTGGGCAAGCTTAGGAAGCACATAGATGGATGCTTAGTACCTGAAAGCTGTCGATACGAGATACGACAGAGTAACCTTTAGGCACCCAGATTTTGTCCAAGGAGCTTGATAGCTGCCTTACATAATAGAGATAGTAATGGTGCTGGATGCTCTTTATAAAGCTATTGTTGCCTGGTCATCTTGGTGCCTCTTATCAACTGACCTGAGCCTTTCTCCAAGCAGGGTTTGGCAGCAATCTATTTTGTGAGTATAATTTTTCAGGCAGCATCTGCTGAGTTTGAATTGTCTCATCCTAAGGTGTTATGTATTATCAAATATTACTTAGTTGTAACTGAACTATGTGTGTATGTGTGTGTGCGCGCCGCAAGGCTCCTGCTTACGCAAGATCTTGGGAGGGCCAAGATGTATGGAACCTTATCCTTAAACATATAGAGAGGCTATTTCAGTCATACGAACCTGCAGACTCAAGTATGCAAGCAAGAACCTTTACCGTTGTCGCATATATACGTATATAATTTACACAAATGCTAATGTTTGCCATGAAATATAAAAGAACAGAACAATTATCGGAGGACTGGACTTTAACTTCACAATAAAAACTCGCTTGTACAAAGAAAGCCTAGGGACGAAAACCTAGGTACAGCAATCTATGTACAATTGTTTATTTTAGATTCTGGAAGGTGATGATAGAGGCTCGGGAAAGCAACGGCCGCTCTGCCTTACTCCTTGGATGATCGGGCGTAGCTTTTTGGCTCTGTGGAAGAACTGCTTGGCGTTGATAAAGAAATGCTCTCTCTTCAGGCTCTCTGGCTCTCTATGCGCGTCTGTCTCTGTGTATATGTGTCTCTCTGTCTCTCTGTCTCTCTCTGTCTCTTTGTGTTTTTGTAAGGGAATGGCACCCTGCTATTTATAAGAGTGGGGGGCCTCATTAGGGTTTACAATGATTGCCCATTCTTGGAAGTCGGCGGCTAAGTATCATTAAATCTGGGCCGTTTATTGAGATTTGAGCAATAAATGTGATTGCATCAAATCTTTTATGGATAATTAATGCTGATTGATATAAATCCTCCTGATTTGTCATGCCAACCTCGAATTCCTCGACACGTGTCTTTAATTGGCTTATTTGCAAATGATCTGATTTGATCCTGATATTTTATTGGGATTTGCTGAGAGATTTCGATCAATCTGATGCCACGTGCCCTGCTATCATGCCACGTGTCTGAGCCGCAGGAAAGTTGGGCCGCATAAAGCTGGCCACGTGTCCAGGCTGCCTAAGAGTGGCCCCCCAAAACATTTGGACCGCATGGTAATGATTTGAGCCGCATGAGTATGAGTGAACCGCACGGAGATGGCCTTTGTGGGCCGCATGGGGATGGTCTTCGTGGGCCGCATGGAGCTATCCTTCATGAGCCGCATGGAGCTAGTCTTTGTGAGCCGCATGGGGCTAGTCTTTGTGAACCGCATGTGGCTGGCCCTCAAGAGCCGCATAGAGCTAGTCTTCGTGAGCCGCATGGGGCTGTCCACATTTCAAGGCCACATGACCGCTTCTGAATCTTGGGAGATTGTGTCAGAGATTTTCATCGCTTTCCAAGGAATCCGTCATTATGAGGGAGTCATAATGATATCTTCGTATCAGAACTGTCACCTCGTCAAAGCTGTCAGCCGTCTAGACATTTAATGCAAACACGAGAGAGTTGTTTGTAGGCCATGTGGCTCCTCTTTGAGCCGCATCGGACTTGTTTGAGACGCATAGTCGCTCGAGCCGCATGAACTCTCTGAGCCGTATGAACTGTCTGAGCCGCAGGGGGCTCTCTGGCCGCATGGATCCTTCTTTATTCTTTTCCATGCTTCTACAAGACCCCCTTCAAAGATTTCAATTTACAAAATTGAAATACTTTGAATAAGAAGCATGGCCATGTATTCTTCTGGCCGCATATGATGTCTCGGCCGCATTGAGTCAATCAGCCGCAGGGACTTTTAGGGCCGCACAGCTCCTTGCCACGTGTGCGTGTCATTAATTGCCTCGAATTCGTTTTAGTGCCGTCTTTAGGGGAGATCCCAAGGGTCGGCTCATTAAATCTTTTGGATTTTATGCTCTGGGTGAATCTCCTTTATGAAAGAGGGGACGAGATCCGAGGAGTCGGTTTTGTCTTTTTCGAGGCGGTTATCAATCTTCATGTTTCTCCCTCTCTTGTCTTCCTATAAATAGGAGGAGTTTGAGAGAGAAAACTTCTTTACTTTCTCCTTTACTTCGATATTTCCCTACTCCATTGTCATCTTCTTCTTTAATTGCCAATGGCTCCCAAGAAGACCATTGCGGCTAAGGGCAAGAAGGCGGCATCTTCATCGAAAAAGACTGCCGCGGGCGTTCCTCCGCCGGCCGTCGTGCCTGCTGCTCACCCTGACGTCCATCCTCCCATTGTTGGTAAAGGCTCTATGTGGTTCTTAAGAAACCTAACTGCCATGGCTACATCGCATGCTTTATGTACGAGCCTTTATTTTCATGTGAGTCGCATGTTCGTCCTATGGTCGAGTCGCGAGCCGCATAAGAATAGCCACAGCGACCGCATATGCGCTTTTCCAACAGAGCCGCATAATCTACACTGAGCCGCATAGATTCGCACGCATATATTTTTCACGTGGTCCGTATGAACTTATCCGATCCCTGCGGGCCTTATGAAAGTAACGCCGCATGATTCTTCATTAAGTGGAACCGCATGAATATTCTGCTGAGCTTGAGCCGCATGAGGCTTCTGTAAGTTGGAGCTGCATAAGCGTTCCCCTGACCCGTATGAGGCTTCAGTGAGCTAAAACCGCATAAGTGTTCCCCTAAGCCGCATGAGGCTTTGTTAAGTTGGGGCCGCATGAGCTCAAAAGCACCCATTTTGTTCCTTTTTGTCCATCCTTCTAATTTATCTCTTTCTGTCTTCTTCTCAGTGAATTTGCCGGTTAATGCTGCTGGAGAGCTCCTGGTAGGCAGCGCCCAAGCTGCTCTGGGCTACAGGTACGACCATATAGTCTAATACATGGCTGACCAGTTTCCGAGTGACGAGGCCCCGACGAGATCGAATGCCCTCAAGAATCAGCCTTTCTATTTTCTTAATGCTATAATAAACTCGGGGAAATTTGAAGGGGAATACTTGAAGCCCGCATTCTTCTTTGGAGACGCCTTGACTGTGAAGAACAGTCAGATTCTGGAGGTGTCAGAGAACTGGAGTTTTGTTTTTAACGGGATGGCGATCGGCATTCCCCAGATGGAGCATCACTTCCCTTTATCCTGGTTCAATATGCTCCCACTGGACCGGAAGATGGAAGATTCTTTAACTCCTACCCGAAGTGGGATGTTCGTGGGAGACATCCATTATAACAACAGCCTGAAATCGGTGTGTGCGGGCAAGGTGCACACCAGCTGTTCTGTAATGGGGTTAGCCACGGGTACGTTCTTGAATGTGCCGGGTCCCAATTTCACATTTTCTGCAGCCGACACTTTTATGAACCAACTTGCTCGGAAGGGATCCTATCCCATTGGTCGGTTGATGCTTCCCAGCTGGATACACCCGATTCCCTCGTGGACCAATCTGTCTGCGTAGATTTTGCAAAATTATGAGGCCTTTCTGTGCGAGATTAGTCTTTACCATGCTATTCGGGGCACCAGCCATGGCTTGCCCATAAACAAAAGGTTATTTATATCTCTGCTGGACGAGGACCTTCTACACACCCGTGGGGGAGATGGGACTTGCGCTCCACGAAATGCATGCGATCTCCAAGCTTCCTTGGGGAGACGAAGCTTTTGAGGTGTATACTCCTACGAACGAGGAGTTTAATGATTTAGAAAGGCAGTATCCAGGCTTCGTGGCTCTTTACCAAGAGATATTGTGCCACTATAGCACATGTCATCAGATAGCCAAAAAAGAGAGCAGCTCGGAAGGGCATACTCCCACACCAAGGACTGGGTGCGCTATCTCTTCCCGACGGATGCCTCAGGTCAAATTACTTCCCGACGTCCTCGGTCCCGGGAGGCGGTCAAAGCCTTAGTATCGTCAGCTAAGAGGACGACCACCACTAGTGACACATTCGGGAGCAAGATCGACTCTTTTGGCTATTTTATCATGATACTCAAGAGTTGTCGGAGAAGGCGCTCTTGGCGGGATTCTTAATGATATGGCTGCAAAACTGTGTAGTCTCGGGCGGAGCAGGTTCCATCGAGAGGATCAGTCGCAATTTCATCCTTCCTGCTGTGAAGTTAGTTTTGCGAGTCCGGCTAGCTCTCCTCCCGACTATGGTGTGTAGCATACACTGTGGCCTTTGTACTTTTACGTCCAAGGTTATTGTTCGTGAGGTGACGAAAGATTTTGAACGGACCGAGCTGCCCTATCATTATTTGATGGAGTGGCTGCTGATGCATTATCCGTCTTTGATGAGACCAGGCTCTGGAGACGGCGTTACTGATGATGACGCTTTTATCTTCTGCTACCGTAATGAGTCTTGGGAATTCGAGACCACGCGTGCTTGCCGGATGGTACTGGCGAGGACAGACATGTACAACATTTTTGCGTCTGTCCCTCGTTTTATTGATGAGGAAGTAGCGGCTGTCCATCTTGACGGTATTGGGCCCCCTCAACTTCTGGACGGCCAGATGCTTCTGTGGCTGCGAAATATCCGCCCCGTTCATCTGGTGTATCGCAACCATAACACTGTCTTTCTGGAACCCTATCTGCCTAGCAGGTTCGTCCGACAATTTGGGTACAGTCATCTTTTTCTAGACAGCCCCAGCTCTTGTCTGGGCTTTGAAGGTAGCCTTCTAGATGGCATCCGGGCCTGGAATTACTATGACACATTCCACACACGTACCATTTTCTCAGTTCCCGCTATCAAGGCGTCAGTAGATATCTTGTTTATGGCGGCTTTGTACCACGTCATGGCGAACAAGCCCCCTGTCGATTTTAACCCATATACCAGTTTCATTGTTGGTACCGGCCTGGATGAGGGTTTCCAGGGGGTCAAGACAAGGAAGAGGATGAACAGAGTCGAGGTGCCGGATTCGAACTCTGATGTTGCAGATGACGAAGACGACGAGGCTGATAGAGATGACCTTTCCCTTCCGGTTGCGGATGTAGGGACGGATCAGCCACCTGTTTTGCCAGATGAGATAGTGGTTGATCAGTCATCCGTTGCACCCAGTCTTGTACGAAAGTATAGCAGACGACTTTCTCCTGTCGGTGGCATTCCTCGCTCTCGGAAACTGGCTGCAACCAGACACCGCGGGCTAACTATAAAGGAAAAAGGCGAAGAAATCGACGCTGCCTCAGAGGTAAATAAGTTACTACCGGTCCTTCCTTTCTTTTAGCTTTGATTTTAATCACCTTCCTTCCCTCTTGTAGGCGTCAGAAGAAGAGGACTCTCGAGTGGCCGAGATCGTGACTCGTGATGACGGGGGCTCCGGTGAGCCTGCCCCTGAAATTACTGAATTTCGTCCAGATGATGCTGATCAGGTTGCCTCTCTCTGAGGTGGCCGGGTCAGGGGAGCTGGCCAGATTTAATTTGGAGATCGCGGGTGAAGGGACCCTGCCAGATGTGAACGAGCTGCAGCCTCAATGCTCCTCTCTTGGTAAGATAAGCCGAATCTTAACTTACGAGGAGGCCTATCTGCTCTATGATCACATCCTTCGGGTCACATCGATTGATCATTGTCGTGGACATACAGGTCCTGTCCCTCCCGTGCCGAGGACGGACCTTGTTGAGACAAGCTCTGTCGAAGGGGCACTGGCGAAGAGGGGCGTACCTCCTCCCCCTCCGGCTTATCTTGATGATTCTCTTGTGGGCTCGAGTTTGGCAAGTCTGGTGATGGGACAATCGGGGCAGGGGACAATGGTCCTCGTGTCTTCCTCTGCTCGGGCGGCCCAGAGAGTCGACCTTTCCGCCCTGCCAAGCGTCCAGGCTCTTCGGGTGGCAGAGGAAGAGTTGGCCGCTATCCGTGCATCGTTCTATTCAGAAATTGCCTCCCTGGTGGCCAGTTCTAGCACTACTCCTTCGATGCTGTCGGCTACGCTCCCTCTGACGCCGTCCTCGACAGAGGTTCTGGACAAATCTTTACAGGACGTGGTCGATAGCTTTTATCGTCACCTGAAAAGGGGGATAGAAGCTGCCATGGACAGAGGGACCTCTTTCGTCTTGGCCCGGCATTGCACCCAGGGTCAAATTGATATCCTTAAGGCCCTTCCTAGTGGGGCAGGGGTGGCTATACTTCTGGAATCAAAATTGCTGGAGACTGATCAACTGGTGGCCCAGCTTCAGGTATTACGGCAGGTTGATCTGTCTGCTTTTATTGATCAGGAGCGCGGCTCCCTCGCAGCTGCTATAGAGAAGGCGAAGGCTTCTCAGGATAAAACGAGGCTAGTCATACTGAAGGATCTTCGTACCTTGTCTGATCGATATGATCAATTGAGCCATGAGAGTGAAGACGTTACTGCTCAGGAAGCAACTGCCTCTCGCGGGATTGCTGATACGCGGGAACAGATCCTTGAGCTTCAGAGGAAGTTAACTTTTTTTGAGTCTGAGCTCGAGGCTGCCCGGATCGACAGAGGGCTGATTATCCAGGAAGCTGATAATGCAATAAAGCTTCGGCTGACTTGGATGCGGCTCTGAAGAAGTTGGATGACGACTGTCGGACACTCATGGACCTGGATAATAGGGAGCAGTTGTCTCAGGAGGCTGAGCGCCGAGCTAGACAGAGGCTCGAGGGGGTACGGTCTTGGTGAGAAACTGCCTCCTGGAGTTGTGTAATGCCGAACTGTAGTCGGCCTTTTTCTGGTTTTGTTTTCGTTTTCTTTTTGGGAGGGACGTGGTCCCAAAACATGTAACGCTTTTTTCGTCTTTCAAATAAAGAGTACTTTCTATTCTACCTTTCATTTGTATTGCTTGTTGTGCCTGTGGTATTGTGGTGATGTTTGCCCCGCATAGGGGACTTGTTTGTGGACCTGTTACCCATGGCATACCTTGGTTTTAGGTACAGGTAACAAGTTTGACTAGGGATACTCAGAACAGTTTCCTGGTAAGGTGGTCGTGGACGTTCCAAATATCGGGATATAGAATGCCATGGAGCAGCTGGGCTCCCGGGGCATGATGAGGAATGACGGGCCTGTGCTAAAAAGACTTAGCAAAGGATATTTGTGGGCCTATTAACCTTGGCGTACCCCGTCTTAGGATACGAATAATAGGATGGAGGGGAACCAACACACTTACTCAGAGGTAATGAGGACATAGCAAGTATGAGGGCTTTACCGTGGAGTCTTCCTACTCAGAGATAATGAGGACATGTCAGGAGTGGACTCAACGGAGGATATTTGTGGTCAACAGAGGACATTTGTGGGCCTATTACCCTTGGCGTACTCCGTTTCAAGGTACAGGTAATAAGACGAGGGTGGATCGACGTACTTACTCAGAGGTAATGAGGACATGGTAAGTACGGAGGTTTTATCGTGGAGTCTTCCTGCTCAGAGGTAATGAGGACATGGCAGGAGTGGACTCAGCGGAGAAGTTTTGTGGACCTATTATCCTTGGCGTACTCCGGTTGTGGGTACAGATAATAAGTCGAAAGGGAATCATCATACTTACTCAGAGGTAATGAGCACATGGCAAGTATGAAGGTTTCTTCGACGGAGCCTTCCCATTCAGAGGTAATGAGGATATGACAGGAGTGGGCTCAATGAAGGAGGGTATATAGAACGACTCAAAGGTAATGAGGACATGGAGGTTCTATGCAAGGGGTGATTTGGTTTTGGCGGAAGTGAAACGACTCAGAGGTAATGAGGACATGGCCGTTTTGAAAATTTGTGGATCGGCTACCCTTTTTGTGCTGGAAGTGCGGGTAGTGGATCATTAGGGAGGATCTCTTCCAGGAAGAAAGTTCAGGGGTATGATCATACATGACTTACTATCTGAGAGAGTGACCGAAATGTGAGTTCAGAGGCACCCGCGGGTACATGACTCGATAATCTGGAATGTTAAAATGTGAGTTCAGCGGCACCAGCGGGTACATGACTCGATAATCTAGGATGTTGAAAAGTGAGTTCAGCGGCACCAACGGGTACATGATTCGGTAATCTGGAATGTTGAAATGTGAGTTCAGCAGCACCAGCGGGTACATGACTCGATAATCTGGAATATGTCGTTTAGACATAATATTTTTTTAGGAACTTGCCGTTGACGGGCAACATGAGCAAGTCTCCGTTTTTCTTGGCGAGGCGGTAAGCACCGTTGGAGAATACAGCCACAATAATAAATGGACCTTCCCATTTTGGCTGGAACTTGCCGGCGGTCTTGTGAGTCATGACCATCGGCCTCCGGACTGCCAGAACGAGATCGCCTACTTGGAATGTTCTGATTTTGACCTTCTTGTTGAAGGCTCCAGAGATGCGTGCTTGGTATAGCTCGATCCTTTGCTGAGCTAGGAGGCGCTTTTCATCTAAGGCCTCTAGCTCATGCAGCCGGCGACGGTAGTTATCATCCGTCGTCAATTGATAAGTGAGGGCAACGCGGAGTGAGGGCATTTGAGTCTCTAATGGAAGAACTGCCTCACTCCCGTATACCAGAGAGAATGGTGTGTTTCCCGTGGTCGTTCGGATCGTGGTACGGTACGCCCATAAGCATTCACCAAGCTTCTCGTTCCAGTCGCGTTTGTTGGAGATACGAACTTCTTGAGTAACTTGACGATGGTTTTATTGAATGCTTCTGCCAACCCATTTGCTGTTGGATTGTGTGGTGTCAAAGCAATATTCTGGATGCGGTGCTTGTCGCAGAACCGATAGAAGACGTGGCTTGCAAACTGCGGACCATTATCGTGGATGATCCTTCGGGGCAGTCCAAAGCGATAGATGATGTGATGCTTGAGAAAGCTGATCACGTTTGAAGTTTTGACTTCTGCAAGCGGAACAACTTTCGCCCATTTGTAGAAGTAATCTGTAATTGCGAGTATGAAGCGATGTCCTCGGCAGGAAGGTGGAGTAATCAGACCAATGATATCCATCCCCCATGCTTCGAATGGCCATGATGCAACTGTCGGATGTAGAAATTCGGATGGTTGGTAGATGAAATCCACATGGACTTGGCAGGCTTTGCACCTTCTTGCATAGACTATCGCATCTGCTACCATTATGGGCCAATAGTAGCCCATTCGGCAAAGACGGTCTTGCAATTTAGGGCCAGGCTGATGGGCCCCGCAGACACCGTCATGAGCTTTTCGTACGGCTTCTTTGGCTTCTACATTTGACAGACACCGAAGCAATAATCCATTATAGGATCGACGATACAGCATTTTTGTCTCTGTATCGTAGAAGAATCTGAGAGAACGCCGTCTGATGTAGGTGGCTTCCTTTGGGTTCTCGGGCAGGATGTCGTAGACGACGTAGTCAATGAATGGTTGTCTCTGATTTGGGACATCGTCGATCGTCTGAGCGGAATAACTCGCCACGAATTGAACGTTGTTCTTGGGGCAGACCAGTTCGTGGCCTATCACATCTACCGATTGATGAGTATGATTTGGCACTTCTAGGGAAGCGGCCAGGCCGGCTAAGGCATCGGCTTCGATATTTCGGAGTCTGGGAACGTGCTCAATGAAGAACCCCTCAAACGATGAGATGATGTCGATCGCTATTTGGTGATAGGGGATCATATCTTCGTGGCGGACTTCGTATGTACCCCGGATCTGATTGACGATTAACTGAGAATCGCCGTATGGTTCAAGGTATTCTACCCCCAGCTCTCTTGCAAGTTGGAGGCCAATGACTAAAGCGTTATACTCAGCACATTGTTAGAGCAGGGTTCTGTGAGAGAATAAGCACGGTTAATCACTAATCCGGAAGGGGAGACTAGCACTACCCCGACTTCGACGACGATGTTGCCCTTGGGTCCCGTCCTTGAAGCACCGTCGAAGAACATTCGCCATATATCATCGTAAGAGGTTGTATGCGAGTCGGTGACCTCATCTGGGATCTCTTCATATATTCTGGACGATTCCGAGCCCGGGTGGACTACCAAAAAGTCTGTCAGGGCTTGACCTTTGACAGCCTTTTGCAGGACGAAGATCATATGATAAGGGGACAGTAATATTACCCATATAACGAGGCGAGAGCTGAGTGCCCCTGGTTTAGTCATGAGGACCCTGAGAGGGTTGATTCGTGAGATCTCATGTATTGTTTGTCCAGTGACATAGTACCGCGTCTTCTGAATGGCGAACACCAGGGCAAGGCATTCCTTCTCCACAGCGGTGTATCGGTGCTCTGGCCCAATCATCATTCGACTGAGGTAATATATGGCTTGTTTATGGCCTGCATCATTTTTTTGTGCCAGCAGGGCTCCGAGGGAATGCTACATTGCTAGTACATAGAGCAGGAATAGTTTTCCAGCAACCGGGGCCACTAGGACTGGAGGGTTCAACAAATATTCTTTGATGCTGTCGAAGGCACACTGGCATTCTTCGTCCCATATGAACGATTGCCTTCGTCTCCATGATTGCCTTCGTCTTCTCATGGTCTACATGGATACCTTGGCCGGTGATGATGAAACCCAAGAACTTCCCGCTGGATACGCCTAGGAAGGACTTTGTAGGGTTTATTTTCAAATTGTGCGCTTGTATCAGGTCGAATACCGTCCTCAGATCCTGCAGATGGTCTCCTTTACAGCGACTCTTGACGGCGATGTCATCAACATAGCACTCTACCGTCTTGCATAAGTGGTCTCTGAAGATGATACTCATGGCTCTTTGATATGTGGCGTCGGCATTCTTCAAACCGAAAGGCATGACTGTGTAGCAGTATGTGCCAATCGGTGTTCGGAATGACGTGTGCTTTTCGTCGTCAGAAGACATCTTGATTTGGTTGTACCCCGAGAAGCCATCCATGAATGACATACGTTCGAAGCCGTAGGTGTTGTCAATCATGAAGTCTGTGATAGGGAGGGGGAATTCATCTTTGGGGCATGCCTCGTTCAGATTGCGGAAGTCGATGCAAATTCAAATCTTCCCATTCTTCTTGAGGACGGGTACTGTATTGGCGATCCAGTCAGGGTGTTGTTCCTCACAAATGAAGCCGCTGGCTATCAGCTTGTTGACTTCGGCTTCGATCGCATCCATGATGCCTGGGCGGAAGCGTCGCTGTTGTTGCTTGACTGGCTTTGCATCCGGCCGAATGTTGAGTTTATGAAGAGCAATATCGGGATTTAACCCCGACATGTCTTCATAGCTCCAAGCGAACACATCAATATATTCTTTGACAAGTTCCAGCAGCGATTCTCGCACTTCGTCTGTTAGGCTTTTAATAACGAAGATCGGTTTTGGAGAAGATTCGCTGCCGAGATCCACTTGTATGACCTCATCTTCAGTAGGAGGTTCCTCTGTTCGAACCGCTTTTTCCATTGTGCATCCAGCTGTTGGGCCTACGGCTCTAGCTCGAGGATTTCAGGGATGTCTTCGTCCTCTTCATAAATGTCGGCGAATGCCATGTTGACTGACAGGACTTGTCTGAATATGTCTCCGATGCTGGTATCCGAGTCAGATGTTGGCGACCCGGTCGAATGTGAATGCCAGTCACATTCTTCATCTGAACTCTCAGGGGTCGTCGCAGGTGTAACATACCCTAATCCACACCGAGTTTTGCTATAGTAGTCCCGTAGTTTGTCAGCCGGGACCGGTGGATTCAAAGGTAATCGTCGTCCAGTACCATAGTTCAAGCCTGGCGTCGTCTCCAGATCATATCCCTGTTTCTGCATGAGATAACAGAGGCAGTCTCCCGGCATCTGATTCAAGGTCGACTTCTTCTATGGTGAAGGGATACGGATCGTCTTTTCGGCCGAAGATGATTGGATGATCCCCTCCCTCGATTATGCGGTAAGCGTCTTCCACTGGAGTAAGTTGGATTACGGTGTACACATTTGTCACCTGTGTGTGTAGGTGAGTGCCTATACCATGTTCCATAGCATACATCGTACACACCTTATTAAGTTCGAGGTAGTTCAAAGATAGCCCTTTATTGATGAAGTAAGGTATCTTTTCTAGGAAGATTACATCATCTGCGGAGGGAACATCAGTGTGGGCAGCCACATACTTGGCTAGCTCATGTTCCTCTTTGGCTACCCCCTGTATAAATGAAGACTGAGAGGACGACCTGGGCAGCTTGATCGTCAGAGGTTCAGCTGCTGGAGCAGAGCGTGAAGTGGTTGGCAGACTGGCGACCCCCAGTCTGGTGCTCGATGCTGGGCGGGGAGTGGTTGGTTCTCTAGAGATTCCAGGTCTTATATCGGGGTGATGACCCTTCTTGGGAAGGCGTATCATCATTGGCTTATCGAAGGGATTGAGCTTCTCCTTTTACGGCTGGCCGACTCTCGGCAGCCTGATTGTCAATGGCTCCGTTGAGGGTCCTGGCATTTGGCCAGATCTTGGTAGCCGAATTATCATCTGCTCTTCTTGTGCCGAGAGGCTGATTACGTCCTTACGCAGAGTGGCTGTAAGGGGTACAGACTTGCCAGGTTTGCGAGCTTGGAGGTGGATCGTCAGAGGTTCTTCTGATCCTGTGGCTGTCTCGGTATGAGCTTGCACTTCTCCTTCACTAAGATGCTTCTTCGCTGTTCGTACAGACAGGAGTCCGAGTAGTAGGATTCGACCCCTTTGAAGGGATCGATATCAGCAAATTCCGTCCTCACAAAGCCGTGTTTGTCGACATATTTGAAGCACTGGTGCAGCGTGGAAGGCACGATCATATAATCGTGTATCCACGGGCGCCCCAAGAGGATGTTGTAAGAAGTGTCTGCATCTATGACGTAGCAGGTGACTTCTGATTGGAGATCGCCAATTTGACACTTTAGACGAATCTTCCCAATTGGGTAGCTCCTGCCCGAATTGAAACCGCTGATGGCGGTGCTTGTAGGCGTCAGGCGATGCATTGGGATGCGGAGATAATGTAGCAGACCCTTCAGGATAATGCTTATGGAAGATCTAGGATCAATGTGCATCCGATCCACCTTTACGTCGCCGATGTATCCAGTGTAGTATAGCAGGCGATCATGCAGGTTAGTTTTGATGAGCATGTCCTACGGAGTGAAGACAATGTTGGGCATCGTTCCCGTGCAGGCGCTGTCTTGGAGATCTGCAGGCGGGTTTTCTCCCGTGAGGTTGACATGAGCCAGGTATGCGTCGGCATTTTGGAGTGCATTGCTCAAAGCCGCACGAACATCCTTGGAGAGTCTCAGAAGCTCGTATAATGACAACTTGGCCGGTGTGTTGGCCAATTGCGCTAAGATGTCGAAGTTGTAGGGCTTCTCCAGCCCTTGTGATACCTCTTTTCGGAGGGATTTGTCAAAGCGAGTCTTCCTCGGCCTAGGCTTGTCGGTCGTCGGAGGCTGAGCCGGTCCCGGAGCGTCCATTGTAGCGGGTTGATGATCTTCAGTCGGATTGTCAGCCACAGGTTGGGATTGTGCCCCAGACCGCGTGACGACGGCTGTAGCTTCTTCGATATCTGCCGAGATTGTGCGGCAGGACCTGACTTTTCTACTCTTCTTCTTGCAGATGGAAGATGATGTGGGCTGAGTCACTTCCGATACTAAGTCTGGATGGACCCACATGACCTCCCCTCGTGATGTGGTGAGGGGCACTAGACCAGCAGCCTGATCTCGGGGAGGTGGAAGATTAGCAATCTCCATTGTCGCCAGAGGGATGGGGACAACACCGTCTTGAGTTTCCGTCGGAGGGAAGCTGCCGAATTGTACTGACACCATATTGGCTGCGACTGTTACCTCTTCGAAATCGATAGCCAGAGCGTTCGAATCGATGAGGTTTTGGATGTACCATTTTAGTTGTTAGCAGTCATGTGTGGCATGGTGGACGTAGCGGTGGTAATGGATGTAACACCCACTTTTCTAAAATGAGGGTAATTTTGAACTTTTATAATTTTGATTAATCGATAATAAGATTTAACTCATGTTGTAATTTTTGGTAATTTTTTAATCAATTTAAAACTATTTAAAATGTTGAATTGTGATTTTGATGGTTAACTAGTTAATCCCTAGTTTTGCTAAGCTTAGAGACTAACCTTGGGGACCTAACCATGTGATTAGAATGACTATTTACAACTTTTTAGGCTAAGGGTATTTTGGTCATTTTGTGACTTTTGAATTATTTAGGATTTTAATTAATTGGTGAATTTTAGATTATTTTAATAATATTTAAATTGATGTATTATGATTTTGGTCATTTTTTATATTTTAATATTTTAGAAAATTTTATATTTTTAATATTGTTTCTATTGGATTTGTTTAGTCGGGTTTGAGTTTCGTCTCGTTCCGACTTGTATTGTGACCCGGGTAGCTTGAACTCTAGATAGGACCCAATATTAAGTTAAACATGGCTCACAAGACCCAACATTAAGTTAGTTAATTAAACTAATTTTTATCATGTTAGAATGGTTAAGTTAGAGACTCAAAACTAGATCATTTTGACCCCAAACTTGAACCTAGTCTAGACTTAACCATATGAGACTAGAGAGGGACAATTAGGACATTTCCCATTAGCCCTAATGGACTCTATATGGCACCCACCTTTAGGAGAGAATGATTCATTTCATTCATTACAATTTTGCCTCTTTTATTTTCCTTTTGTTCTTCCCCAATTTTAGAGAGCCTTCCCATTGATTTGATCTCCAAATCAAATCATTCCTTCACCAAACCTTCCCTCAGTCATTTCCATTCTCCAAGGGAAGGGTGCTACCAAGGATTGGAAGAGGAGTGCAAGGAGGAGTGTCCACTTTGAGGGATCTTCGTATCGGAGCCGTGTCCTAAAGGATTTCATTGGGATTCCACTCCCAATAGGTAAAACCTATCCTCTAAATTGATTTCCTTTGCATATAAATTAGTTTTGAATCCGTAGGATCTATCCTCATGCATGTGTCCCATTTAGATTCAAATTTGAGGCCATTTGGAGCTCTCTTGAGGATTTTAGATATGTGTCTTGTGTCCTACTTGATAGATCCCAAATTAAGACACCCCATGTGTATGTATGTATGATAATAGTTTAAATAGATATTTAAATTCAGTTTTATAATGGTTAGAGAGTGGATTGATCTTAGTTAGGATGGTTAGAATGGGTTTCATTTGGATACCTATGTTTGTATCCAAGTATCTTGGCCTATATGTGTTCTTTTGTCAAATCCGTCATAATTTTCATCCACGTTTTTATTAACCAAAGCAACTTAGAAATGTCATAACTTTTAGCTTAGAATTCCGATTTATCTCCTGTTTTTTTAAAAGAACCGTATCGAAGTTAGCTTTCCAAATATATATTTTAATAAGCCAAATTCTTTCTGTAACTTTCTGTAGAATTATTTGAGTGTCAGCTGTACGAAAGACGAACGTGTTTCGGTATTTTTGCGATTTCGGGAGCTTCCGGACACCAAAATGCCATCCGTTTGAAGTTTCGGAAAGCTAACACGAAGGACTACAACATACTTTAATCTTAGAATTTAGTGAAGGCCCAATTGGTACAGTATTGATTTTAAGTAGAAGAGTGACTATACGACATAGACATTTTGTGTAACCTATGAGCCTATGTAGTATGGATATTAAATAAATGTAGAGTATGTAATGCATGATATGTTAGATGAATAAAATAATATATATATGATATGTATCCTCTTTACATTAATGTATATATATGGTTGAATGCAAGCATGTAGGAATGCAATCAATGTAATATATGTAAGCACTGCATAAATGCATGAATGAAAGAATGATATACAATGTATGCATGAAAGTATATAATGAATGCTAGATATGAATGCAAGGTATACATGTAATGATAGATATGAATGTATAATGTATACATAATGTAATACAATATATAATGATAGCAGGTATGGTAATGTAAAATATATGATGCAAGCATGTATATGTCCACTGTTATTTCTTTTTCTTACATTTTTCCTTTCTTCCCTTTCCATTTCAGTTTTTCCCTTTTTTTTTCTTCTTTTATTTTTTACATGTTGTATACAATGTATATAATATATAGATGCATGTAAGTATGTAATGTGCATGAATGAATGCAAGTATGCATATATGATACATATGTAGGCATTGATGCAATGTATGTATGTATAAATGATATATATGTATGCATGTATGCAATATAAGCATGTATGAATGTATACATGTATGTTGTGTATCCATGTATGTATGTGTGGATACATGAATCAAATATGCATATAGTAATAACATGAAGGAATAAATGTATAAATGCATGAATGAATGTCATATATAAATGAATGTATATTAGACAAGCAATACAACCCCTTTAACTTGATGTAAAATCTGAACACACTTGTACACTATAACCCTTTCTTGAAAATGTGAATCTAGATAATGCAAACACTTGTATTAACACTTACACATTGGTCTTAATGCTGATTTAGTTTCACATGATGTATCACATGCACACTTGACACTTAACACTATCACACTCTATCTCTTAGCATCTTAATACATGACTTGTTGTATGATATATATTGCCTTGTTATAGCCTAATATCTATAGATGCCTTAACCTATTTTGGATGTATATATATATGATAAATATATATAGATGGTTGTGAGTGATGGCTTGTTTAGCCTTGTGTTGTTGTGTGCTTGCTAGGATAGACTGGTTAGGCTTAGTGAGACTTGTTGGGATTAGGCTTGACCTAGTTGACCTAGTTTGACTAGTATTGAGGACCAGAGTTGACCAAGGTTGACTTTAGCCTAGATTGACCCCAAATATCATATAGATGCATTGTAGCAGTCTATTTCCTTATTTTAGACATATTGTGACTTGTACTATTCTATAGGAGACAGACACCACTCCTCGGACAGTTGATATTCTTCAGATACTCAGGATACAGGCGACTATATTCTCTGATCTTTTCATACTTATATGGATTATATTCTTGCTCTAGATTACTCTACTTGATGCTGACACGTATCTTCACGGATTAGTACTATATGGATCCTTTCCTGAGATGTTATCCCTCTACGGGTGCATCAGGTATTTCATGTTCATGTACTTTATCATGTGCATCAGGTACTCCTTGTACTCGTACTAGTTCATATTTTTACATGTTTTCATGTGCTTTTATTTGCTTCATGTTCTTTCATGTGCTTTATCATATGCCTCATGTACTACTCATTACATGAGTTCACGTATCTTAGCTACATTCATGTGCCTATAACGTAACTTGAATGGATCCTTGTGTATTGATTGGGGCGGGGTGAGTAAAATTGGTTATGTGAACACTATCCCAGTAGCTGTATTCATGTGCCTCCTTAGTTGTATTCATGTGCCCCTAAGCCGTTTACATAACCATATTGTACTCTAAATCACGTAGCCACTTAGAGTCTCTACTATCATGTATTTACTTTCAGTTACAAAATATCTCCTATTTACTCGTACTTCCTTTTCAGCACTTCCTGTATTTTACTCTATTGCATGATTTATACTCCTAACCTGCTATGAACTGTTTGAGAGATATGTGCTCGTTCCCGTCCTGACTGGACCTGTTAAAAATTTTACAGATAGCTTGGAGGTTACCTGCTAGCCTAGAGGAGACACAGTAGAGGTTGTATAGATAGCTAGGGTCTTGCTTATAGTTTATTTTCAGTTGTCTTGAGTTGTATTTATGGATTTAATATATTTGAGCTTTGAGATGTATTTCTGGGTTGTGCATCTTAGATACTTAGATTTCTATCTGCTGTATCTCTTTTGGATTTCATGTTTTATCTATCTTCCATTATGCTCTACCTTAGCTGTGATTGAGTTTACATTCTGCTATGTCACCCCCATTCGGGGCGTATAAACTGCTTAGCCTTATACTGTTAGATGCATGAGACCTAGGACAGCGTTCTACCGCAGACACTGTGGCGTAGGCTGGACGTACCTACGTCTCGTGCCCTTACTCTAGGATGCGGGTCGTGACACGTTTTTAGTGGTGGCCCATGCAGGTCGAGTTTGTGTAGTGGTATTCGAACTAGAGTACCACTACAGCCTGCAGCAGGATTATGATATATTTTGAAGGTACTCAATCACAGTTAAGATCCCTTGAGAGATTCCTGGGACGACCCTTGAGAATCTCATTTTAACTTTTATTTGAAAACTCTTCTTCCCATTGATTTGTTTTATCTTTACTTTCTGTTGTTGAATTTGATTTTGATAGATTATTGTTGAATTGAGTTTGTATTTATTGATTTTGATGATGATTGTTGAGTTTTGAATCTTGGTATTAGTTGTTGCATCCGAGTTTGTACTTATATGGTTTGATGGATTTTTGTTCGTTTTTGAATCTTGATGTTCGTTGATAAATTTGATTTGATTTTCGGGTATCCATTGTTGATTTAATTTAATTTTTGTCAAGATGAAATTATATAGGCTAGGTCATCTAAGTTATGGAATCTAGTCTTCTATAGTCGCATTAGCCAGCATGGTGAGGACATATAGTCTGATTTTGGATATATTTCTCGGGTGTGGGAATTTAAGATTTTCGCAGCCAAGCTAGCGGCATCGCAAAAATTTTAAATACCATGATTCAAGAGGTATGTGCCTTAGTCGAGGACTCTGTGATTATCGTAGCCTTGCTTACTAGTATGACGAGGATTTAGAGTACTATAATTTTAGATAGACGCATATGATTATCAGATTGTACCTTAAATGCTTTTGAACATGTTTTCTCTACTTTTGTTTCAGTCATTCTAAAAAAAAAGGAATTATTATTTGTTTTGTTTTGTTTTGTTTCTTATTAATTAACTTAGGAGCAGCTTTAGCTGTATTATAAACATTTGTGTAACTTCTTACTATGAATCTCTTCTTAAAATAATGAATCGATGATTTTGCTAGACCTTATCTTAGATTTGATATTATAGCTCTGGTTTTAAAATGGTTCCTTCTTTTAAACAGATAAGCAGAACAGATTTTATCGTTATTTCCTTCTTGCTATTATTCTTGTATTAAATAATAATAATAATAAAACTGTCTTGATTACATCAATCACCTGCTTTATAATCTTTGTAGGAATCTAAATGTTGGTCTTGAAATAGAATTTGATTTTTATATTGGGACATGAGAATATATATAGTGGACACAGACACTTTGTCTGACACGTATGCATGCTACACTTTGATTACCAACCCATCTAAATGCATATTAATATGTTGTTGATGTTTAAATTCTCAAAACCCTAATATTCTGATATAATACAGTATCAGAGACTGGTTCTCTGCTTTTCTAGTTTAAATTCGTAACTTAAATATAAATTTCATGTTATTAGTTTTGTTTACATCACTGTACATGTATTTTATACACAAGGTTTCAATTCTTAAAGAAATTGGTTGAGTTTTGTGTTTAAACTTGTCAAATCTGAGACTGTATGCATATTAACCCTTAATTAAATATTAGTTCAAATTGCTATTTTTAAATGTAATATTTTGAGGTATATACATTGTTGAATGTATGGATAATATGTTAGGGTTTTATCTCTATCATGTTAGGATGTGTTGGGAGCATTGAGTTGGTTGTGATGTTTCAAACCCCTAAAATCTGAAACTGCATTATGTTAATATTACATTGGTTTAAATGTTAGCTTATTTTCAGATTTTGTATGTAAATGCTGAACTAAAACTGGGTTTAACCTTTCAATACTAAGCTATAACCCTGTACAAGGACACACACACCCTAACTTAGTATACACTGCCATATAAACCTAACCCTTCCTATCTATGTTATGTTCATATATCTATATAGATATATATATAGAGTTTATGCATACATGTTATAATGTATATAGATACATAACTAAATCTCTACCTCTCTATACATATAGATATATGTATATATATGGTTAGCCATGCATGTTATGAGTAAATAGGTTGTGCATTGTAGATTGTTTAACCAATATGCCATGAGTAGTGTAACTTGATAGCTATTATTTTGAAACCCAAATCCTCCTATACACTTTTATGTATATTTCACACACACACACACATGTCTACTATCTAACCCTATGAACATGTCCACATACACCCATACACACACTAACCACATAACCTTTACATAATGCTAGCTTTTTTCCTTCTAACACTCTATGTATATATATATATATATATATATATATATTTTTTTTTTCTATGTATATATATATATATATATATATATATATATATATATATATATATATATATATATATATATATATATATATATTGTGATTGGATTTTAATGCTCAACATTTGTGCTTTAAATTTTGATTTTGATTATGCCTTAAAGCCTTGATAATTTGTTATTTTTGTATCTTTTCCAGTTTAACACCCCTAATTGCTTGTAAGTTTTGATACCCTATGATTGTTTTGGTCTAGTGTAACTAGTATACCTAGATGAGATTTACACTACCACCGTATGCCATGACCTTGTATATCATTCTTTTAAATTGTATGATTTAGGTAAGTTCTGAGACCATGATTGTTGGGGACGAGACTCTAGAAAAAGTACGACCATCTTCATTTCGAGGACAAAATTCTTCTAAGGAGGGTAGACTTGTAACACCCACTTTTCTAAAATGAGGGTAATTTTGAACTTTTATAATTTTGATTAATCGATAATAAGATTTAACTCATGTTGTAATTTTTGGTAATTTTTTAATCAATTTAAAACTATTTAAAATGTTGAATTGTGATTTTGATGGTTAACTAGTTAATCCCTAGTTTTGCTAAGCTTAGAGACTAACCTTGGGGACCTAACCATGTGATTAGAATGACTATTTACAACTTTTTAGGCTAAGGGTATTTTGGTCATTTTGTGACTTTTGAATTATTTAGGATTTTGATTAATTGGTGAATTTTAGATTATTTTAATAATATTTAAATTGATGTATTATGATTTTGGTCATTTTTCATATTTTAATATTTTGGAAAATTTTTATATTTTTAATATTGTTTTTATTGGATTTGTTTAGTCGGGTTTGAGTTTCGTCTCGTTCCGACTTGTATTGTGACCCGGGTAGCTTGAACTCTAGATAGGACCCAATATTAAGTTAAGCATGGCTCACAAGACCCAACATTAAGTTAGTTAATTAAACTAATTTTTATCATGTTAGAATGGTTAAGTTAGAGACTCAAAACTAGATCATTTTGACCCCAAACTTGAACCTAGTCTAGACTTAACCATATGAGACTAGAGAGGGGCAATTAGAACATTTTCCATTAGCCCTAATGGACTCTATATGGCAGCCACCTTTAGGAGAGAATGATTCATTTCATTCATTACAATCTTGCCTCTTTTATTTTCCTTTTGTTCTTCCCCAATTTTAGAGAGCCTTCCCATTGATTTGATCTCCAAATCAAATCATTCCTTCACCAAACCTTCCCTCAATCATTCCCATTCTCCAAGGGAAGGGTGCTACCAAGGATTGGAAGAGGAGTGCAAGGAGGAGTGTCCACTTTGAGGGATCTTCGTATCGGAGCCATGTCCTAAAGGATTTCATTGGGATTCCACTCCCAATAGGTAAAATCCATCCTCTAAATTGATTTCCTTTCCATATAAATTAGTTTTGAATCCGTAGGATCCATCCTCATGCATGTGTCGCATTTAGATTCAAATTTGAGGCCATTTGGAGCTCTCTTGAGGATTTTAGATATGTGTCTTGTGTCATACTTGATAGATCCCAAATTAAGACACCCCATGTGTATGTATGTATGATAATAGTTTAAATAGATATTTAAATTCAGTTTTATAATGGTTAGAGAGTGGATTGATCTTAGTTAGGATGGTTAGAATGGGTTTCATTTGGATACCTATGTTTGTATCCAAGTATCTTGGCCTATATGTGTTCTTTTGTCAAATCCGTCATAATTTTCATCCACGTTTTTATTAACCAAAGCAACTTAGAAATGTCATAACTTTTAGCTTAGAATCCCGATTTATCTTCCATTTTTTTAAAAGAACCGTATCGAAGTTAGCTTTCCAAATATATATTTTAATAAGCCAAATTCTTTATGTAACTTTCTATAGAATTATTTGAGTGTCAGCAGTACGAAAGACGAACGTGTTTCGGTATTTTTGCGATTTCGGGAGCTTCCGGACACGAAAATACGATCCATTTGAAGTTTCGGAAAGCTAACACGAAGGACTACAACATACTTTAATCTTAGAATTTAGTGAAGGCCCAATTGGTACAGTATTGATTTTAAGTAGAAGAGTGACTATACGACATAGACATTTTGTGTAACCTATGAGCCTATGTAGTATGGATATTAAATAAATGTAGAGTATATAATGCATGATATGTTAGATGAATGAAATGATATATATATAATATTTATCCTCTTTATATTAATGTATATATATGGTTGAATACAAGCATGTAGGAATACAATCAATGTAATATATGTAAGCAATGCATAAATGCATGAATGAAAGAATGATATACAATGTATGCATGAAAGTATATAATGAATGCTAGATATGAATGCAAGGTATACATGTAATGATAGATATGAATGTATAATGTATACATAATGTAATACAATATATAATGATAGCATGTATGGTAATGTAAAATATATGATACAAGCATGTATATGTCTACTGTTATTTCTTTTTCTTACATTTTTCCTTTCTTCCCTTTCCATTTCAGTTTTTCCCTTTTTTTTCCTTCTTCTATTTTTTACATGTTGTATACAATGTATATAATATATAGATGCATGTAAGTATGTAATGTGCATGAATGAATGAAAGTATGCATATATGATACGTATGTAGGCATGTATACAATGTATGTACGTATAAATGATATATATATATGCATGTATGCAATATAAGCATGTATGAATGTATACATGTATGTTGTGTATCCATGTATGTATGTGTGGATACATGAATCAAATATGTATATAGTGATAACATGAATGAATGAATGTACAAATGCATGAATGAATGTCATATATAAATGAATGTATATTAGACAAGCCATGCAACCCCTTTAACTTGATGTTAAATCTGAACACACTTGTACACTATAACCCTTTCTTGAAAATGTGAATCTAGATAATGCAAACACTTGTATTAACACTTACACATTGGTCTTAATACTGATTTAGTTTCACATGATGTATCACATGCACACTTGACACTTAACACTATCACACTCTATCTCTTAGCATCTTAATACATGACTTGTTGTATGATATATATTGCCTTGTTATAGCCTAATATCTATAGATGCCTTAACCTATTTTGGATGTATATATATATGATAAATATATATAGATGGTTGTGAGTGATGGCTTGTTTAGCCTTGTGTTGTTGTGTGCTTGCTAGGATAGACTGGTTAGGCTTAGGGAGACTTGTTGGGATTAGGCTTGACCTAGTTGACCTAGTTTTACTAGTATTGAGGACTAGAGTTGACCAAGGTTGACTTTAGCCTAGATTGACCCAAAATATCATGTAGATGCATTGTAGCAGTCTATTTCCTTATTTTAGACATGTTGTGACTTGTACTGTTCTATAGAAGACAGACACCACTCCTCGGACAGTAGATATTCTTCAGATACTCAGGATACAGGCGAGTATATTCTCTGATCTTTTCATACTTATCTGGATTATATTCTTGCTCTAGATTACTCTACTTGATGCTGACACGTATCTTCACGGATTAGTACTATATGGATCCTTTTCTGAGATGTTATCCCTCTACGGATGCATCGGATATTTTATGTTCATGTACTTTATCATGTGCATCAGGTACTCCTTGTACTCGTACTAGTTCATATTTTTACATGTTCTCATGTGCTTTCATGTGCTTCATGTGCTTTGTGCTTTATCATGTGCCTCATGTACTACTCATTACATGAGTTCACGTATCTTAGCTGTATTCATGTGCCTATAACGTAACTTGAATGGATCCTTGTGTATTGATTCGGGCGGGGTGAGTAGAATTGGTTATGTGAACACTATCCCCAGTAGCTGTATTCATGTGCCTCCTTAGTTGTATTCATGTGCCCCTAAGCCGTTTACATAACCATATTGTACTCTAAATCACGTAGCCACTTACAGTCTCTACTATTATGTATTTACTTTCAGTTACAAAATATCTCCTATTTACTCGTACTTCCTTTTCAGCACTTCCTGTATTTTACTCTATTGCATGATTTATACTCCTAACCTGCTATGAACTGTTTGAGAGATATGTGCTCGTTCCCGTCCTGACTGGACCAGTTAAAAATTTTACAGATAGCTTAGAGGTTACCTGCTAGCCTAGAGGAGACACAGTAGAGGTTGTATAGATAGTTAGGGTCTTGCTTATAGTTTATTTTCAGTTGTCTTGAGTTGTATTTATGGATTTAATGTATTTGAGCTTTGAGATGTATTTCTGGGTTGTGCATCTTAGACACTTAGACTTCTATCTGCTGTATCTCTTTTGGATTTAAGGTTTTATCTATCTTCCATTATGCTCTACCTTAGATGTGATTGAGTTTACATTCTGCTATGTCACCCCCATTCGGGGAGTATAAACTGCTTAGCCTTATACTATTAGATGCATGAGACCTAGGATAGCGTTCCACCGCCGACACTGCAGCGTAGGCTGGACATACCCACGTCTCGTGTCCTTACTCTAGGGTACGGGTCGTGACAATGGCAGTACTTTGGGTTCTCTATGTCTACCTGCCGCGGTTCCCGTCTTGGTGGAGGAAGCTGAAATCTGTCTCCTTGTATGAGCATGTCCAAGATGGGCTTGACGTGACCGTCTTCGAAGGAGTCAGTGATTTGCGGCCATTGTTTGTCTGCCGGCTTTGGCTCAGGCTTCTGTGCTGTATCAGCCACCATAGCCTGCTTACCCCTGCTGTCCCGATTGTTGGAGGGGCTACCCCCATTGTCGTTGTTGGTATTAGGGCGCTTGCCCTTGTTCTCTCCGTCCGAGATGTGCAATCCCAATTGGAGAGCCTTCTTCAATCGTTCTTCGGCGCTTGTGGCACTGATGATGAACGTCTTCCAGTCCTTGAATTGACTTTCGCCCATCCAGATACTGATTGTTGGGAGCAATCTCTTTTGGCAAATTTCAATCAAGGAGGAATCCGGATTTCCAGACGGCAGCTTCATTGCGGTTTGGCGAAACCGCTCGATATAGTTTCTTGTCAGTTTTTTCTCCCCTTGGACGACGTCTATGAGGGTGGACATTGTGATGTCCTGCCCTACTTCGTAGAATCTCTCCAAGAACATGCGCTTGAAGCCGACGAAGGAGTGGATGCAGTTGTCTGGCAGGTTGCGATACCAGTCGAAGGCGACCCCTTCCAATGCCCCGATGAATAATCGTGTGAGAATGGAATCGTCATGGGGCAGATGGTCGGTGGTGACCTCGAAGTAAGTGATGTACCGACTTGCTAAGGTTTTGCCATCATAAGGATTGATATTGAACGGCTTATATCTTGGCGAGAAGGGGACATCCCTCCATGCAGCAGGGTACGGTTGCCGTATTCTGAGGTCTGGAGAATTTTCTCGAGCGTGAAACATGGCTCGAAGCTTCTGGACCTCTCTTCTCGCTTCGCGGGCCTCATCCACGACGGTGGGGGCCGTTACTTCAGGAGGATTGTTGCCCGGGTTCGGTGCTGCTGAATTCGAGTCCGCATTGATCGTAGGACCCGCTTTTGTTTGGCCAGGCGTCCTTCCTTGCAGAGTTGGAAGGGCCACTTTGATCTCGTCCACAGACTTGACCAAGGCAAGCAATATGTCTTCGAGCGTGTCGATGCGTTGGCGATCACTGGAACCACGTTGGCTGCTGTCTGTCATGAATACCGTCTTTACGTGAGGAGAGATGGACGGAGCGGTGGAGGAAACGCCCTCCGAATCATACCCCTGTAGTGAGAAGTCATCGGGGTATGTGGGTATGTTCTCTTCTGGTTCATACTTGGAAGGAACAGTACCCCTAGTCTCCGAGTTCGCCTCGTCTTGGGAGTTATGGACGTCCTCGGGGACGTCGGGGTTTGCTGCATCTGATGGGAGAGTTGCCTCCCCTGACTTGTCTTTTTGGAACATCGGATTATTGTGGAGGTTCGGAGGAGTGCTACCCCAAGTCCCAGTAACCCCCTGTGTTGTGGACGACGAATCTCCCACTGTAGCAGATTTCGTCTTAGAGCGAGTACCTTGGAAAACTCCGGTGGTGGGCACCTGCTTAGATGATAGTCTTTTAGTCGAAGTGGTTGAAATCTTCGGGCTGGGAACATTTGTCTTCTTCCCTCTTCCATCAGCTGGGACTTTCTGAGCAGAGTTGCAGGAGATGACGGGAAGTGCCTCGTCTCCTGAAGACGGCTGTTGCAGTCTTTGAAAGACGGACTGTCGATCTTCTCGCACCGTCGCGTTATTGCAGCAGCAGTTGACGATGACTTGGGTACAGTGGCGTCCGTGGGAGGACTCTTTGTACCCCGATTCATCTTCTCTTTCCTTACGTTTGTGGAGGATGGCCTCACGCAAGTCAGATGGGTCTGGATCGACCATGTTTGCTCCCTGGATTTTGGGAGACTTTTGCGAACCTCTCTGTCCTTTTACCGTCGGGGGCTGGACTCAAGCGGTTCTGTACAACCTCCCATCTGAGGCCCGCATAACGGTATGCGGGACGCTCGGATGGTCAAAGACCGAATCAGTGGACTGAGCTTGCCAGGCTCGCGCTGCCCTAGACTTCTTCGCTCTAGTACGTAAGGGCACATAGTAGGAAGAGTCTAGGTGATGCTGGAGAGAGTCAGACATGTCTTCTTGGGAGCACAAGAGATCAGGACCATAAGATAGGCGGTCGAAGACAGAGCCACGCGGGGTAGGCGTTATGCGGCTATCATCAACAAACTTTATGCGGCTGGCAGACGTAGCCGCATAGGCATTATTCATGCGGCTGGGAGTCTCAGCCATATGAGTTTTCTTCATGTGGCTGGATGATCTGGCCGTATAGACTTTCTTCATGCGGCTGGCAGATTCACCCGCATGAGCCGCCTGCATGTGGTTGACAGATTTGGCCACAGGAGTGTTCGACTTCTTCTTGGGGCGCATAGAGTCGCTCTTTGCCCCTGCAAGTCCAGCATCGTAGTGCTTTCCTCTGCCAGACTTGGGGACAGCAGAGTGCTCTACGGCTCGAAGTGGAGCCGTATGAGAGTCGCCTTCACCGTCTTGGGTAGTCGAGAGTACCCCGTCCAGAGCTTGTGGAGGAGCAAATGATTTTGGCCTCCCCTCGCAGCGAGCTTTCTTTGTGCGAGTTCGCTTCTGGACCGGGCAAGCACTTCCTTCAGAGAGCATTTTTTCAAATGCCTGTTGGTCGAAGCGGACGACCATCTTCTATTGTGTGGAGCCAAGTTTGGCTGTATCCTATTGCGTCACCAACTCCTCAGCCGTAGAGAAGTTTGTCCCCAGCAGAGTCGCCATCGTGTTTGCCATGAAATATAAAAGAACAGAACAATTATCGGAGGACTGGACTTTTACTTCACAAAAAAAACTCGCTTGTACAAAGAAAGCCTAGGGACGAAAACCTAGGTACAACAATCTATGTACAATTGTTTATTTTAGATTCTGGGAGGTGATGATAGAGGCTCGAAAAAGCGACGGCCGCTCTGCCTTACTCCTTGGATGATCGGGCGTAGCTTTTTGGTTCTGTGGAAGAACTGCTTGGCGTTGATGAAGAAATGCTCTCTCTTCAGGCTCTCTGGCTATCTATGCGCGTCTGTCTCTGTGTATATGTGTCTCTCTGTCTCTCTGTCTCTCTGTGTTTTTGTAAGGGAATGGCACCGTACTATTTATAAGAGTGGGGGGCCTCATTAGGGTTTACAATAATTGCCCATTCTTGGAAGTCGGCGGCTAATGATCATTAAATCTGGGCCGTTTATTGAGATTTGAGCAATAAATGTGATTGCATCAAATCTTTTATGGATAATTAATACTGATTGATATAAATCCTCCTGATTTGTCATGCCAACCTCGGATTCCTCGACACGTGTCTTTAATTGGCTTATTTGCAAATGATCTGATTTGATCCCGATATTTTATTGGAATTTGCTGAGAGATTTTGATCAATCTGATGCCACGTGCCCTGTTATCATGCCACGTGTCTGAGCTGCAGGAAAGTTGGGCCGCATAAAGCTGGCCACGTGTCCAGGCTGCCTAAGAGTGGCCCCCCAAAATATTTGGACCGCATGGTAATGATTTGAGCCGCATGAGTATGAGTGAGCCGCATGGAGATGGCATTTGTGGGCAACATGGGGATGGTCTTCGTGGGCCGCATGGAGCTGTCCTTCATGAGCCGCATGGAGCTAGTCTTTGTGTGCCGTATGGGGCTAGTCTTTGGGAGCCGCATGGGGCTGGCCCTCATGAGCCGCATGGAGCTAGTCTTCGTGAGCCGCATGGGGCTGTCCACGTGTCAAGGCCACATGACCGCTTCTGAATCTCGGGAGATTCTGTCAAAGATTTTCATCGCTTTCTAAGGAATCCGTCATTATGAGGGAGTCATAATGATATCTTCGTATCAGAACTGTCACCACGTCAAAGATGCCAGCCGTCAAGACATTTAATGCAAACACGAGAGACCTGTTTGTAGGCCACGTGGCTGCTCTTTGAGCCGCATAGGACTTGTTTGAGCCGCATAGTCGCTCGAGCCGCATGAACACTCTGAGCCGCATGAACTGTCTGAGCCGCAGGGGGCTCTCTGGCCGCATGGATCCTTCTTTATTCTTTTCCATGCTTCTACAGCTAACTTGATCATTCTTTGGCTTAAAGGAAAGGTGAACAATATCCAATCCTGTTGTCTTTATATATCAATATGATTTCCTGAATTCCTAGGTTTCAGCCCAATAGAGGTTTCGGTTCTGTCTCTGTTCTCATTCTGTTCTCAAATCTAGAAGCGATGATCTATTAAACCTCTTTATTTGGTCCTCTTAGATTGGTCAAGTCCCTGTTAGTCTGAGATCTCTCACGGTGTCTGGAGCGAGCTAAACCATGCTGAGACTAGCCTTTTGTGTCTTAGTTTTGTGGTTATATGAGGATTGCTAGTGTTGTAGAGACCATTTAACCTGATTTAACCTGTCCACTAGCAGTCCTACTTTGGCTGTCACCTGATCTAAGATGATGCTTATGGTTGCACCACAAAAAGATGTTTGTTACTTTTGGGCAAGCTTAAGCAGATATATTACTACCTCATTCCTTTTAGCTATCTAGTTCTCTTGATTGCCCTCCTTTCACCCATCTCGGTTTGTAGGAGCATAGAAGAGGTCAAGAACAAAGTGCTTCCACAAACAGTGAAAAATTGATTGCACACATGAAAATACCAAAATAAGAGTGCATCTGGATTTAGATTTAACATTTTAGAGATGCAAGACAAAACTGCAGATTGAAGTCTGAACTCTGGATTGAAGTCTGAATTCTGGAACTGGATTGAATCTGGATTGAATTATGGAAAGGTAATGTGAAGTGAACTTACATATTGAACTTTTCAAGCCCACCATTATTCTAACAGATATCCTAATTAATAAAATCATTTAAGGCGAAGGATACATTGTATTGCAACCAGCAAGTGTCTTGACTACAGAGCATGAACAGTTAAATGGAAGGGTTGTAGTTGTACCCTTATCCCATAAATGTAGGTTATTCTGATACTGTCGCATACATGTTGTATCCCCATTCCTTGCCCTAATTTCTGAAACTATATCTACTAAGTATCCTAAACATATCCGATACTTGTACCTTACGATATTTGTCATGTAAATGACTAGAAGATGACATTAATGGTTTAGTAAAAGGGGGAAAATACCAAGATATCATGCCTTGTAAATCTCAAGTAATAAGGTCCATAATACATTATTATTTGGAATCATTTTTCATCAAATTTGTCTTCCATGTCGATAAATGAATCATGCATTATAATTTGGAATCAAACGCACACACACACACACGAAAGGGTTTTGGTACTACCTTACCACCTAGCACTTATCGCCGTAGGATTAGATTAGATATAATCTGAACATCCTTAAAAGAAATGTGATTCTTAAGTAATTTAGTAGGGGAAAAAAGTGACCACATAATCCCTCCTTCCACATTTCGTTAGTTTTTCCCTTTACAGCATTTTTCTGATATCTGAAACTGTTTCACTCTGGTCTTTTTTCCACCATAAGCTTGTCTCTCATGGCCGGACCAAACACACCCCATTCACCTCTCTCATAGTGTATATGTTTATTTCTTGCTGGTTGGTTCGTAGCTTATTTGTAGTGTTACTTCGGACACTACACAAATGTTAAAATCTATAATTTACAATTGAGAATGATGAAAGGCATCACAAGTTATTAAGGTGTCCTTCGACTGCAATGAAGAGCTTTAAGTTTGCAAGTACTCTAGATCCAACTTGCCAAAAACTCTGATAGTAAAGTTGTTTCTTTGTCTTCACAAGATCAGGATATTAGCCTTCACCAAGAAACCATTTTCAACTCGGTCTTTGCAAGGGTTCAAACTTCAAATGTCATCTATATTGGAGGTTTAGTAAATATCTTAAATGTGCAAATATTGATTGATATTCCATAGCTACAATAAAAGATATAGAAATGAACCGAAAACTCTAGAAATCATCTAAAAATTAATCGTAATATTATTTTTTAATTAAAGACACAAAGAAAATAATAGTTCATAAGTAGAACTAATTTCAAGTGAGGCCTAAGAGAATTGCATTCATGCCCTCTTGAAACAAAATTTGCCCATCAACAGATAGATTGCTCAAAGCTACACATCAATCAAATAGTCTGAAGTAACTCAGGATCTAGTAACAGTAAAAGATAGCAATTTGGGACTGATCTTACACCCTTTAAGCAAATTAAAGCACAAATTTAACTTAATTATGTTTTTCAAGCTTCCATTGAGGAAAATGAGAAGAAAACAACAAACAACAAACACATTATGTATATTTATACGATTACATAGTTTAGATGTTTTAAAAATAACCTTGAAAGATGTATCCAACTTTTATCCATGATGTCTCTATTTTCCTTGGAAATCCTCCTCAACTTTAATAGAGAATTCTACAAATATATTTTTCAAGATAATGAAAAATGATAATAATAATAATAATGCAATGTATTTACTGTAACAAAAAATTGTAGATATGAAAGACATAGAGAACTAAATTATACTTACGAAGTACTAAAAGATATCTGCTACTCTTCCGAACTTCACTTGATCATCCACTTGAAGTCTTCAATATAGTCACTATGACAACAACAAAAAGAAGAAAGAAAATCTGAAGTTAGAGGTAAGAACATCGTCTTTGGTGCAAGTCACCCATGTTATGGTTTACATAATTATTTTGTTGGTGGATAGCCAGTAATTCACTCATATTTTATTAATAAGTGTAAGTCATTGATTATCCTTCTATTAACAAGTATAAATCATCAATCCTTTCATTTGACATATTTAGTGCTATAAGTTGAGATAAGAATTAGTATCAGTACTCTGATACTAATTGGTGTTCAGGCGGCCTAACCTATATCCTCCTATTGCACTCGTGTTCCCTATGCAAACAATGAAGACTCTTCTACTACTGCCATATATTGTATATCAAATTTGGAAAGAGATTGGGATTTGATTTCACAAACCTGGAGCATAGAGGGGACTCTCCCTTCTGGATGTAGATATTTGTCAATGCAAGGCATTAACAAGCTTGTGATTACAGTGGCCATTAACATGACCAACATAGCTAGGGCTCTCATATTTCTACGTTTGGATCACGGAATCAGGACCCGACTACCTCCAAAGGATTCACTTTCCCAACCTGGATATCCCAGCCGTGCAAAAAAAATTAGGTTGAGAATAGCCGATCCCTAATCTAGGGCTTAGGAAAGAGATTGGGATTTAAGGAACACACCTGGAGAGACCCTTCTGTCCGTTCTCCCCTTCTGGCCTTCTCCCCGATCTAGCATGCAATTTTTCTAGGGTGTAATATGGTGTTGGGAGGGAGCCAAAATTTTGGCCGGAAAAGCAAAATAAAGGAGGAAGTTTTCTTTCTATATGCCCATTTTCCCAATTTCTCCTAATTATGGGGGAAATGAAAACTTATTTAATATGTCCCTTTGCAACTTATGAAAGAAAAATCTATTTGTGTAGATGACAGAGTTTATTTAAACTAAATGATAGAGGGTGACTTGGTTTTCGTAAGGACATGTTTGGATCTTTGTGCGAAGCAATGTGGATCTTTGTGCAAAGCAATGTGGCTTGTAATTAATAATCCAATGTGTTTGTATGCACAAATTTATATAGGATGAATATTATTTTTATTTAATTTATGTTATAAAAAATTTATTTTCAAATATTGGATATATTTCAATAAATAATTTATCCACATAAAAAACTCATTATAACCCTTAAAAAAATAATTATTCTATAATTTTCTTTAAAAAAATTCTTATTTATTTATTTATTGTTTTTTGTTTTGATATTTTTATTGTTTTTTTTTTTTGCTTTTTTCACTTTTTTGAAAAAATTCAATAGTTTTTCTTTTTCATTTTTAGGAATGATTTTTGTTTTTGGTTTTTTTAAAAGATTTTTGTTGTAGTTTTCTCAGTTTTTAATTCTTTTATTATTTTATTTTTTATCTGGAATATGAGTCTTCAATTACAATGCGCAAAAATGCATGTTGTAAACGAGTCTTCAATTACAACGTACAAAAATACGTGCCGTAAATAAGTCTTCGTTTACAACATGCAAAAATGCATGTCGTAAATGAGTCTTCAATTACAACGCGCAAAAATGCACGCCGTAAATGAGTCTTCAATTACAACATGGAAAATGCATGTCGTAAATGAGTCTTCAATTACAACGCGAAAAAATGCATGCCGTAAATGAGTCTTCAATTACAACTCGCAAAAATACATGCCGTAAATGACTCTTCAATTACAACGCGTAAAAATGCATGCCGTAAATGAGTCTTCAATTACGGCGTACATGTCAAACACGTCGTAAATGAGAGAAAAAATAACTCTTTTACGGCACACATATTTGCACGCTGTAAAAGAGTGTCATTTACAACGCGCAGCAACAATGTGCCGTAAATTATGCGCCGTAAATGCTATATTTTCTTGTAGTGATCGTAAAAGTACCAGCGGTACATGTGATTTTCTAGGAAAGTCATTAGTCTCCTGGTTTTCTAAGAAACAAAATTTAGTTGCATTATCAACTACTGAAGCTGAGTATATAGCTGCAGGACTTTGTTGTGCATAAATTTTGTGGATAAAACAAACTCTGGAAGATTTTCAATTATCCTTTCATCATATTCCTATTTACTGTGATAACACTAGCTCTATTAATCTCACTAAGAATCCCATATGTCATTCACGCACTAAACACAGAAATTAGACATCACTTTTTGAGAGACCATGTTTTGCAAGGTGATATTGTTTTAGAATTTGTTGATACTGAACATCAACTAGCTGACATCTTCACAAAGCCTTTGGCTGATGATCGTTTTAACTTTATAAAAGAGAATTAGGAATTCTGGATGTTGAGATAATATAATATAATATTATTATTTATTGAACATGAATTTGCTAAATTTATTTTGGTTATAAACCGAAAGGGCCTTTTTGTCACACAGGTGCAAATAACCTAAAACGACATAGTGCATTAGTCTTCAGACTACCGCTAGCTGGGATCCGGCCCCTACAGCTAACCCAAAGTATTTATGACCATTTATGGGTAATTAATTAATAAATATTAAATTATTTTCTTCAACATAATTAATTCTAATTCAATTTTCGTATTTATGTTAAAAACTATCACACTGTTTCCAACAACTGCCTTGAAATCCTAGCGACCGAACTCGGTCTGGGGGATTTCAAACAGAAGCTGGACAGTCGAGCCCCCTTCTACTTAACACCTTTTTATTATCTTCTTCCTCATCACAACAGCATCAAACCCTACCGAAAACCCTAACCCTACCCTCCTTGTTCTCCCTCATCTAAGGTCTTCAAGCTCTCAAACTTTGGATTCGGAGCTCTCTCGAGGTTCTCTTCCACTGTCTACCATCAATTTTGGTATATCTCTCTTTTCTTTGTTTAATTTTTATATGGCTCCCAAACAACCTATTTCTTCTCAAAAAAAGAGGAAAGTTGATGAAGGTTCATCCTCGACTCCTCATGAGGCGGCCTCCTTTTCACTTTACACTCCTTCGAGACCCGATGGAGATTTCTTTGATGAATGTATTTTTGTGTCCCAAGAAGCTTCAGACTCTTGGTTCACGGACTTTCATAAAAGAAAAATCTATTCGGGCTCTCATATCAACTTCATGTTATTTTCTGATCACTCTAGTGTATTCACATATCATTATTTGCTAGAGTTAGTTCAATCCACTTTTCCCATTTATAACAACGCCATTCGCATGTTCTATTATAATTTCTCGGTCACAAAGGGCACCGTGAAATCAAAAGTTGGTGGAGTCGACATCGAGTTTGATGCCGATGATTTAGCAATCATTCTCCACGTACCCAACGAAGGGAAAGCACTTGTCAAAATCACCTCTGTTGAGTTTCCCGAGGAGACAACTTTTGATTCCTTCCTTATTCGCTCTGTGAACCGAATCCTCGACCCCATGGCACTTTTCGTCCTAGACATATGAACAACTACTTCTATGATCTCCATCGCATGGTGTTCTCCACTATCCTTCCTAAGAATACTGCCACGGAAGAGATTTCCTACCTGGAACTCTCAGCGATGTATCATCTTCACTTTCATGTGCCTTTTAGTCTTTCCAAGACTATCATCTCCGTTATGGAACATTATCGCAAGACTTCCTCGCGATGCCTTCTATACGCGATGTACCTCCCTATCATCGTTTAGTATTTTTGAGGCCAGTCTTGAGGACTGTGTTGAGGATGCTGCTCTTGCCTATCTTCATGAGCATCATCGCCCAGCTCAGCCTGTACAGGTTCTACCTCCTGTAGTCACTCCTGTTTGCCATTAAAATCTTTTGATTGTAAATTTAAATTACAAACAGAACAGTGTTACAATATAGGACTTAGACGTAGTCCTAAGAGTACACTTTTGTTTATCTGGGTCCCTTGTGCCAATGGAGCGAGTGGTAATGCGTTGACTCTGTTGACAATCTAACGACGGTTTTTAGTTCTCTGAAGGTCTGAGTTGCTCTGGGTGCTGGAGCTTGCGGAGAGGAAGAAGACATTGAGTGTCTGTATCTGCCTCTCTGTATATATATGTCGGTGGTTGTGCAATGTGTGTCCGTAAGAAGGAAGTGATCCCTCTATTTATAGCTTTGTAGGATAGTTGCTCATATGCGCATGTAGGATGTGCCTGTACGCGGAGATGCCATGTGGTGGTTGCTGATGGAGCGCATGGGCGATGCGCTCTGATTGAGGAGTTGAATTCTTGTTGCTGTCGTGGGCTGCGGCAGAGCTGACACGTATCAATGGAGAAGATCTTTCAGTTGCTGAGATCTTTGTTGATTAGCACCCCTTCATAGGCTGAATCAAGTCAAAGGATGCGTGTCGTAGGTCCATGGCTCGAAGATCTCGGATTTGGTGGGGAGTGATCTGATAGGATGCGCCAGGGATTAGGCGCATGAGGAGGCTTTGGCTCGTAACCTTTAGGAGTCACAAACCAGTCGGGGCGCATGGCTTTTGAGGCGCATGCGGGGATTCAGTAGTGACTTTACTTCTGTCTTTAGGGATCAGAGAAAAGTCCGAGGTGTACGGCTTTTGAGGCGCATGCAGAGATTTAGGCGCATGGATGCGGAAGCGCATGCGAATGGTTGGGCGGCCATGTGGCTTGTAACCGCCGGAGGAGAGTAATGATGGTGCTGACGTCGGCGACGCTTCGTCTTCTGAAAAAGCTGTCAACTGTTCAGTCCTCGGGGGACGTGCTGCCAACTCTGTCAGATTTCAGTATTTAATGTTCTTTGACAGGTGATGGGCTATTGAGTGGGCGCATCGATCTGCGTTCCACTAGGCGCATGGGGACGCATGGGCGTATCCTTGTAAGGCGCTTGGTGCTGATGGGCACGTCTGTATGATGCGCGGTCTTCATTGGTCCGTCTGTTGAGTTCTTCGAGTCATTAATGGCTCTCTGACTTAGCTGAATTCGAAGGGGTGAATTCATCATCATGAATACAAGTTCATTGCACTAACTTCGAAAAGGTTGCCACTTGGCGCATGGGTTTGATTTGCCCTGGCCTATGAATAGCAACAGTTTGAGAGAGTTTTGTTGTCTCTTCCTTGACTTTTCGACGAAGATGGATTCGACTGATCCTCCTCCTTGGCAAGACGTTGTACTGTGGGTGATGGTTCTCCTTATTCGAAGAAGCTTTGATGGTGAACTCCTTCAGAAGAAAAGAGCCCCAGGCTGGTAGATGCGCCTGTGCATTGACGAGGAAGTGATTCACTCTGACGGGGCGGTGTGATGCGCTGGGAGACATGCACATCATGTTATAACTGCTGTAACACAGACTGCCTTGGTGGTGGAGCCACTGTCTTGCGGCAGCAATAGTTGATGAAGACCGTAGCACAAGTGTGCCCTGTGAGGGGCGTATTATGCTTGTCGGTCGGCTCTCCTGATCGGCGTTTGTGAATGATCACATTACGCAAATCGTTAGAGGAGAGTGCCACCTTCACACCACCATCAGGCGCTTGGCAAGGCCAAGAGCCGGGGTGGTCAAGTGAGAGTGCCACCTCTACATCCCCATCAGGCGCATGGCAAGGCAAAGTGTCGGGGTGGTCAAGTGAATGATGCGCCCCTTGATCCAACACCAAACAGGTGCTCAGATCAGTAGTAGGGGTACAACACTTAAAGTGACTTGAACGAACCTCGGACGCACAACCAGTGGAGGTGCGGGAGTTCAAGACCACAGGGTTTGCCTTGCTCGACTTGGTTGCGAACGCAGTACATGCGCCCAAGCGAGACAAGGACTTTGAAGGTCGGCTCATTTCTGGCGTAGAAGCACCTGAGTCGACCTTGTACAGCTTACCATCAGCAGCACGCATGATTGTGAGCGCATGCTTCTGGTTTGCCGTTGGCATAGCACGTTTGAGGAGCATGGCCCGTGCCGCCTTAGACTTCTTTGTACCAGCCCGCTGGGGCGTATAGTACTTAGAGTCCAAATTATCCTCGCCATGATAGCGAGTGAAGAACTTGCAGCCAACCCAGAAGAAGAGAAGAACTACTGCAACTTTTTGTGGCTCGAACGGGCTCCATTTTCCTTATTTATTTTGGTGCCCTTTCCAAAGAAGGCAAGAGGGCTCTATATATAGAGTGGAATGAGACCTCTCTTCTTCTTCTTTCCGATGTAGGATTAAAAGCAATATCCCTCTTTTTTCATGCTTCTACAAGACCCCCTTCAAAGTTTTTAAAACTTTTGGACAAGTTTTGAAATACTTTGAACAAGAAGCATGGACAGTAGAGCTGTTTAGGTGTGACAATCCAATCAGAGGTAGTATGGACGTGATAGGGTTGGGTACTTCTACTGGGGAATTTATGTGGACTTATCATCCTTGGCGCACCTTGGTTTTAGGTACAGATAATAAGTTGAGAGAGAAAGAGAACCAACATATTTACTCGGAGGTAATGTGGACGTGGTAAATATGGGATTGATGGTAGAGCTTTCCTACTCAGAGGTGATATGGACGTGGTAGGAATGACTCTGAAGGGAGATACGCGGAACTACTCAGAGGTAATATGGACATGGAAGTTCTGCTGGGGATGTAATCCTCTACTTTTGAATAAAGAATGAAAATTTTTGTGGTGTGTTCATTCTCGTTGTCATGGACATGATGATTTGTGTGGACCTATAATCTTTTGCGCATCTTGGTTTTTAGGTACATATAATAAGTTTGAGAGAACCAACATGTTTACTCAGAGGTAATGTAGACGTGGCAAATATGGGGTTCAAATGATGGAATCTTCCTACTCAGAGGTGCTATGGACGTGGTAGGAATGAATCTGGAGGAATACGCGGAACTACTCAGAGGTAATGTGGACGTGGTTGTCCTTCTACTGGAGAATGCCATGGAACAGCTGGGTTCCGGAAGCGTAAGATTTTGTGGAAGGGAATTGTATGTGAGCCCTGATGATTGGGTCCACAGACTCCCTTGTTGGGTAGAGATAGAAGTACATGTCTGAAAGATGTCAAGAGTAGTACTTCCTTAGGAACTTGACGTTGATGGGCATCATGAACAAGTCCCCATTGGGTTTGACGAGGCGGTAAGCACCGTTTGAGTATACCGTCTCTATGATGAAAGGCCCCTCCCACTTGGGCTCGAACTTTCCTGGTGTCTTTTGAGCCAACAACATCTGCCTTCTGACAGCCAGAACCAGGTCGCCTACTTGGAAAGTCCTCTGCTTGACCTTCTTGTTGAAAGCCTGTGATATACGGGCTTGATAGAGTTTGATGGGCTGTTGAGCTAGGAGACGTTTTTCGCCAAGTGCCTCCAATTCTCGCAGACGGCAACGTTGATTGTCTTCCTCTGTTAGTTGATTTGTGATTGCTACACGGAGTGAGGGTATCTGGATCTCAAGAGGTAGTACCGCTTCGCTCCCGTAGACCAAGGAGAATGGTGTATTGCCCGTCGGGGTCCGTACCGTTGTGCGGTAGGCCTAAAGGCATTCGCCGAGCTTTTTGTCCCAGTCACTTTTGTTGGATGACACGACCTTTTTGAGTAGCTTGACGATAGTCTTGTTAAATGCCTCGGCCAATCCGTTTGCTGCCGGATTATAGGCGGTTGATGCCACGTTTTGGATGCGATTCTTATCATAGAATCTGTTGAAAACATGGCTGATGAACTGAGGACCGTTATCATGGATAATCCTCCGAGGTACCCCAAAACGGTAGATGACATGGTGTTTGATAAAGCTGACCACCTGGGAGCTCTTCACTTCCGCCAGTGGAACTGCTTCTGCCCATTTGGAGAAGTAGTTGGTGATGGCTAGGATGAAGCGGTGTCCCCTCGATGAAGGACGGGTGATCGGTCCTAATGTCTATGCCCCAGGCTTCGAAGGGCCAGGAGGCGACCGTAGGATGTAGTGGTTCTGACGGTGTATGGATGAAGTTAGCGTGAAGCTGGCACGCATGGCACATTTTAGCATTGTCGACAGCGTCGGCTGCCATGGTTGGCCAGTAATAGCCCATGCGTCACAGTCGATCCTGTAACTTAGGGCCAGGTTGATGGGCCCTGCAGGTTCCATCGTGAGCTTCTTGAAGCGCTTCGGCTGCTTCTTCGTTGGACAAACATCGAAGAAGAAGTCCATCGTAGGAGCTTTGGTACAGCATTTTAGTAGCTGTATCATAATAAAATCGAATGGAGGGCCTCCTGACTAGGACGGCTTCTTTCGGGTCCTCTGGGAGAATTCCGTAGACAGCAAAGTCGATTAACGGGAATCTCCAGTCTCGGACATTAACACCAGCACTTGTTGACATGGCATGGTCCATTCGAGAGCAAAGGTTGTTTTTAGGACAGACCAAGTCTCGACCCACTACCGTGACAAAATGTTGAGTCCCGAGGGGTGCTGCCAATGAGGCTGCAAGGCTAGCCAGAGCGTCAGCCTCCAAATTTTATAAACAAGGTACATGTTCGATGAAGAACTTGGTGAAGGTTGAAATTATGTTCAATACAACTTCATGGTAAGGAAACAGATCTTCATGGCGAACTTCGTACTGTCCTTTGATCTGGGTAACGACGAGTTTTGAGTCGCCGTAGGCTTCCAGATGATTCACCCCCAGCTATTGCGCCCGCTGGAGTCCCATGATGAGCACGTTGTACTCGACAACATTGTTGGAGCACGGCTTCGAAAGGGAGTAGGCACGCTGGATGACCAGCTGATCGGAGGAGACTAAGACTACCCCCACTCCAGCGATGATTTGGCCTTTGGGGCCTGTTCTTGAAGCGCCATCAAAAAATATCCGCCAGACGGAGCTTTCTTCAGTGACGTTAGATTCTTGGACCTCATCCGGGATGTCTTCATAGAGCCTGGAGGACTCTGGGATGGGGTGTGCAGCTAAAAAGTCGGCCAGAGCCTGACCCTTGATGGCTTTTTGTGGAATGAACACCATGTTGTATGGCGTTAGCAGGATCGCCCATGTAGCTAGCCGGGAGTTTAATGACCCTGTAGCACGCCCCAGAACCAGAATACTGGAGAGCGGGGGAAGACATAGCCAGCTACGTATATGAAATGGATTCCATCTCGCTATACGGTCACGACTGTCTAGATACATGAGGGTTTACTACAAGCCAACAATCTCCTATGGTCATGAACAAGCCTAGTGCCTCAATCACAAGCAAGTAAGTAAAGTCACAAGATGTATGATCATTAAATATACAATAATAAGGCGTCCCAAATATTACATATTCGGCTGATCATGAAGCTAGTCGTTACAAAATGTCAGGACTAGCAAGAGTTTAGTCATACATAATCAACACTAGGATCTGTCAATCATGTTATAGTCCGTAGGCAGACAGTAAGTAAGTGCAATCGAGCTAAACAGGTGCTCGTCGGCTAAACGCCTCAAAGAATATTTTTACAATAAAGTGGGAGATCCAAAAATAACCCACTCGTTGTCCTGGTTACGTCTAGTCGCCACCATCGGGCTGGAAAGTCGGTAGATCCTCTGGAGCTGCTCCGAAATTTGGCCATACAAAACCAGCTAGGTCAGATCCCAGAAAGAGCAAGTGCCACAAAGGAAGCTTCACTTAGGAACTAAAACCAGCAATTAGCACAGAAGATGAATAAAGTAAGAACTGGAAATAAAGAAAATATATCGGGATGATATACGACGAGATAACCATGGAACTATTCAGATAACCGGGTTACAACCCGTAAACCAAACAAGGACCGGGGTTATAACCCTTCGTCTGAACAGAACTTGGAATTCTCACCATTTATCGGTAAAATAAATACAGGCATTCTAGTCATGCAGTACCCTGGAACAGGATCAGGGCACGACTAGACAGGTTAGACTCCATCCAAATTATTTCACGGCCAAACAAGAATTACGGCTTGATATTTTAACTAACTAGGGTTGTCACAGGCCTAGTTACTAGCAAGATGCAGTAAGAATCTTCCACAGCCACAAACCCTGCAGACCATCCAGGTTACCCAGGTCGAAAGATTAGGGTTGAATTCAGGTGGGTACATCGTCCAGGAAACGCATGTACCCTTAGGTAGCTTGAAGGGTGCAACACATGACAGTGTGCTGGAAATGTGCCCTACTCGACGGCAGGCTACAGATCCCAGGCGCGCCCAGGTAACGGGATTGCCTGTAGCTGGGAGATCTCTTCATGACTAATGTATTATTATAGTTATTAGCCTTAGTCCATTTCAGTAGGTACTCCTGACCGTGGTACTCAGGAGTCCCCTCCTAGACATGATGCAAGACAGGACTGGATTATTTGTACAAGCACAATCGCCCACGGTGTCCAGGTCATTTATACAGGTCATGTCATGTCAGGTAGCCGTCGCAATAGCTTATCAAGATATATCATGTCAGGTTATCATGTCAAGAGTTCTTGTCAGGAGTGCGCCACGACGGGCCACTTTCAGGTCATGTCATGTTCATTTGTCAGGAGTGCACCACGACGGGTCACTTTCGTGTTCAGGTACATGTGCAAGGCATCATAGTGCAAGCATTCAATCAGGGGACCCAAGTTGATTTGGGGTTACAAGCCATGAATTAACAGTAACAATCAAGTAATAAAATATAGAATACATCCTATAGAAAGCCATGCGGCTCGGGCACATGCGGCCAAGGAGAGAATCCATGCGGGGGCAGCTCATGCGGCTCAGGGTTGTGGGATCCATGCGGCCAGGAATGACTCAACCTCATACGGCAGGGAGGAGAACAGTACATACGGCTGAATAGGGTCAGGCGCATGCAGCAGATAAAGGAAAATCCTATGCGGCTAAGGATATCAGTCCCCATGCGGCCAACGGGAAGAGAGGGTGCATGCGACTAAGTCAGAGCATTCATGCGGCTGGGAATAAGGATTCTCATGCGGCTGAAATAATCACGAGCATATATGGCTGCGACCTGCCTAAGTCTTATGTGGCTGCAGGTAGACGGAGTCCATGCGGCTAGGAAGAAGGCCGAAGCCTAAGCGGCTGGAAGACCCACCGCATGAAGGTCCATGCGATCAAGTGCTGCCATACGGCTAAGGGGGGGTTCATGCGGTCAAGAGAGGAAGTAGGCTTATGCGGCTAGATGAGTTCGGCCCTCATGCGGCTCAAGTACTTCCAGTCATGCGGCTGAAGAGAACACTTGCCGCATAAAATATTCATGCGGTCAAGTCAAGCACAGTTCATCTTCTCCAAAATTTCGAGAAGAAGAACACCATGAGAGCCAAGTTCTCAAGCTTCATAACTCCATCATCCGGAGTCCAAATCCGAACTTCTATAGGTCAAAATGGGATAAAACAAAATTCTCTACAACATAAAACCATCAAAACTTAGAAATAACAAGATTAAGTAGATCAAAACTCAAGAATTTTGAAAATAAAGTAAACTTAGATCTACAAGAATCTAGCCATGAAAAGTGGAAATGCCAAGTATTAAAGTAAATTAAAATGCTGTAAGGAAGAGAATGAAGCAATAAAATTGGAGTTCCTCCATGAAGCAAGTTGCACTTGCCTAGACCTCTCTCTCTCTCTCTCTCTCTCGTAGGTGAAGGGAGTAATGGAGGAAGGAAAAAGAGTAATGAAGAGAGAGAGGGAATAATGGGTAATAAATACTAAAGGTGGTGGTAGGTAGGGGGTTCATTCATAGTTCATAATGAACCAAAGCAAACCAAGCCAAGCCGAACCAACCCAAGAATAAACCAAGCCATGAAGAAAAGTAAGCAAGGAATCATGCAATACAAGATAAAATACGTACACGTATTCCATAATACGTAATACGAACCACATGCATTACAACTCTACCCACGTTAAAAGAATTCCGTCCTCAGAATTTAATTAAGAGGCTAGAGAGACGAGGACACGCTATATTAATCACAAGCAAGCTATAACTAGGCAGGCAATCACTTATTCAAGCAAGGAATCGAAGGCGTGAGGCATAAGGAAGACATTATACCTCACGAGTCAAACAAGTCGGGATATCACGATCGGATATCATCCTCACGCTCCCATGTTGACTCACCCAAAGAGTGATGACCCCAAGCGACTCGGACTAACTTGATAGTCTTGTTCTTGAGTATCTTCTCTCTCCGATCCAATATAGACACGGGCCTCTCCTCATATGAAAGGTTGGTACCAACAACCAATTCTGAATGATCCAGGATGTGGCTCGGGTCTGGGATATACCGTCGTAATTGGGATACATGGAACACATCATGCACCTCGCTTAGCGACGGCGGAAGAGCGAGACGATAGGATACATCTCCTACTCGCTCCAGAATGTCAAATGGTCCTATATACCTAAGACTAAGCTTTCCTCGTGCGCTAAAACGAATGACGCCACGGTTAGGCGAAATCCTCAGGAATACATGGTCATCGACAGAAAACTCGAGAGGGCGCCGATGAGAATCGGCCCAATGGCGCTGGCGATCTTGGGCAACTCGAAGATGATCCCTGACTTTTCTGACCACTTCAACTGTCTGGGCAATCATTTCTGGACCGAGCATCTGCCTGTCAACGACATCGTCCAATGCTAACGGGGATCTGTACTTCCTTCCATACAGTGCCTCGAACGGTGCCATCTGGATACTGGCCTGGAAACTGTTATTGTACGAGAACTCCACCAGGTGCAGGTGATCTTCCTACGAACCACCGAAGTCAAGTGTACAGGACCGTAACATGTCTTCAAGAGTCTGGATTGTACACTCCGACTGACCATCTGTCTGCGGATGATATGATGAACTGAACTGGAGATGAGTTTCCAAACTCTCCTGCAGGCTACGCTAAAAGTGCGACGTAAATCTTGAATCTTGGTCCGAAGTGATAATGACTGGCACTCTGTGCAACCTGACAATCTGCCTGAGGTACATCTCTGCTAACTGAGCTGTCGACTGACCAACTCTGAACGGGAGAAAGTGAGCCACCTTCGTGAGCCTGTCAACTATAACCCAAATAATATCTCGACCAGCTGGGGATCTAGGCAATCCGATCACAAAATCCATGGTCACATGTTCCCACTTCTATTCTATAATCGGCAAAGGCTGAAGAAGTCCAGCGAACCTCTGATGTTCAACCTTAACTTATTGGCAGACCAAACAACGAGAGACAAACCGGGCTATCTCTCTCTTCATGCCATTCTACCAAAAGTGCTGACGAATATCGCGGTACATCTTCGTACCGCCCGGATGAATGGAATAGTGAGAACTGGGAGCCTCTGCCATGATTTTCTGTCTGATATCTCTACTGGGTACACAAAGACGCTTACCATGCCTAAGTATACCATCTTCATGAACACATAACTCTGGTCTTCGTCCTGCCTCACACTCTGCCCTGAGTCGCTGAAGCTTGGAATATGCTGACTACGCCATCCGGATCCTCTCGACTATGGTGGACTGAACTTGCATACTGGCCATCAATGCCACACTGGAAGGGAGAACAACTTCAATACCCATCTTCTAAAGATCTGCTAATAGCTTCGGTTGTGCTGTTAGGAAGTAAACTCCGGCTCTCCTGCTCAATGCATCTGCAACGACGTTGGCCTTTCCAGGATGATACTGCAGGTTGACATCATAATCCACAAGCAGCTTTAGCCATCTCCTCTGACGCATGTTAAGATCCTTCTGGGTGAAAACATACTTCAGGCTCTTATGGTCGGTAAAAATCTCTACCCTATCTCCGTACAAGTAGTGCCTCCACAACTTAAGTGCAAACACTACTGCTGCCAGTTCCAAGTCATGGGTTAGGTAATTCCTCTCATGATCACGAAGTTGTCGTAAAGCATAAGCTATTACCTTCCCATGCTGCATCAGAACACATCCTAAGCCTCTTCTTGAAGCATCACAATACACGGAGAATCCTCCGGTTCCATCTGGAAGCGCAAGAATGGGAGTCATCATCAAGCCTTGCATCAACTTCTCAAAAGAATCCTGACATTCTGCTGTCCAAGCAAACTGTACCTCCTTGCGGGTCAACTGGGTCAATGGCACCGAAATTCGAGCAAAATCTAAAACAAACCACCGGTAGTAGCCGGCCAAACCGAAAAAACTACGGACTTCTGCAACGGTGCTGGGCACTGGCCATGACTCAATAGCCACAATCTTCTGGGGATCCACTTCTATTCCTCCTCGAGTGATGATGTGACCCAAGTACGAAATGCGATCGAGCCAGAACTCGCATTTACTGAACTTGGCATACAACTGGTGCTCCCTGAGAATCTGAAGAACCACACGGAGAAGCTGCTCATGCTCCGCTTCACTCCTGTTATAGACCAGGATGTCATCCAAAAACACAATCACGAACTGATCCAAATAGGGCATGAAAATACGATTCATGAGATCCATGAATACAGCCGGCGCATTGGTCACTCCAAATGGCATCACTAGGAACTCCCAATGCCCATACCTAGACCTGAAAGCTGTCTTCGGGATGTCCTGCTCTCTGACTCTGATCTGATGATATCCTGAGCGCAAGTCGGTCTTCGAGAATACGGCTGCCCCTTTGAGCTGATCAAATAAGCCATCTATCCTCGGGAGAGGGTATCTGTTCTTGATTGTCACTAAGTTCAAGGTACGATAATCAACACATAACCTGGACGTACCATCCTTCTTTTTTACAAGAAACATCGGGGCTCCCCAAGGCGATCCACTAGCACGAATGAATCCCTTGGTTCAAAGTTCTTCAATCATCTTGTACAAGATCTCTAATTCTGACGGCGCCATCCTGTAGACTCTCTCGGATACTGGGGCTGTCCCGGGAATCAAGTCTATGGTGAAATCGATCTTCCGTTCCGGCGGTATACCTGGAAGCTCTTCTGGGAAAACATCTGGAAACTCTTCGACTATCCGGGGCAACTGCACTGCTGCTACTGCCATCCGCAACACTAGAGGAGAAGGCTCAACTGCGCCTCGAGAAAAGGAAAACTCTGGCTCTCTGGGAATGCTAAAAATAACCCTACCAATATGGCAGTCTATTCTAGCATACTGGTTCCTCAACCAATCCATCCCTAGGACCACATCATAATCGGCCATCAGAAATTCTATCAATCTAGCGGGAAACTCCTTACCGCTAACTACGATCTGACATAAAGAAAATACTCTATCGACTCCCACAAGTCCGTTACCAGTAAGTATATTAGGCCTTACCGATAATGACTCGAGCTCCAATCCTATCCGTGTCGCGAATCGTGCAGACATAAAAGAATGTGATGCACCAGAATCAAATAAAGCTGAAGCTGGAAAGGAGTTGACGAGAATAGTACCTGCCACTACCTCTCCTGGTGCCAATCCTTCTTCTACGGTCATCACCATAGCCTGACCATACCCTCGGGGTGCTGGTCCCCTCTGTAAAACCACTAAATTTCTACTATTTTTTTATTAAATTTGGTGCCGATTTAAAATTTTGTATTGTACGTCGCGTAGTCGTATTGTACGTCGCGTACGAAATTTATTTTTCGTAATTGCTCGACGAGTGCGAATATGTGCGAGCGTACATATTTTTAGAAAAACATTTTCTTATTTTTATAGTTTCAAAATAATACATGTAATATTTAGTTTAGCTATCAAAATTTTCTAAATTTATGATTTTATATATGTAAAGCCTTTTATTTAGAATAAATAATATTCTTAGTGCATGCACATATTTCATAAATATCTTGCTAGTTTATTTTAAATAAAAATATAATTTTCGAGATTTATTAATATGAATAATTTATTATTCAAAGATATTTAAATATATTAATGTAATTTTCGAAATTATTATTATTAATAATTTTGGAAAATATATTTCAAAATTATTGTGAAGATTTGAATTTTGATTTGATTCCATGGATACATTTAAATAGTAAACTAATATCTATATTTAAAATTGATTTGATTTTAAACTAAGAGAATTTAATTTGATTTAAATTAGATTTTGTATTTGGAATTAGATTTGATTGCTTCTAAATTTAAACTACGAATTATCTATTTTTGGGGTTTCAAATATTCCTAGTCCATATCTAAGTGGGAATTCCCACATCCTATAAATAGGCAGGTACTCCTCCACATTATTTATCCACAAATTTCACAACTAAAATTTGTGCATCGTGTCTGTGCCCGTGTTTCCCCCACCCAATATTTTATTCCTTTACATATACATTGCTCATCTCCTCCGTGTCGACAACCCAACACGACAACATCCAATCCCTAGTTCCTAATCCTAACCCTAGCTCTGACTAGATCTCGGCGACTGCCCTATTCCCGCCACCACCTGCCTATCCCTGTTGGCACCACCCCGTCGGAACTCCCCTGCCACCACCAGGGCTCGGCCACCCTGTCTCCATGTTCCCCGATCTTACCGGCACCACAGCTTGAAAAACCCCTCTCCCGGCCAACTACCTCCCGCTTTGCCACTACCAGCACCCATATACCACCGCCAACATCGTCTCCACCGTCACAACTACTACCAAACCACCACCACAACCCCCACCGCATAGTAGCCCTGTATAGTCGACCACCACCGTCACCGACGACAACGCCGGCAACCAAAAAAAAACCCGCAGCCCAAAACCCCAAATTAATTAAACAAACACACACACCTCACCTCTGCCGGCGATCGACCGCCGTCGTGTCCGCCGCTGACCCAAGCGTCCTCCAGTGAGCCACCCCTCTCGAAACCGTGACCGCCGCTACCTCGCAACCCCCTCCGGTCGCCACCCAGCGTCGCAGACCATCTCTAGCCGCCGCCAACAAGCTTCGGCGTCGCCGGCGACCGTGAGCGCCGGCCTCACCCTCCGCCGCCCTGTCTCCTCCGCTCGTCTACTTCCCCAAACACCGTTCCTCTGCCTGTCACGCCCCAGAACCAGAATACTGGAGAGCGGGGGCAGACATAGCCAGCTACGTATATTGAAATAGAATACATCTCAACTATACGGTCACGGCTGTCTAGATATGAGGGTTTACTACAAGCCAACAGTCTCTTAAGGTCAAGCCTATTGTCTCAATCTCAAGCAAATAATATAATTACAAGATGTATGATCATTAAATATACAGTAAAAGGCGTCCCAAATATTACATATCAGCCGATCATGAAGCTAGTCGTACAAAATGTTAGGACTAGCAAGAGTTTAAGTCATACATGATCAACCCTAGGATTTGTTAATCATGTTTACAGTCCGTAGGCAGACAGTAAGTAAAAGTGCATCGAGCTAACAGGTGCTCGTCGGCTAAACGCCTCAAAAGAATAAATTTACAATAGAGTGAGCGAGACAAAACAGAAAACCCACTCGTAGCCCGGGTTCCTTCTAGTCGCCACCATCGGGCTGGAAGCTTGGTAGATCCTCGGGAGCTGCTCCGAAATCAGGCCACACAAAACCAGCTGGGTCAACCCCAGAAAGAGCAAGTGCAACAAGGGGGCCACGAAATAAGAACAAAAGCCAGCAATCAGCACAAGAAAATCTAATATTAAAACTACAATTACGAAAACATGTCAGTATGATATACGACGAGATAACCATGGAACTATTCCGATAGCCAGGTTACAACCCGTAAACCAAACAAGGACCGGGGTTGTAACCCTTCATCTGAACAGAGCTTGGTTTCCCACCATTTATCGGCAAGTTAAATAATGCAGGGAATCAAAACAGGGAGCAATCTTGCATGAGATCAAGACATAGCTAGACTGGTTATACCTCATTCAATCAATCACGGCCAAGCAGATCCTACGGCTTGCTACTTTAACTAACTAAGGTTATCACAGGCCTAATTACTAACAAGATGCAGTGAGATTGTTCCACAGCCACAAGCCCTGCAGACCATCCAGGCTACCCAGGACGAAAGATTAGGGTTGAATTCAGGTGGGTACATCGTCCAGGAGACAAATGTACCCTTAGGTGACTTAGAGGGTGCAACACTCGACGGTGCGCTGGAAATGTGCCCTACTCGACGGCAGGCTACAGATCCCAAGAGCGCCCAGGTAACGGGATTGCCTGTAGCTGTGTCATCTCTTCATGACTACTGTGTTATTCTAGTTATTAACCTTAATCCATTTTAGTAGGTACTCCTGACCGTGGTACTCAGGAGTCCCCTCCTAGACATGATGCAAGACAGGACAAATGGATTTAACAAGCAAGCAAAAAAGAACCACCCACGGTGTCAAGGCAAGTCAAGTTAAGTTATCAAGATAAATCATGTCAGGGTACTTGTCAGGAGTGCGCCACGACGGGCCACTATCATGTCAGGTTGGTCATGTCAGGAGTGCACCACTACGGGTCACTGTCGTGTTATGCTAGTTCCTTGTCATACCAAGCCGTGTACAATAGTCATTTCAAACATATTAAGTAAAATATCAAAATACGGGTCAGGGGATGCGTACGCACAAAAGCATACGCACGCAGGGGGAATGCATACGCAATATAACACGCACGCAGGAGGGCAGCGTATGTGAAAGTCATGCACACTCAAGGGGGCAGCGTATGTGAAAAGTCACGCACGCTCAAGGGGCAGCGTGGATGAAAAGTCACGCACGCTATAGGGAGCAGTGTGTGAAAGTCACGCACGCTCAAGGGAGCAGCTGCGTGAAAGTCACGCACGCTCAAGGAGACATGCTTCCAACAGGAAGCGTACTCAAGCCTGCGTACGCAGCGCTAAAGAGCGCGCGTAGCTCAGTGTGCGTAAGCTAAACAGCTATGCACACTGCTCACTGTCTTCCCAAACAGCAAGAACACCAAAGAAGAACCCAAGCTTCACAAGTTCATAACTTGGCCATCCGAACTCCAAATCCGGATTTCCAAAGTTCCAACTTGGGTGAAACTGAAAGCTCTTCCACATAGAAACATCAGAACTCAAAGAAAACCAACCAAAGTGGATCAAAACATGTAAAATCCAAAAATAGCAATAACTTAGATCTACATCAACAGAGACTCCAAATCATAAAAACCCAAGAACTAATGTTGATCTCCATGTCCTAAACTAGCAGATGGAGAAGGAAAAGAGGGTCCTCATGTAGTGGCAAGATGCACTTGCCTAGGGTTTGGAGAGTTGTGTAGAGGAAGGAGAAGAAGAAGAAGAAGAAGGAAATTAATGGTGGTGGTAATGAAGAGAGAGAGTGGTAGGTGGGGATATAAAGAGGGGGGGTTGTGGTGGGGATGAGGGGTAGCATAGGGCTAGGGTGTTCCAACACATAAAACCGAACCAAACCGAACCATCCCCAATAAAACCGAGCCATGCCAAAACCAAAATACGAGAAATACCAAAATTCCACAAGTTAAGAAAAATAAAAATACATGCCAAAATTCAGATACGAGTATAAGTACAAAATACAGAAAAATACGGGAAATACGGGAAATGAGGGTGACAACTCTACTCACCTTAAAAGAATTCCGTCCTCGAAATTTAATCAAGGAGCTAGAGATTGTCACGACAAGCTACGCTAAGCACAGGCAAGTTACACTAAGCAGTTCAATCATATAATCATACAATGCAAGCAAGGAAGGGAAAACGTAAGGCATAAGAAAGACATTATACCTCACGAGTCAAACAGGTAGGGATATCGCGATCGGATGTCGTCCTCACGCTCCCACGTTGACTCACCCAGAGAGTGATGACCCCAAGCAACACGGACTAATTTAATAGTCTTGTTCTTGAGTATCTTATCCCTCCGGTCTAATATAGACACGGGCCTCTCCTCATACGAAAGGTTGGTACCAACAACCAATTCCGAATGGTCTAGGATGTGGCTCGGGTCCGGGATATACCGTCGTAATTGGGACACATGGAATACATCATGCCCCTCACTTAGCGACGGCGGAAGAGCGAGACGATAGGATACATCTCCTACTCGCTCTAGAATATCGAACGGCCCTATATACCTAGGACTAAGCTTTCCCCGTACGCCGAAGCGAATGAATGTCGCGGTTAGGCGAGATCCTAAGGAATACATGGTCGCCGACAGCAAATTCTAAGGGACGCCGATGAGCATCGGCCCAATGGCGCTGGCGGTCCTGGGCAACTCGAAGGTGATCTCTGACCTTCCTGACCACTTCAACCGTCTGGAAATCAATTCGGGTCCGAGCATCTGCCTCTCTCCGACATCGTCCCATGCTAGCGGGGATCTGCACTTCCTACCATACAGAGCCTCGAAGGGTGTCATCTGGATACTGGCCTGGAAACTATTGTTGTACGAGAATTCCACCAGGTGCAGGTGATCCTTCCACGAACCACCGAAGTCAAGGGTGCAAGATCTCAACATATCTTCAAGAGTCTGGATTGTGCGCTCTGATTGACCATCCGTCTGCGGGTGATAAGCTGAGCTGAACTGAAGGTGAGTCCCCAAACTCTTCTGCATGCTGCGCCAAAAGTGCGATGTGAATCTCGTATCCCTGTCTGATACTATGCTGACTGGCACTCCGTGAAGTCTGACGATCTGCCTGAGATACATCTCTGCTAGCTGTGCCGTCGACTGTCCAACTCTAAATGGAAGAAAGTGTGCCACCTTGGTAAGCCTGTCCACAATGACCCAAATAGCATCTCTGTCGGCCGGAGATCTGGGCAATCCGGTCACGAAATCCAGTGGTTGTATGTTCCCATTTCCATTCTGGGATCGGTAAGGGCTGAAGAAGTCCAGCGGGCCTCTGATGTTCAGCTTTAACCTGTTGGCAAACCAAACACCGATAGACAAACCGGGCTATCTCCCTCTTCATGCCATTCCACCAAAAATGCTGACGAATATCACGGTACATCTTCGTACCACCCGGATGAATAGAATACTGTGAACTGTGGGCTTCTGCCATGACTTCCTGTCTGATATCTCCACTAGGTACACAAAGACGAGTGCCGTGCCGAAGTGTACCATCTTCATGGATACATAACTCTGGCCTTCTTCCTGCTTCACACTCTGCTCTGAGTCGCTGGATCTTGGAATCTGCTGACTGTGCCACCCGGATTCTCTCAACTATGCTGGACTGAACCTGTAGACTGGCCATCAATGCCATGCTGGTTGGAAGAACCACTTCAATTCCCATCTTCTGAAGATCTGCCAATAACTCTGGTTGCGCTGTCAGAAGATAAACTCCGGCTCTCCTGCTCAATGCATCTGCTACAATGTTGGCCTTCCCGGGATGATACTGCAAATCCACATCATAATCCACCAATAGCTCGAGCCATCTTCTCTGCCGCATATTAAGGTCCTTCTGGGTAAAAACATACTTCAGGCTCTTATGATCAGTAAAGATCTCCACTCTATCTCTATACAAGTAGTGTCTCCACAATTTCAAAGCAAACACTACCGCCGCCAGTTCCAAGTCGTGGGTCGGGTAATTCTTCTCATGATCACGAAGTTGGCGTGACGCATAAGATATTACCTTCCCATGCTGCATCAAGACACACCCCAATCCTCTGCCTGAAGCATCGCAATAAACTGTGAATCCTCCGGTCCCATCTGGAAGGGTGAGAATAGGAGCCGTTATCAAACCTCGCTTCAACTTCTCAAATGATTCCTGACACTCTGCTGTCCAAACAAATGGCACATCCTTGCGGGTCAACTGGGTCATCGGCGCTGAAATCCTTGCAAAATCTGATACGAACCGCCGGTAGTAGCCGGCCAATCCAAGGAAGCTGCGAACCTCTGCCACTGAGCTGGGTACCGGCCATGACTCGATAGCCACAATCTTCTGGGGATCCACTTCCACTCCTCCTCGGGTAATGATGTGACCCAAGTACGAAATGCGATCGAGCCAGAACTCGTATTTACTGAACTTGGCGTACAACTGATGCTCCCTAAGCATCTGAAGGACGACTCTGAGATGCTGCTTATGCTCTGCTTCACTCTTGCTGTAGACCAGGATATCATCTAGGAACACGATCACGAATTGGTCCAAGTAAGGCATGAAAATGCGATTCATGAGGTCCATGAATACGGCCGGCACATTGGTCGCTCCAAAGGGCATAACAAGGAACTCCCAATGTCCATACCTCGATCTGAATGCTGTCTTCGGGATGTCCTGCTCTCTGACTCTGATCTGGTGGTATCCTGACCGCAAGTCTATCTTCGAGAAAACTGAAGCCCCCTTGAGTTGATCAAACAAGTCATCTATCCTCGGAAGAGGGTATCTGTTCTTGATTGTTACCGAATTCAAGGTACAATAATCAACACATAGCCTGGACGTACCATCCTTCTTTTTCACAAGAAGCATCGGGGCTCCCCAAGGCGATCCACTTGCACGGATGAATCCCTTGGTCCTCAGTTCTTCAATCATCTTGTACAGAATCTCTAATTCTGAAGGCGCCATCCTGTAGACTCGCTCTGACCCTGGTGCTGTCCCGGGAATCAAGTCTATAGTGAACTCAATCTCCCGTTCTGGCGGCATCCCTGGAAGCTCCTCTAGAAAGACATCTGGAAACTCTTTAACTATCCGGGGTAACTGCACTGCTGCTACTGCCATCCGCAATGCTGGGGAAGATGGATCCACTGCGCCTCTGGAAAACGAAAACTCTGGCTCGCCGGGGATACTAAAGACAACTCTGCCAATATGGCAGTCTATCCTAGCATACTGGTTCCTCAACCAATCTATGCCTAGGACTACATCATAGTCTGCCATAGGAAACTCTATGAATCTAGCGGGGAACTCCCTACCGCTAACTACGATCCGATACGAGGAAAACACTCGATCTACTCCCACAAGACCATTACCAGTAAGTATATTGAGCCTCACTGATAATGACTCGGGCTCCAATCCTATCCGTGTCGCAAATCGTGCAGACATGAATGAATGCGATGCACCAGAATCAAACAATACCGAAGCTGGAAAGGAGTTGACGAGAATAATACCTGCCACTACCTCACCTGGTGCAACTTCTTCTTCCATAGCCATCATCATGGCCTGACCCCTAGCTGCGGGTCCCCTCTGCTGGAAACCTCTCTGCCTATTCTGGGTCTGAGCTTGGGCTTGTGCATACTGCTGGGGGTGTTGTTGCTGAAATGCCTGAGACTGAGGCGGCAAGGGCCTCGGGTACTGCTGCTGCTGAACTGGTACTGGGGCCGGCCCTCTCACCGAAGAGCTAAAAGGGTTAGATGCTGATGAACCACCCCTATTTGGGCAAGCTCCAATTCTATGATCTGCTGCTCCACAAGCCAGGCACAATCCCTGCGACCTGCGACAGTCTGCCACAACATGCCCTGGCTTTCCGCAATGAGAACATCCCATCGCGGAAGTCTGCTTCTGTTTCTGCTGCTACGGATACGTCGGGGTCGAATGCTGAACTGACGTTACTGAGGCCGCCCGCCTCGGAGTTCCAATAGTCAATCCCCTGGCTGCCGGGGCTGGGGCTGATGACTGGTGCATCTGACTCTGGGACCGCTTCCTACCTCCGGTCCTATCCACTATCCTCTGGGAGGTATACTCATGCCTCCTAGCTGCTCTTAAGACTGCATCGAACGTCTGGTGCTCGAACTGCTCAACCGCCAACAAGATCTCCAAATGCAGCCCCTGCTGGAATCGCTGGGCCCTATCAAACTCGGTCGCCACCAAGGTGGGGGCAAACCTACTGAGTCTAGAAAACTCCGATGCATAACTGTCGACCGATCTGCCTCCTTGCTTCAAGTTGGTAAATTTGGTCTGCAAGTCGTACCGAGCCACAGCATCAAAGTACTTCGTCTGGAATCTCTTCCTAAATACTGCCCAAGCAATGGGTGCCACTAATCCCATGGCCTGTGTCGCCCACCAACTGCGAGCCAAGTCCAACAACTGCAGGCGTACCACCGCCACCTTCTCATTCTCAGGTGTCCTGGCTGCTTCCAGAATCACCTCGGTATCCTGAAGCCATGCATCCGCGGCAATCGCATCCTCGGTGCCGTCGAAGAAAGGAGGGTTCAATCGCTTGAAACTGTTGGCCGCCTGGTTCCCTGGATGTCCGCTTCGGGTCAAAGCATCTTGAACTGTCTGGTGTAGGGCGTCGCTTCGACGATCCTGAGAAGCTATCAAGGTTCTGATGAGGCCTACTAAGGTACCATCATCTGGCTCTGCGGGCTGGACGGGCCGAACTGGTGACTCTCCTCCAGTAGGTATCACCCTGGAGGCGACTCCGGAATGCTGGGCTTGATCTCCAGGTTGCTGCTGGTCCACGGGAGGTGCTCTTCCTTGCTGATCGACAGGGTCAGGTACAGTGCCGCTGAAGAAGACGACACAAGAAAACAATAAGGAAGGACCAGGACAGATCAACGATACAAGCATGTAATCAGGGAAAGAATTTTAGGGATTTGAAAATACGGGCGGAGATCAAGGGCGAATACTGATTGAGACATCTATTCGGTAAACCCCTCACATTTCTTGATTGACAAGACCTGTATGGGCCACCACTTAAACCATGTCACGCCCCAGAACCAGAATACTGGAGAGCGGGGGCAGACATAGCCAGCTACGTATATTGAAATAGAATACATCTCAACTATACGGTCACGGCTGTCTAGATATGAGGGTTTACTACAAGCCAACAGTCTCTTAAGGTCAAGCCTATTGTCTCAATCTCAAGCAAATAATATAATTACAAGATGTATGATCATTAAATATACAATAAAAGGTTCCCAAATATTACATATCAGCTGATCATGAAGCTAGTCGTACAAAATATTAGGACTAGCAAGAGTTTAAGTCATGCATGATCAACCCTAGGATTTGTTAATCATGTTTACAGCCCGTAGGCAGACAGTAAGTAAAAGTGCATCGAGCTAACAGGTGCTCGTCGGCTAAACGCCTCAAAAGAATAAATTTACAATAGAGTGAGCGAGACAAAACAGAAAACCCACTCGTAGCCCGGGTTCCTTCTAGTCGCCACCATCAGGCTGGAAGCTTGGTAGATCCTCGAGAGCTGCTCCGAAATCTGGCCACACAAAACCAGCTGGGTCAACCCCAGAAAGAGCAAGTGCCACAAGGGGGCCACGAAATAAGAACAAAAGCCAGCAATCAGCACAAGAAAATCTAATATTAAAACTACAATTACGAAAACATGTCAGGATGATATACGACGAGATAACCATGGAACTATTCCGATAGCCAGGTTACAATCCGTAAACCAAACAAGGACCGGGGTTGTAACCCTTCATCTGAACAGAGCTTGGTTTTCCACCATTTATCGGCAAGTTAAATAATGCAAGGAATCAAAACAGGGAGCAATCTTGCATGAGATCAAGACATAGCTAGACTGGTTATACCTCATTCAATCAATCACGGCCAAGCAGATCCTACGGCTTGCTACTTTAACTAACTAGGGTTATCACAGGCCTAATTACTAACAAGATGCAGTGAGATTGTTCCACAGCTACAAGCCCTGCAGACCATCCAGGCTACCCAGGACAAAAGATTAGGGTTGAATTCAGGTGGGTACATCGTCCAGGAGACAAATGTACCCTTAGGTGACTTAGAGGGTGCAACACTCGACGGTGCACTGGAAATGTGCCCTACTCGACGGCAGGCTACAAATCCCAAGAGCGCCCAGGTAACGGGATTGCCTGTAGCTGTGTCATCTCTTCATGACTACTGTGTTATTCTAGTTATTAACCTTAATCCATTTTAGTAGGTACTCCTGACCGTGGTACTCAGGAGTCCCCTCCTAGACATGATGCAAGACAGGACAAATGGATTTAACAAGCAAGCAAGAAAGAACCACCCACGGTGTCAAGGCAAGTCAAGTTAAGTTATCAAGATAAATCATATCAGGGTACTTGTCAGGAGTGTGCCACGACGGGCCACTATCATGTCAGGTTGGTCATGTCAGGAGTGCACCACTACGGGTCACTGTCGTGTTATGCTAGTTCCTTGTCATACCAAGCCGTGTACAATAGTCATTTCAAACATATTAAGTAAAATCAAGTTCATGACAAAAGGCATAAGGATATAAAATGGACATGAAATATCTAATAAAATATCAAAATACGGGTCAGGGGATGCGTACGCACAAAAGCACGCACGCAGGGGGAATGCATACGCAATATAACACGCACGCCGGAGGGCAGCATATGTGAAAGTCACGCACGCTCAAGGGGGCAGTGTATGTGAAAAGTCATGCACGCTCAAGGGGCAGCATGGATGAAAAGTCACGCACGCTATAGGGAGCAGTGTGTGAAAGTCACGCACGCTCAAGGGAGCAGCTGCGTGAAAGTCACGCACGCTCAAGGAGACACGCTTCCAACAGGAAGCGTACTCACGCCTGCGTACGCAGCGCTAAAGAGCGCGCGTAGCTCAGTGTGCGTAAGCTAAACAGCAATGCACACTGCTCACTGTCTTCCCAAACAGCAAGAACACCAAAGAAGAACCCAAGCTTCACAAGTTCATAACTTGGCCATCCGAACTCCAAATCCGGATTTCCAAAGTTCCAACTTGGGTGAAACTGAAAGCTCTTCCACATAGAAACATCAGAACTCAAAGAAAACCAACCAAAGTGGATCAAAACATGTAAAATCCGAAAATAGCAATAACTTAGATCTACATCAACAGAGACTCCAAATCATAAAAACCCAAGAACTAATGTTGATCTCCATGTCCTAAACTAGCAGATGGACAAGGAAAAGAGGGTCCTCATGTAGTGGCAAGATGCACTTGCCTAGGGTTGGGAGAGTTGTGTAGAGGAAGGAGAAGAAGAAGAAGAAGGAAATTAATGGTGGTGGTAATGAAGAGAGAGAGTGGTAGGTGGGGATATAAAGAGGGGGAGTTGTGGTGGGGATGAGGGGTAGCATAGGGCTAGGGTGTTCCAACACATAAAACCGAACCAAACCGAACCATCCCCAATAAAACCGATCCATGCCAAAACCAAAATACGAGAAATACCAAAATTCCACAAGTTGAGAAAAATAAAAATACATGCCAAAATCTAGATACGAGTATAAATACGAAATACAGAAAAATACAAGAAATACGGGAAATACGGGAAATGAGGGTGACACCGCCGCCACCTTCTCCAGTTCTCTCCCGCGACCACCTCCACCTTCTCCAGTTCTCCGCCGCTTCCCTCGACCAGATCGTCGCGCCCGTCCGCCGATCTCCGCGCTCGCCGCCTCCCTCGCTCACTCTCTGCTCCTCTCCCCAATTACCTTACTCTCACTTCTTTCTTTCTTTTCGTTTCATAATGAGTTTATCAAGTACTGTTCTGGAGAGAACAGCTTCTCCTATTTATTTTTTATTTATTTATTGTCATTTCTCTTTTTTTTTGTTTAAGTTATTTTCTTTGGGTTTTTATATTTTTAATTGTTTTGTGTTTTATTATTATTGTTTTCTTTCTAGTATCTGTTATTTTACTAACAGTATTATTATTATCATTATTATCATCATTATTATTATTATTAATATGTATGTAGTTATGATTATTAATAGTTTTGTTAGTTTAATATTAGTATTTGTAAATTATTTTATTAATATTATTATTTTTAGTTAAATAAAGATTTCTAAATCTATAACGTATGTCAAAAATAATATATTGGGACTTGACCCTATATATATAATTTTAACTAAATTTCACAAGCCTATATTTTAAATGAGGTCATAATTTAAATAAAGTTTTTTTATCTAAAATATTATAGTAGTATTTTCCTAATTAAGATATTTTTGGAACTTTCGAGTGTGTATACCTAAAAGCATTTTTTGTAAATAAAACTAGATTCAAACATAAAGGTATTAGTTTTTACAAAACTTGGAGTTTTGTTCTTAAAGATTCTAGATTTTAAGTATATAATTAAATTATTTGTTTAACCAAATAAAACTCTATATTTTCAAAGTTTATAAATAGTTTCTAAAAATCATATAATTATTATTCAAAAAAATTCTTTATTTCTTCGACCGTGACTCAACCCCCTCTTTCCTATTCGATCGCCAATTTCGTACTACCTTATGTCCACCCTAACTAATTTGACCCTTTCGGATCCAGTGGAACTGCCCGTGCCACCATCAGAGGTCACCTTGCATAGTTGTCGCACCGAAGTCGCAGTTTATGCCACCTTGATCATCGCAGCACACCAGGTATCCAACCAGGCAAGACACCTTGCCATTTGCTGTTTAATTATTTTAGCTCATATAGCATGTATTATTTATTTTCTTTATGCAAAATAAACTGTGATACACGACATACCTGTTAGAACTTACTGTTCATTATAGTTCCTGCTATGTATTAATTTTTCTTACACATTAAACCTAGATTTAAGGGACCACCTTATGTGTTGCATTCATGGCCTTGATACGTTGTATCACGAAGTTGTGTGTCGCATGTAGAACACGGACATACGTGACTGGCTGGCCATCGGTACGTATAAGTCGTGCGATAGGAATAACCGCTAATAGAGATTGCATGCTTAGTTTGACTTAGCGGTTATAGAGGTTTACTGTTGTGGATACAACATGGTAGGCATTGGATGGGAAGAACAGCTCCTTAATATATGGGTCATATATGCACTGTCCTGATTGCCGGTTATCTCCAGTGGGAGGTACGGTCCTGATTGTCGATTATCTCCAGTGGGAGGTACGGTCCTGATTTCTGATATTCCTGATCCGGCCTATGCGTCAAAGGTTTGTTCTTTATTGCATATTCGTTATAGTACGGTTAGGTGCCCTATTGCATACAATCCCTTATTTATTTGAGCGATATTTATTCAGTTTATATGGCATGATATTATGTGTCTTGTTACGTCCCTCTGAGGACCTGGTTATCTCTCCAAGTATGTGCTCTTGTCTTTCGCAGGTGTTCTAGCTCTAGTCGTGATCTTCGCTATTTTTTCGAGGATGATTGCACTTGGATCGTCTTCGCTTCGCTCGCCAAATTTATTTCTTTTCTCATGTATTTTTCCTTTACTTGTTGGTAGTAGATTTGTCTCCGTCTAACATATTGTATCAAGACAATTCATTATCATTATATGATTCTTTTATTTTTGTGTGGATGAGATTAGTTATGGTTCTACTACATTTTACAGCTTATGTATTCATACGAGGTTTCCATATATTGGAGTATACTTCGTATATATACAGCTGGCATGTCTACGTTCCTAGTCCTACGTATTTTGGGACTGGGGTGTTACATATTTTTGTGGTGGCCCATACAGGTCTAGATAAATTGTTTGGTTACTTTACCGTACCAAACAAGCTTGCGTATAGGATTAGAAGTCTAGGGTCTCATCCACATACTTGACTCTTTCCTAGATTTTATCTACCGTTTGACTCATCGACTGCATCTTGCTTGATTCCTTCTAACATAATTTTATCCTTCCTTCGTGCTTGCTAGAGAGTAACCCTACTAGTTGGATGTCCCAAAACACCCTTAGCTTAATTCTTTTAAGTTGGGTAGAATACCCCACGACCCGACACGCCCTTGACCATTAAGGAGAATACAAATAGTATTATCTAGACCATAGAGACTAGAGGAATCTAACCCATTTGGTCAACCAAGCCTTGGTCAATAAACCATAGAATGATTGTATAGGAATAAAAGACTTAGATTGTAACACCCATATTCTGAATACGTATTTTGTCAAGCTTGCATGTATTTCAGACCTATATTTTATTTTCTTAAATTTTGGCATGTACTTGTAATTGGCTTGACCTGTAGATTTTGGTTCTCGTAATTGGGTTTTACCTGGCTTGGTTTATTTTGTGGAGGAGAATTGGTTTGATTTAGTTTGGTTTGGTTTTGTTTAACATGCATAGGAATACCTTAGCCTATGTTCAACCCTCAACACAACACAACTCACCCTCATTAAATCCTACCTAACTTTTCTCTCTCCTTTTTATTTTTTATTTACTTCTGCATCTCTTTCTTCTTCCTTCCTCTACACAACTCACCAACACCCATAGGCAAGTGCACCTTGCCACCACATGAGAACCATATTTTATTTTTTCATTAGCTAGATTAGGCCATGGTGATCAACATTAGAACTTGACATTTTGTGATTTGGAGTCTCTATTGTTCTAGATCTAGGTTTTAACTATTTTCAGATTTACATAGTTTTGATCTATTTTGGTTGGATTTTTGTGGGTTTTGATGCTTCCATATGGAAGAGAATTCAATTTTACTCGAGTTAGAACTTTAAAAATCTAGATTTGGCTTTGATTTGACAAAGATATTAAAATTTGAATTCTTGGTGTTCTTCTCGGCCTGGAGTAGCAACCTGCAGCCTGCGCTCTTTAGCGCAGTGCTGGACTGCGCAGCCCCTCTCGGCCTGCGCTCTTTAGCGCAGTGCCGACCGCGCAGCTTGTCCTATGGTGAACTGCGCTCAGCCCCATGCGCCAACCATTCCTGCGTACTTCACCCTGCGCGGTTCACTCCTGCGCAGTCTGCTCATGCGTAATCTGCCCCTGTGCAGTTCACTCCTGCGCAGTCTGCTCATGCGCAATCCACCCCTGCGCAGTTCACTCCTGCGCAGTCTGCTCATGCGCAATCCACCCCTGCGCAGTTCACTCCTGCGCAGTCTGCTCATGCGCAATCCACCCTGTGCAGTTCACTCCTGCGCAGTCTGTTCATGCACCATCTGCCCCTGCGCCCTGTGCCCCTGCGCACTTGGCACCCTGCGCAGCTGACACCTGCGCAATCCAACCCCCTGACCCCTTGTGTAATCCATTAGCTCTTGGAGTTTTGGTTTTATTTCTCTAAGCTTGGCTCTTCTATAGCCCTGTATATTGATATTTTATTAGATATTTTACGCCCATTTTATATCCTTACGCCTTTTGTCATGAACTTGATTTTACTTAACATAGTTGGAATGACTATTGTACATGGCATGGTATGACATAGAACTAGCATAACACGACAGTGACCCGTAGTGGTGCACTCCTGACATGACCAACCTGACATGATAGTGACCCGTCGTGGCACACTCCTGACAAGTACCCTGACATGATTTAACTTGATAACTTGATAGTGGTCCATGACGGCGCACTCCTGACTTGACTTGACTTGTAACTTGTAACTTGACTTGACTTGATGCTGTTGCGACAGCGAACTTGACTCGTATAATCAACTTGACACCGTGGGTGTTCCTGCTTGCTTGCTTGTGCAATCTACTTGTCTTGTCTTGCATCATGTCTAGGACGTGACTCCCTGGTTCCCACGGTCAGGGATTCATACTGAATATGTATTAGGCTAATAACTAGATCAAACTATAGTTCATGGAGAATTTCCAGTCACAGGCAATCTCGTTATCTGGGCGCTCTTAATTGGACTTGTAGCTTGCGGATGAGTAGAGCACATTTCCAGCGCACTGTCATGTGTTGCACCCTCTAAGTCACCTAAGGGTATATCGTCTCCGGGGCGATGTACCCAACCATACTCTCAACCCGCGGAAGGATAACTGGATGGTCTGCTGGGCTTGGGACTGGGAAATTCTCACTTGCATCTTGTTAGTAATTAGGCTTGTGATAACCCTAGTTAGTTAAAGTAGTAAGCCGTAGTAATTGCTTGGCCGCTTGTGAATGGATGATGTCTAGCCCTGTCTAAGTCTTGTCTAGTCCCTGTACCCTGGTACCCCTGAACGTGATTGTTTTACTTGCTTCAACAATAATTGGGTAGAGGCAAGGAGCTATTCAGGCGAAAGGTTACAACCCCGGTCCTTGTTTGGTTTACGGGTTGTAACCTGGTTTCCCGAATGGTTCCACGTCCCTAGTCGTTTATTGTCCTGACGTGCTCTTTATTACTTGTACTTTTCTTTTATTTTCTTAAGTTCTGATATGCTGGCTTTCGTTCTTATTTCGTGGCCTCCTTTGTGGCACTTGCTCTTTCTGGGGTTCGACCCAGCTGGTTTTGTGTGGCCAGATTTCTGAGCAGCTCCCGAGGATCTTTCGAACCTCCAGCCCGATGGTGGCGACTAAAAGGAACCCGGGCTACGAGTGGGTTTTTTGTTTTGTTTCGCTCACTCTATTGTAAATTTATTCTTTTGAGGCGTTTAGCCGACGAGCACCTGTTAGCTCGATGCACTTTTACTTACTGTCTACCTACGAGCTGTAAACATGATTAACAAATCCTAGGGTTGATCATGTATGACTTAACTCTTGCTAGTCCTAGCATTTTGTACGACTAGCTACATGATCAGCTGATATGTAATATTTGGGACGCCTTTTATTGTATATTTGGTGGTCAAACATCTTGTGATTATATTATTTGTTTGAGATTGAGACAATAGGCTTGACCATAAGAGACCGTTGGCTTGTAGTAAACCCTCATATCTAGACAGCCGTGACCGTATAGTTGAGATGTATTCTATTTCAATATACGTAGCTGGCTATGTACGCCCCCGCTCTCCAGTATTCTGGTTCTGGGGCGTGACATGGTTTAAGTGGTGGCCCATGCAGGTCTTGTCAATCAAGAAATATGAGGGTTTACCGAATAGATGTCTCAATCAGTATTCGCCCTTGATCTCCGCCCGTATTTTCAAATCCCTGGAAATCTTGACCTGATCACATGCTTGTATCGTTGATCTGTTCTGGTCCTTCTTTATTGTTTTCTTGTGTCGTCTTCTTCAACGGCACTGTACCTGACCCCGTCGATCTGCAAGATGGAGCACCTCCCGTGGACCAACAACCTGGAGATCAAACCCAGCACTCCGGAGTAGCCTCCAGAGTTATACCTACTGGAGGAGAACCCCCAGTTCAGCCCGTTCAGTCTGCCGAGACGGATGATGGTACCTTGGTAGGTCTCATCAGGACCTTGATAGCTTCCCAGGATCGTCGAGGAGACACCTTGCACTAGACTGTGGCAGATGCTTTGACCAGAGGCGGTCATCCAGGGAACAGGCTTCAAGCGCTTGAACCCTCCTTTCTTCGATGGTAGCGATGATGCGATTGCCGCGGACGCTTGGCTTCAGGATACCGAGGTGGTTCTGGAAGCAGCTAGGACACCTGAGAATGAGAAGGTGGTGGTGGTACACCTGCAGTTGTTGGACTTAGCTCGCAGTTGGTGGACAGCGCAAGCCATGGGATTAGTGGCACCCATTGCTTGGGCAATGTTTAGAGAGAGATTCCAGATAAAGTATTTCGATGCTGTGGCTCGGTACGACCTGCAGACCAGATTTACCAACCTGAAGCAAGGAGGCAGAACAGTCGACAGTTATGCATCTGAGTTTTCTAGACTCAGTAGGGGCTGCATTTGGAGATCTTGTTGGCTGTCGAGCAGTTCGAGCACCAGACATTCGATGCAGTATTGAGGGTAGCTAGGAGGCATGAGTACACCTCCCAAAGGATCGTGGATAGGACCGGAGGCAGGAAGCGGTCCCACAGTCAGATGCACCAATCATCAGCTCCAGCCCCAGCAGCTAGAAGTTTGACCATTGGAACTCCGAGGCGGGTGGCCTCAGTAACGTCGGTTCAGCATTCGACCCCGACGTACCCGCAGCAGCAGAAGCAGAAGCAGACTTCCGCAATGGGATGTTCACATTGCGGGAAGCCGGGCCATGTGGTGGCGGATTGTCCTAGGGCGCAAGGATTGTGCCTAGCTTGTGGAGCGGCAGATCACAAGATAGGAGCCTGCCCGAATAGGGGTAGTTCTTCATCTTCCAACCTAACCAGTCCATCGGTTAGGGGACCAGCACCCATGCAGCAGCAGCAGTACCCGAGGCCATTGTTGCCTCAGGCCCAGGTATTTCAGCAGCAGTGTGCCCAGGCTCCAGTACAGAGCAGGCAGAGAGGTTTTCAGCAGAGGGAACCCGCAGCTAGAGGTCAGGCCATGATGATAGCTATGGAAGAAGAAGTTGCACCAGGTGAGGTAGTAGCAGGTACTATTCTCGTCAACTCCTTTCCAGCTTCAGTATTATTTGATTCTGGTGTATCGTATTCATTCATGTCTGCACGATTCGCGACACGGATAGGATTGGAGCCAGAGTCATTATCAGTAAGACTCAATATACTTACTGGTAATGGTCTTGTGGGAGTAGATCGAGTGTTTTCCTCGTGTCGGATCGTAGTTAGCGGTAGAGAGTTCCCCACTAGATTTATAGAGTTCCCTATGGCAGACTATGATGTAGTCCTAGGCATGGATTGGTTGAGAAACCAGTATGCTAGGATAGACTGCCATGTTGGCAGAGTTGTTTTCAGCGTTCCAGGCGAGCCAGAGTTTTCATTTTCCAGAGGCACGGTGGAGCCATCCTCCCCAGTGTTGCGGATGGCAGTAGCAGCAGTGCAGTTGCCCCGGATAGTTGAAGAGTTTCCAGATGTCTTCCCAGAAGAGCTTCCAGGGATGCCGCCAGAGCGGAAGATTGAGTTCACTATAGACTTAATCCCCGGGACAGCACCAGTATCAGAGCGAGTCTTCAGAATGGCGCCTTCAGAGTTGGAGATTTTGTACAAGATGATTGAAGAACTCAGGACCAAGGGATTCATTCATGCAAGTGGATCACCTTGGGGAGCCCCGATGCTTCTTGTGAAAAAGAAGGATGGTACGTCCAGGTTATGTATAGATTATCGTACCTTGAACTCAGTGACAATCAAGAACAGATACCCTCTCCCGAGGATAGATGACTTGTTTGATCAACTCAAAGGGGCTTCAATATTCTCGAAGATAGACTTGCGGTCAAGATACCACCAGATCAGAGTCAGAGAGCAGGACATCCCGAAGACAGCTTTTCGATCGAGATTTGGGCATTGGGAGTTTCTTGTTATGCCCTTTGGAGCAACCAATGCACCAGCAGTATTCATGGACCTCATGAATCGCATTTTCATGCCTTACTTGGATCAGTTCATGATCGTGTTCCTAGATGATATCTTGGTCTACAGCAAGAGCGAAGCAGAGCATGAGCAGCATCTCAGAATCGTCCTTAAGACGCTTAGGGAGCACCAGTTGTACGCCAAGTTCAGTAAATACGAGTTCTGGCTCGATCACATTTCATACTTGGGTCACATCATTACTCGAGGAGGAGTGGAAGTGGATCCCCAGAAGATTGTGGCTATCGAGTCATGGCCAGTGCCTAGTTCAGTGGCAGAGGTTCGCAGTTTCCTTGGATTGGCCGACTACTACCGACGATTCATTTCAGATTTTGCAAGGATTTCAGCGCCGATGACCCAGTTGACTCGTAAGGATGTGCAGTTTGCTTGGACAACAGGGTGCCAGGAATCATTTAAGAAGTTGAAGCGAGGATTAATAACGGCTCCCATTCTCACGCTTCCAGATGAGACTGGAGGATTCATAGTTTATTGCGACGCTTCAGGCAGAGGATTGGGGTGTGTCTTGATGCAGCATAGGAAGGTAATATCTTATGCATCACGTCAACTTCGTGATCATGAGAAGAATTATCCGACCCACGACTTGGAGCTAGCAGCAGTAGTGTTTGCACTTAAGTTATGGAGGCACTACTTGTACGGAGATAGAGTAGAAATATTTACTGATCACAAGAGCCTAAAGTATGTTTTCACCCAGAAGGACCTTAATATACGGCAGAGAAGATGGCTTGAGCTATTGGTGGACTACGATGTGGATTTGCAGTATCACCCAGGGAAGGCCAACTTGTAGCAGATGCGTTGAGCCGGAGAGTCGGACTTTATTTCCTGACGACGCAACCAGAGTTATTGGCAAATTTTCAGAATATGGGAATTGAAGTGGTTCTTCCTGCCAACGTGGCATTGATGGCCAGTCTACAGGTTCAGTCCAGCATAGTTGAGAGGATCCGAGTGGCGCAGTCTACAGATTCCAAGCTTCAGCGGCTCAGAGCAGAGTGTGAGGCAGGAAGAAGGCCAGAGTTGTGCATTCATGAAGATGGTACGCTTCGATACGGCTCTCGTCTTTGTGTACCCAGTGGAGATATCAGACAGGAAGTCATGGCAGAAGCTCACAGTTCGTAGTATTCTATTCATCTCGGTGGCACGAAGATGTACCGTGATATCCGTCATCACTTCTGGTGGAATGGCATGAAGAGGGAGATAGCCCAGTTTGTCTCTCGGTGTTTGGTTTGTCAGCAGGTTAAAGCTGAACATCAGAGGCCCGCTGGACTTCTTCAGCCCTTGCCGATTCCAGAATGGAAGTGGGAGCATGTGACCATAGATTTTGTGACTGGATTGCCTAGATCCCCAGCCGGTCGAGATGCTATTTGGGTTATAGTTGACAGGCTCACGAAGGTGGCTCATTTTCTCCCATTCAGAGTTGGGCAGTCAACGGCTCAGTTGGCAGAGATGTACCTCAGGCAGATTGTCAGGCTTCATGGTGTGCCCGTCAGTATCACCTCGGACCGAGATTCAAGATTTACATCGCACTTTTGGCGTAGCTTGCAAGAGAGTTTGGGAACTCGTCTCCAGTTTAGTTCAACATATCATCCGCAGACAGATGGCCAGTCGGAGCGCACAATCCAGACTCTTGAAGACATGCTGAGATCTTGTACGTTCGACTTCGGTGGTTCGTGGGAGGATCACCTGCATCTTATGGAATTCTCGTACAACAATAGTTTCCAGGCCAGTATCCAGATGGCTCCGTTCGAGGCTCTGTATGGTAGGAAGTGCAGATCCCCGCTAGCATGGGATGATGTCGGAGAGAGGCAGATGCTTGGTCCAGAGATGATTGCCCAGACAGTTGAAGTGGTCAGAAGGATCAGAGATCGTCTTCGAGTTGCCCAAGATCGCCAGCGGCATTGGGCCGATGCTCATCGACGTCCCGTGGAGTTTGCTATCGGCGACCATGTATTCCTTAGGATCTCGCCTAACCGCGACGTCATTCGCTTTGGCGTGCGAGGAAAGCTTAGTCCTAGGTATATAGGGCCGTTCGATATCCTGGAGCGAGTAGGAGATGTATCCTATCGTCTTGCTCTTCCGCCGTCGTTAAGTGAGGTACATAATGTATTCCATGTGTCCCAATTGCGACGGTACGTCCCGGACCCGAGCCACATCCTAGACCATTTAAAACTGGTTGTTGGTACCAACCTTTCGTATGAGGAGAGGCCCGTGTCTATATTGGACCGGAGAGAGAAGATACTCAAGAACAAGACTATTAGTTTAGTCCGTGTTGCTTGGGGTCATCACTCTCTAGGTGAGTCAACGTGGGAGCGTGAGGATGATATCCGATCGCGATATCCCTACCTGTTTGACTCGTAAGGTATAATGTCTTCCTTATGCCTTATGTTTTCCATCCCTTGCTTGCATGTATGATTGTCTGATTGCTTGCCTGGTTATAGCTTGCATGTGATTAATTTAGCTTGTCCTTGTCTCTCTAGCCTCTTAATTAAATTCCGAGGACAGAATTCTTTTAAGGTGGGTAGAGTTGTAACACCCATATTCTGAATACGTATTTTGTCAAGCTTGCATGTATTTCAGACCTGTATTTTATTTTCTCGGATTTTGGCATGTACTTGTAATTGGCTTGACCTACAGATTTTGGTTCTCGTAATTGGGTTTTACCTGGCTTGGTTTATTTTGTGGAGGAGAATTGGTTTGATTTGGTTTGGATTGGTTTGGTTTAACATGCATTGGAATACCTTAGCCTATGTTCAACCCTCAACACAACACAACTCACCCTCATTAAATCCTACCTAACTTTTCTCTCTTCTTTATTTTTCATTTACTTCTCCATCTCCTTCTTCTTCCTTCCTCTACACAACTCACCAACACCCATAGGCAAGTGCACCTTGCCACCACATGAGAACCACATTTTATTTGTTTATTAGCTAGATTAGGCTATGGTGATCAACATTAGAACTTAACATTTTGTGATTTGGAGTCTCCATTGTTCTAGATCTAGGTTTTAACTATTTTCGAATTTATATGGTTTTGATCTATTTTGGTTGGATTTTTGTGGGTTTTGATGCTTCCATGTGGAAGAGAATTTAATTTTACTCGAGTTAGAACTTTAAAAATCTAGATTTGGCTTTGATTTGACAAATATATGAAAATTTGAATTCTTGGTGTTCTTCTCGACCTGGAGTAGCAGCCTGCAGCCTGCAGCCTGCGCTCTTTAGCGCAGTGCTGGACTGCGCAGCCCCTCTCGGCCTGTGCTCTTTAGCGCAGTGCCGACCGCACAGCTTGCCCTATGGTGAACTGCGCTCAGCCCCATGCGCCAACCATTCATGCGCACTTCATCCTGCGCAGTTCACTCCTGCGCAGTCTGCTCATGCGCAATCTGCCCCTGCGCAGTTCACTCCTGCGCAGTCTGCTCATGCGCAATCCATCCCTGCGCAGTTCACTCCTGCGCAGTTTGCTCATGCGTAATCCACCCCTGCGCAGTTCACTCCTGTGCAGTCTGCTCATACGCAATCCATCCTGTGCAGTTCACTCCTGTGCAGTCTGTTCATGCGCTATATGCCCCTGCGCCCTGTGCCCCTGCGCACTTGGCACCCTGCGCAGGTGACACCTGGGCAATCCAACCCCCTGACCCCTTGCGCAATCCATTGGCTCTTGGAGTTTTGGTTTTATTTCTCTAAGCTTGGCTCTTCTATAGCCTGTATATTGATATTTTATTAGATATTTTACGTCCATTTTATATCCTTACGCCTTTTGTCATGAACTTGATTTTACTTAACATGTTTGGAATGACTATTGTACATGGCATGGTATAACAAAGAACTAGCATAACACGACAGTGACCCGTAGTGGTGCACTCCTGACATGACCAACCTGACATGATAGTGACCCGTCGTGGCACACTCCTGACAAGTACCCTGACATGATTTACCTTGATAACTTGATAGTGGCCCATGGCGGCACACTCCTGACTTGACTTGACTTGTAACTTGTAACTTGACTTGACTTGATGCTGTTGCGACAGCTAACTTGACTCGTATAATCAACTTGATACCGTGGGTGTTCCTGCTTGCTTGCTTGTGCAATCCACTTGTCTTGTCTTGCATCATGTCTAGGACGTGACTCCCTGGTTCCTACGGTCAGGGATTCATACTGAATATGGATTAGGCTAATGACTAGATCAAACTATAGTTCATGGAGAATTTCCAGTCACAGGCAATCTCGTTATCTGGGCGCTCTTAATTGGACTTGTAGCTTGCGGACGAGTAGAGCACATTTCCAGCGCACTGTCATGTGTTGCACCCTCTAAGTCACCTAAGGGTATATCGTCTCCGGGGCGATGTACCCAACCATACTCTCAACCCGCAGAAGGATAACTGGATGGTCTGCAGGGCTTGGGACTGGGAAATTCTCACTTGCATCTTGTTAGTAATTAGGCTTGTGATAACCCTAGTTAGTTAAAGTAGTAAGCCGTAGTAATTGCTTGGCCGCTTGTGAATGGATGATGTCTAGCCCTGTCTAAGTCTTGTCTAGTCCCTGTACCCTGGTACCCCTGAACGTGATTGTTTTACTTGCTTCAACAATAATTGGGTAGAGGCAAGGAGCTATTCAGGCGAAAGGTTACAACCCCGGTCCTTGTTTGGTTTACGGGTTGTAACCTGGTTTCTCGAATGGTTCCACGTCCCTAGTCGTTTATTGTCCTGACGTGCTCTTTATTACTTGTACTTTTCTTTTATTTTCTTAAGTTCTGATATGCTGGCTTATGTTCTTATTTCGTGGCCTCCTTTGTGGCACTTGCTCTTTCTGGGGTTTGACCCAGCTGGTTTTGTGTGGCCAGATTTTGGAGCAGCTCCCGAGGATCTTTCGAACCTCCAGCCCGATGGTGGCGACTAGAAGGAACCCGGGCTACGAGTGGATTTTCTATTTTGTTTCGCTCACTCTATTATAAATTTATTCTTTTGAGGCGTTTAGCCGACGAGCACCTGTTAGCTCGATGCACTTTTACTTACTGTCTGCCTATAGGCTGTAAACATGATTAACAAATCCTAGGGTTGATCATGTATGACTTAACTCTTGCTAGTCCTAGCATTTTGTACGACTAGCTTCATGATCAGCTGATATGTAATATTTGGGACGCCTTTTATTGTATATTTGGTGGTCAAACATCTTGTGATTATATTATTTGTTTGAGATTGAGACAATAGGCTTGACCATAAAAGACCGTTGGCTTGTAGTAAACCCTCATATCTAGACAGCCGTGACCGTATAGTTGAGATGTATTCTATTTCAATATACGTAGCTGGCTATGTACGCCCCCGCTCTCCAGTATTCTGGTTCTGGGGCGTAACATAGATCCTTATGACTCTTAGACTATTCATAATTAATTTTATTCATCTACCATCGTGTCTATATTTTTACTATCTAAATTAATGATGCTAATGTAGCCTAGTTTTTGCAAGTTTATCTTTTTCTCGAGCTTGTTCAAGACATATGTTATTGGAAGAGCTCCCACTAACATGTTGTCTAATCAGAACCGGTGCATAATGGTCTAATCAACCAAGTGCACTTTGGTTCGCTTTTGCCTATTATTCTACGTGGATGGGGACGTAGTTAAACTTGTCCTCTAGAGTCCCATCCGCGATTGCCTTGGAAACTCCTTTGAAATTTTTCGATCGTCTTTGAATCACGTATTCGTATTCGATAACGCCTCCTTCGAACTCTATATTGCTTTCGCCTTCACCTATTTTAGGAGGACGAAGGCATTATACTAGAACTCCCTCTAGCCTTCCTATCGGCTATGACCATTCTCACTCGATGTTGCTATATCTTCATCCTAAACTACTCGACCCTATCAAGATCCTCCCATCGCTTAATTAAAGCGAATCTATTTCGTTCTCTTAATCGTGACGCTCATTCATTACCCGTGACCATACCGTATTATTTTTCTACGATCTAGATCGCGGTTTCTTACAACATGATTTTGTGAAAATATTGTCATCGTTGGATCCCCATTGATACCCCCTTGTGTCCTCTCATCCCCTACTAATTCTTAATTTCAAGGACGAAATTTTTTTAAGTTGGGTAGGATGTAAAACCCCTAAATTTCTACTATTTTTTTTATTAAATTTGGTACCGATTTAAAATTTTGTATTGTACGTCGCGTAGTCGTATTGTACGTCGTGTACGATATTTTATTTTTCGTAATTGCTCGACGAGTGCGAATATGTGCGAGCGTACATATTTTTAGAAAAACATTTTTTTATTTTTATAGTTTCAAAATAATATATGTAATATTTAGTTTAGCTATCAAAATTTCCTAAATTTATGATTTTATTTATGTAAAGCCTTTTATTTAGAATAAATAATATTCTTAGTGCATGCACATATTTCATAAATATCTTGCTAGTTTATTTTAAATAAAAATGTAATTTTCGAGATTTATTAATATTAATAATTTATTATTCAAAGATATTTAAATATATTAATGTAATTTTTGAAATTATTATTATTAATAATTTTGGAAAATATATTTCAAAATTATTGTGAAGATTTGAATTTTGATTTGATTCCATGGATACATTTAAATAGTAAACTAATATCTATATTTAAAATTGATTTGATTTTAAACTAAGAGAATTTAATTTGATTTAAATTTGATTTTGTATTTGGAATTAGATTTGATTGCTTCTAAATTTAAACTACGAATTATCTATTTTTGGGGTTTAAAATATTCCTAGTCCATATCTAAGTGGGAATTCCCACATCCTATAAATAGACAGGTACTCCTCCACATTATTCATCCACAAATTCTACAACTAAAATTTGTGTATCTTGTCTGTGCCCGTGTTTCCCCCACCCAATATTTTATTCCATTACATATACATTGCTCATTTCCTCCGTGTCGACAACCCGACACGGCAACATCCAATCCCTAGTTCTTAATCCTAACCCTAGCTCTGACTAGATCTCGGCGACTGCCCTATTCCCGCCACCTCCTACCCATCCCTGTTGGCGCCACCCCCGTCGGAACTCCCCTGCCACCACCAGGGCTTGGCCACCCTGTCTCCATGTTCCCCGATCTTACCGGTACTACAGCTTAAAAAACCCCTCTTCGGGCCAACTACCTCCCGATTTGCCACTACCAGCACCCATCTACCATCGCCAACATCGTCTCCACCGTCACAACTACTACCAAACCACCACCACAACCCCCACCGCACAGTAGCCCCGTATAGTCGACCTTCACCGTCACCGGCGACAACGCCGGCAACCAAAAGAAATCCCACAGCCCAAAACCCCAAATTAATTAAACAAACACACACACCTCACCTCTGCCGGCGATCGACTGCCGCCGTGTTCGCTGCTGACCCGAGCGTCCTCTAGTGAGCCACCCCTCTCGAAACAATGACCGCCGCTGCCTCGCAACCCCCTCCGGTCGCCGCCCAGCGCCGCAGACCATCTCTAGCCGCCGCCCTCAAGCTTCGGCGTCGCCGGCGACCGTGAGCGCCGGCCTCACCCTCCGCCGCCCTGTCTCCTCCGCTCGTCTACTTCCCCAGACGCCGTTCCTCCGCCGCCACCTTCTCCAGTTCTCTCCCGCGACCACCTCCACCTTCTCCAGTTCTCCACCACTTCCCTCGACCAGATCGCCGCGCCCGTCTGCCGATCTCCGCGCTCGCCGCCTCCCTCGCTCACTCTCTGCTCCTCTCCCCAATTCCCTTACTCTCACTTCTTTCTTTCTTTTCGTTTCATAATGAGTTTATCAAGTACTGTTCTCGAGAGAACAGCTTCTTCTATTTTTTTTTTTTATTTATTGTCATTTCTCTTTTTTTTTGTTTAAGTTATTTTCTTTGGGTTTTTATATTTTTAATTGTTTTATGTTTTGTTATTATTGTTTTCTTTCTAGTATCTGTTATTTTACTAACAGTATTATTATTATCATTTTTATCATCATTATTATTATTATTAATATGTATGTAGTTATGATTATTAATAGTTTTGTTAGTTTAACATTTGTATTTGTAAATTATTTTATTAATATTATTATTTTTAGTTAAATAAAGATTTCTAAATCTATAACGTATGTCAAAAATAATATATTGGGACTTGACCCTATTTATATAATTTTAACTAAAGTTCACAAGCCTATATTTTAAATGAGGTCATAATTTAAATAAAGTTTTTTTTATCTAAAATATTATAGTAGTATTTTCCTAATTAAGATATTTTTGGAACTTTCGAGTGTGTATACCGAAAAGCATTTTTTGTAAATAAAACTAGATTCAAACATAAAGATATTAGTTTTTACAAAACTTGGAGTTTTGTTCTTAAAGATTCTAGATTTTAAGTATATAATTAAATTATTTGTTTAACCAAATAAACTCTATATTTTCAAAGTTTATAAATAGTTTCTAAAAATCATATAATTATTATTCAAAAAATTTCTTTATTTCTTCGACCGTGACTCAACCCCCTCTTTCATATTCGATCGCCAATTTCGTACTTCCTTATGTCCACCCTAACTAATTTGACCCTTCCGGACCCAATGGAACTGCCCGTGCCACCATCAGAGGTCACCTTGCATAGTTGTCGCACCGAAGTCGCAGTTCATGCCACCTTGATCATCGCAGCACACCAGGCATCCTACCAGGCAAGACACCTTGCCATTTGCTGTTTAATTATTTTAGCTCATATAGCATGCATTATTTATTTTCTTTATGCAAAGTAAACTTTGATACACGGCATACCTGTTAGAACTTACTGTTCTTTATAGTTCCTGCTATGTATTAATTTTTCTTACACATTAAACCTAGATTTAAGGGACCACCTTGTGTGTTGCATTCATGGCCTTGACACGTAGTATCACGAAGTTGTGTGTCGCATGTAGAACACGGACATGCGTGACTGGCTGGCCACCGGTGCGTATAAGCCGTGCGATAGGAATAACCACTAATAGAGATTGCATGCTTAGTTTGACTTAGCGGTTATAGAGGTTTACTGTTGTAGATACAACATGGTAGGCATTGGGTGGGAAGAACATCTCCTTAATGTATGGGTCATATATGCACTGTCCTGATTGCCGGTTATCTCCAGTGGAAGGTACGGTCCTGATTGTCGGTTATCTCCAGTGGGAGGTACGGTCCTGATTCCTGATATTCCTGATCCGGCCCATGCGTCAAAGGTTTGTTCTTTATTGCATATTCACTATAGTACGGTTAGGTGCCCTATTGCATATAATCCCTTATTTATTTGAGCGATATTTATTCAGCTTATATGGCATGATATTATGTGTCTTGTTACGTCCCTCTGAGGACCTGGTTATCTCTCCAGGTATGTGCTCTTGTCTTTCGCAGGTGTTCTAGCTCTAGTCGTGATCTTCGCTATTTCTTCGAGGATGATTGCACTTGGATCGTCTTCGCTTCGCTCGCCAAATTTATTTCTTTTCTCATGTATTTTTCCTTTACTTGTTGGTAGTGGATTTGTCTCCGCCCAACATATCGTATCAAGACAATTCATTATCATTATATGATTCTTTTATTTTTGTGAGGATGAGATTAGTTATGGTTCTACTGCATTTTATAGCTTATGTATTCATACGAGGTTTCCATATATTGGAGTATACTTTGTATGTATACAGCTGGCATGTCTACGTTCCTAGTCCTACGTATTTTGGGACTGGGGCGTTACACCCTCTGCTGAAATCCTCGCGGCCTATTCTGACTCAAGACTTGGGCCTGAGTATGCTGCTGGGGGTTCTGCTGCTGGAATACCTGGGACTGAGGCGGCAAGGGCCGCGATAATAGATACTGCTGCTGCTGGACCGGAGCTGGTCCTCTCATCGAAGAGCTAGAAAGGTTGGACGATGATGAACCACCCCTATTCGGGCAGGATCTAACCCTATGGTCTGCTGCTCCACAAGCCAGACACAATCTATGTGCCCTGCGACACTCTGCCACTACATGGCCTGGCTTCCCACAATGAGAACATCCCACTGCGGAAGTCTGCTTCTGCTTCTGCTGCTGAGGGTACGTCGGGGCTGAATGCTGAACCGACGTCACTGAGGCCGCTCGCCTCGGAGCTCCAATGGTCAAAGCCCTAGTTGCCGGGGCTGGGGCTGAAGACTGATTCATCTGGCCGTGGGATCTCTTCCGACCTCCGGCCCTATCCATAATCCTCTGGGAGGTATACTCATGCCTCCTAGCTGCTCTCAAGACTGCATCAAAAGTATGATGCTCAAACTGCTCAACCGCCAATAAAATATCCAGATGAAGCCTCTGCTGAAATCGCTGGGCTCTATCATACTTGGTTGCCACCAAGGTGGGAGCAAACCGACTGAGTCTCAAAAACTCGGCCGCATAACCATCGACCGTCCTTCCCATCTGCTTCAGATTGGTGAACCTCGTCTGTAGATCATACCGAGCTACAGCATCAAAATACTTGGTCTAAAATCTCTCTCTGAACACCGCCCAAGCAATGGGTGCTGCTAATCCAACGGCCTGAGCCGCCCACCAGCTGCGGGCAAGATCTAGTAACTGCAGGCGCACCATGGCTACCTTCTCATTCTCTGGGGTCCTGGCTGCTTCTAGAATCACCTCTGTGTCCTGAAGCCAAGCATCTGCAGCGATAGCATCTTCACTACCGTCGAAGAAGGGAGGGTTCAAGCGCTTGAAGCTGTTGGCCGCGCTGTTACCCTGATGACCTCCTCTGGTCAGTGCATCCGTCACTGCCTGGTGCAAGGCATCTCCTCGACGATCTTGGGAAGCTATCAAGGTCCTGACGAGTCCTACCAAAGTGCCATCATCAGGCTCGGCAGACTGAATTGGCTGGACTGGTGGCTCTCCACCAGAAGGAACGACTCTGGAGGCTACTCCCGAATGCTGGGCATGATCCCCGGGTTGCTGCTGATCCATGAGAAGTGCTCCGCCTTGCTGACCGACAGGTCCAGGAATGATGCTGCTGAAGAAGATGACATGGGGAATAATAAGGAAGGACCAGGACAGACCAACGATACAAGCATATGATCAGGTCAAGAATCCAGGAATTCAGAAGATACGAGCAGAGATCAAAGGCGAATACTGATTGAGACATCTATTCGGTAAACCCTCACATATCTTGATTTACAAGACCTGCATGGGCCACCACTTAAACTATGTTACGCCCCAGAACCAGAATACTGGAGAGCGGGGGCAGACATAGCCAGCTACGTATATGAAATGGATTCCATCTTGCTATACGGTCACGGCTGTCTAGATACATGAGGGTTTACTACAAGCCAACAGTCTCCTATGGTCATGAACAAGCCTAGTGTCTCAATCACAAGCAAGTAAGTAAAGTCACAAGATGTATGATCATTAAATATACAATAATAAGGCGTCCCAAATATTACATATTTAGCTGATCATGAAGCTAGTCGTTATAAAATGTCAGGACTAGCAAGAGTTTAGTCATACATGATCAACCCTAGGATCTGTCAATCATGTAACAGCCTGTAGGTAGACAGTAAGTAAGTGCAATCGAGCTAAACAGGTGCTCGTCGGCTAAACGCCTCAAAGAATATTTTTACAATAAAGTGGGAGATCCAAAAATAACCCACTCGTTGCCCTGGTTACGTCTAGTCGCCACCATCGGGCTGGAAAGTCGGTAGATCCTCTGGAGCTGCTCCGAAATCTGGCCATACAAAACCAGCTGGGTCAGATCCCAGAAAGAGCAAGTGCCACAAAGGAAGCTTCACTTAGGAACTAAAACCAACAATTAGCACAGAAGATAAATAAAGTAAGAACTGGAAATAAAGAAAATATATCAGGATGATATACGACGAGATAACCATGGAACTATTCAGATAACCAGGTTACAACCCGTAAACCAAACAAGGACCGGGATTGTAACCCTTCGTCTGAACAGAACTTGGAATTCTTACCATTTATCGGTAAAATAAATACAGGCATTCTAGTCATGCAGTACCCTGGAACAGGATCAGGGCAAGACTAGACAGGTTAGACTCCATCCAAATTATTTCACGGCCAAGCAAGAATTACGGCTTGATATTTTAACTAACTCGGGTTGTCACAGGCCTAGTTACTAGCAAGATGCAGTGAGAATCTTCCACAGCCACAAGCCCTGCAGACCATCCAGGTTACCCAGGTCGAAAGATTAGGGTTGAATTCAGGTGGGTACATCGTCCAGGAAATGCATGTACCCTTAGGTAGCTTGAAGGGTGCAACATATGACAGTGTGCTGGAAATGTGCCCTACTCGACGGCAGGCTACAGATCCCAGGCGCGCCCAGGTAACGGGATTGCCTATAGTTGGGAGATCTCTTCATGACTAATGTATTATTCTAGTTATTAGCCTTAGTCCATTTCAGTAGGTACTCCTGACCGTGGTACTCAGGAGTCCCCTCCTAGATATGATGCAAGACAGGACTGGATTATTTGTACAAGCACAATCGCCCACGGTGTCCAAGTTATTTATACAGGTCATGTCATGTCAGGTAGCCATCGCAACAGCTTATCAAGATATATCATGTCAGGTTATCATGTCAAGAGTTCTTGTCAGGAGTGCGCCACGACGGGCCACTATCAGGTCATGTCATGTTCACTTGTCAGGAGTGCACCACGACGGGTCACTTTCGTGTTCAGGTACATGTGCAAGGCATCATAGTAAAAGCATTCAATCAGGGGACCCAAGTTGATTTAGGGTTACAAGCCATGAATTAACAGTAACAATCAAGTAATAAAACATAGAATACAGCCTATAGAAAGCCATGCGGCTCGGGCACATGTGGCCATAGAGAGAATCCATGCGGGGGCAGCTCATGCGGCTCAGGGTTGCGGGATCCATGTGGCCAGGAATGACTCAGCCTCATGCGGCAGGGAGGAGAACAGTACATGCGGCTGAATAGGGTCAGGCGCATGCGGTAGATAAAGGAAAAGCCTATGCGGCTAAGGATATCAGTCCCCATGCGGCCAGCGGGAAGAGAGGGTGCATGCGACTGAGTCAGAGCATTCATGCGGCTGGGAAGAAGGATTCTCATGCGGCTGAAATGATCACGAACATATGCGGCTGCGCCCTGCCTAAGTCTTATGCGGCTACAGGTAGACGGAGTCCATGCGGCTGAGAAGAAGGCCGAAGCCTAAGCGGCTGGAAGACCTGCCGCATGAAGGTCCATGCGGTCAAGTGCTGCCATACGGCTAAGGGGGGTTCATGCGGTCAAGAGAGGAAGTAGGCTTATGCGGCTAGATGAGTTCGGCCCTCATGCGGCTCAATTACTTCCAGTCATACGGCTGAAGAGAACACTTGTCGCATAAAATATTCATGTGGTCAAGTCAAGCACAGTTCATGTTCTCCAAAATTCTGAGAAGAAGAACACTATGAGAGCCAAGTTCTCAAGCTTCATAACTCCATCATCCGGAGTCCAAATCCGAACTTCTATAGGTCAAAATGGGATAGAACGAAATTCTCTACAACATAGAAACATCAAAACTCAGAAATAACAAGATTAAGTAGATCAAAACTCAAGAATTCCAAAAATAAAGTAAACTTAGATCTACAAGAATCTAGCCATGGAAAGTGGAAATGCCAAGTATTAAAGTAAGTTAAAATACTGTAAGGAAGAGAATGAAGCAATAAAATTGGAGTTCCTCCATGAAGCATGTTGCACTTGCCTAGACCTCTCTCTCTCTCTCTCTCTCGTAGGTGAAGGGAGTAATGGAGGAAGGAAGAAGAGTAATGAAAAGAGAGAGGAAAGAATGGGTAATAAATACTAAAGGTGGTGGTAGGTAGGGGGTTCACCCATGGTTCATAATGAACAAAAGCAAACCGAGCCAAGCCGAACCAACCCAAGAATAATCCAAGCCATGAAGAAAACTAAGCAAGGAATCATGCAATATAAGATAAAATATGTACACGTATTCCAAAATACGTAATATGAACCACAGGCATTACACCCTGGCTTCGTCATGAGAACTCTGAGTGGATTGACTCAGAAGATGACATGAATTGTCTGGCCCGAGACATAATGGTGAGTCTTCTGGATGGCAAATACCAAAGCCAAACACTCTTTTTCAACGGGGTTGTACCGGTGTTCGGCCCCGATTAGTGTTCTACTGAGGTAGTAGATAGCTTGCTCATTGCCTGTATCGCTGTTCTGAGCGAGCAGGGCGCCGAGGGAATGATCCATGGCACGGACGTAGAGGAGAAAAGGTTTACCGGCAACGGGTGCCACAAGGACCGGCGGGCTTGTCAAGTAAGCCTTGATATCGTCGAAAGCCTTTTGGCATTCCTCTGTCCAGACGTAAGAGACTCCCTTCTTCATGAGCTGGATGAAAGGTTGACATTTCCCGAAAAGGTTTGCTATAAACCTCCAGATGTATGCCAGACGCCCCTGCAGGCCACGAGGTTCTCGGAGATTTTTTGGAGGGTCCATGTCAAGGATGGCTTTGGTCTTCTCGGGATCGACATGAATGCCTTTCACCGTGATAATGAAGCCCAAAAATTTTCCGCTAGAAACTCCTAGGAAGGATTTAGCGGGGTTCATCTTGAGTTGCTGTGCTCGCATGAGATCGAAGACTGTCTTAAGGTCTTGTAGGTGATCTCCTTTGAGACGGCTCTTAACTGCGATGTCATTAACATAGTATTCGACTGCCTTGCGAAGATGCTGACGGAAGATGGTGCTCATAGCTCATTGGTATGTCGCACCAGCATTCTTCAAGCCAAAGGGCATCACTGTGTAGCAGAAGACCCCCTTCGGAGTCCTGAATGACGTGTGTTTTGCGTCATCGGGGAACATCTTGATCTGGTTGTAGCCCGAATACCCGTCCATAAAGGACATGTATTCGAAGCCACATGTATTGTCGATCATTACGTCGGTGATTGGAAGCGAGAATTCGTCCTTCGGGCAAGCAGTGTTGAGATCCCTGAAGTCGATACAAACTCGTATCTTTCCATTCTTCTTGGTGACAGGGACGAAGTTGGCCACCTAATCCGGGTATTGTTCTTTACGAATAAATCCGCTGGTCAGGAGTTTGTCTACTTCCTGATCGATAGCGTTCATGATGTCAGGACGAAAACGTCGCTGTTATTGCTTTATAGGCTCGGCATCAGGTAAGATGTTAAGCTTATGCATCGCGATCTGGGGATCAAGTCCCGGCATATCTTCGTAGCTCCAGGCGAAGACATCGATATATTCTTTAGCTAGCTGGATTAAAGATTCCCGATCTTCTTCTTTTAGGCTTTTGCTGATGAAGATAGGTTTGGAAGAAGATCCATCCCCAAGGTCGATCTGTTCGACTTCGTCTTCGGTAGGGGGTTCTGTGAAACCCATTTCTTGTGTATTAATTAATATCTGTATTTATATTATTATTATTATTATTATTATTATTATAATATTTTTGAGTGTTAAAATTCTTTCAAAAATAATATAACAAGGATTTTTGAGTTCGAACCCAGACCCGAGTCCGAACCCAGAACCGAGCCTGAGCCAAACCCAATCCCAGTTTTTTTCTTTCCTAGAATCTGTTGGTTAAAGTTATTATTAAAATATATATATATATATATATATATATATATATATACACGTTGGGGAGCTGGTCCACGAAGGACCAGCATTTTTGCTCACGAGCGTTTCTCCAAGAAGAAAACTTCTCCCACTCCCTACTTCTTCTCCCACTACTCCTCCACACCACAACATTTTTTTCTCACTCACGACCTTCCTCCAGCACCCCTCCCATATATGCTCTCACTTTTCTTTTTTCCTCACAACTTTCTTTATCCTCACTCTCAGAGAAGCAAGCCCACAACTCTCATCTCCTAAACCCCTTTCTCTTCACCATCACCCACAGCCCTTCCCCGAGCTTTCCCCGACCCCCGCCGGCCTCTTCCAGGCCGACGCCGCACCCCGGCAGCCCCCTGTCGCCGTGCGCCACCCTCGACGAGCTCCTCCCTGGCCGCAACCTCTCTGGCCGAGCACCCCTCTGGCCGAGCCCCCTTTCTCCAACGCTCTGGCCGCCCCTGTCGGACTCCCCGCTGACCTAGGCGCATGCCCTAGCCCGCGCACCCCCTGATCCGCTGATTTGTGGCAGCGACGCTACCGTTCGCTGTTGTCCCAGCACCCTGTCGCGTCTCGGACTTCGTTCCTAGCACTGTTCCGAGATTCTTTGCTGTTCGGAGCTCATTTCTTTCTTTATTATTTCATCTGAGAGCTCTAGCCGAGCAACCTGAGGTATAACCCCTGTCCCGCCCATTTTTATTCTAGTCGATGATGAGAAATGGTCCCCGATTCCCTTTAGGAATTCGGTTTTAGCGACGTCGTAATTTTTCGGAACCTTCGGAAAGGTTCTGTGGATTATTTTGGGTTTCCGAAATATTTCGGGAATTGTTTTTGGTATGAATTAGCTTTCCGGATTTTTCCGGTAGCGTTCTGTGATTTTTGGGTTGGAATCGGACTTCCGAAAATTATTCGGGTCGTCCCGATTATTCTGTGGATTGGTTGTGGATTTTATATATATATAAATTCAGGTTTTTCCCTGGTTTGGGATTTGCAGAAAATTATCGGCACTATTTCCCAGTTTTTGGGTTGACCAAAAACAGAGGAGATGCTGCCGGATTTTTCCGTAAATTCTAGATTATTCTAAAAATGAATTTAAAACGGATTTCGGAATTTTATTTGATATTTTACTTTGGGTGGCGACCGTATCGGTCAATGGATCCGGCTAAGTGCAAATGAAACCGGCTCTGCCCGGACGTTGAGGCATTAGCCAAGTTGAGGATTGGACCATATCTGAGACTTATTAATTATCTTTATTTTTACTATTAAATTCTGTTTATATTTTATTAATATTTCAGTTTAGGACTAACGGCGGTTTTGTCTTATTTCAATTTATGTAAATAAATTGTAATGGGCATAAGCCCAGCTGGCTGTGGTCTGTAACTGTAATTGGTAGCTTAGATTTTAATTGTTGGTTTTTGCGAGTTTTTCTATTTAACGAGTAAAATGAATAAAAAGTATTTTCGTATAAAATTAACTAAGATTTTCTCACCTAAAAATTGACAAGTTTATTATTAATTAAAAATCACGTATTTCTTACTAAATAAGAAAAGTTAGCTTTATATTTATAAACTATAAAAAATACCAAGTTTTCATAAAATAATCTGGCATCTACGATGTTTTCCGAATTCAAAAAAAATATAAAACAATCTTTTTCCCTCGTATTAAATCAACGCACAATAATCGTATTTTCTGTGTTTGGTTAATTAAAAGAATTAAAATTGGATTAGGACACAAATAGAGATTTCAACTAGCGTAGCTAGATTGGTAAACCTGAAATCTGAATCAATTTCTCGAATGTAGGAATTCGGGGACGATTCTGATTTCCGTCTCGAAGTCTTCTACCTCTCCAGTCAATTCCTTTGAGGCAAGTATAGTTTGTGTTAGTTTACAGTTATTTTAATAATCGTTTTACTGCAAGTTTAAACCACGATACAAACACGAAACTCTCTCTGAGAGCACTGTAACTACTGGGGACTGGGGGAATAGTGTAATGAGTATGACCATACTGTTACTTTACTGTAACAAATCCCATATCCTTTACTGTAACAAACCCAAGCCGATCATATTTCATTGCCTGTTCAAATCACACTGTTTTACTGCTGAAAATTGTTCATTTCTAAACTGTTTAAAAGTGCATGATTCTATTATTTATTTTAACTGTTTAAATTAGCATAAATTGTACTTTGGTCCCTCCTAACTGGAGATAACATTTTTAGGGAACATTGAGGATGCTGAGCTGTTATACTATACAACAGCTAATTTGATCCGGTTCTGTACCCTGTTGGAGGACGCAGGACTTGAGGCCGGCGAGCCGAACACTTAGTTAGATTTTCTATTTCTAGATTTATTGTTTAGAATTTTGTAATTTGATTTCAGCTTTTAATTCAGTTCTTTCACATTCCAGTTGTACTTATTTCAAAGTTTAATAAAGTTTCATTTCCCGATGTTGAGTTGTGACAAATATAGTGTTGTTGTATGGTTACCTGCTACTGGAACAGCTTACTGCCGCCGTCTCAACAACGGTGCAGGCTGGGCATGATCCGGTTGGACCCAACTAGTTGGGATCGGGTCGTGACATGTTTTTAGTGGTGGCCCATGCAGGTCCTACAACAACTTAGGAAAACATACCTAGAAACAATTAGAACACTAGAACATTGATTTGTCACGGCATAGGACCGAATTATATATACATAAATATTTTTGTTTGATTATAGACTGGTAGGATACCTTGCTTATGTTTGTACCCTAAACCTTCCAGAATCTAACCAAGGATAAGACCAATCCTATTGGCGATGAGGTATCATCTACGGATCATACCCCATCTCCTCAACCAAGTCCAAGGTTTATTCCCTCGCGGCTGATTGACCGTCCCCATGATGCATCCAGTAAAGTTTTCACTACACTGGCAAATCCTATCTCTTCTCAAACTGAGTTGCATTTCCTTGGTGGAGTATCCATTCCTGTTGCTCTACCAGTACCAGCAAACACCTTCCGAATGGTTGCCATATTCCAAGAAATCTTGGAGTTCCAGAAAGCTCAAGTTGAAGCCCAGCAGGAACAGATGAATATCACGAGAGAAGACATGAAGAACGTCAATGATGTAGCCTTAGCTATCTTAAACCAAGTTGGAGCGGAACCTCGTCCTTGGAGGGATACCCCTGAACCTAGAAGATATTTGAGCCCTATCCGGCAGTCATATCGTAAGAAGCTATTGGTTTGTGACTGCTGTAAAGGCTTAGTCACCAAGCCAATATTTGTCGCAAAGATTAGGAAAATATTTGGCATGTGGATCTGCTAAACATCGGGTAAAGGACTGCCCCTTATCTTTTCATCAAACCAGAGCACATATCCCAGCAACACCTGTTAGGCCACAACCTAGGGGATCTTCCTATCCAACCGACCTTGTCTCCTACTATAAGGCATGATGCAGACTCGAGGTTATAGAAGAGGAAGCAGTAGGAGACTGCTCATGCAAGAGCCAGAGCCATGAGGATTAATACCTAGGACTGCTGAATAGCATTGTCTATTGTTATAAGAAGTTGTAACAGGATGTCCTTAGATCAATCATAAGAGTTTTTGCTGTAATTCTTCACATGAATAAACTTCTTAGTTACACCTTTATGGTAGATGTTTTCCCTGATAGTTTTCCCGGACTACCCCAGATCTAGACATAGAGTTCACTACTGACCTAGTCCCCGGCTCTTCCCTATTTCTAAGGGATGCTGTAGAGTCAACCCGAAGGAGGCCAAGAAGATGAAGGACCAGATCAATGAAGGCTCTAGGATTTATCTAGGATGGAACTTCATCCTTGGGAGCGTCTGTCTTATTAGTGCACAAGAAGGATGGAACTGTACGGATATGCATCGACTACCGGGCGCTGAACAATATCACCATCAAGAACAAGTACCCTATGCCCCGGATCGATGACCTATTTGATAAATTGAGTGAAGCCAAGGTGTTTTCGAAGATTGATCTTAGATCTGGCTACCATCAGATCAGGGTCAGGAAGGAAGATATTCCCAAGACGGCATTCAACACCAAGTATGGGCAGTTTGAATTCTTGGTCATGCCGTTTGGACTGACGAATGCCCCTGTGGTGTTCATGAACCTTATGAACAAGGTTTTCCATGAATACCTAGATCAAATTGTCGTTGTCTTCTTCAATGACATTCTGATCTATTCAAAGACGGAAGAGGAGCACGAAGAGCACCTCAGGAAAGTTCTGGAAACTTTAAGGAAGGAGAAGCTGTATGGTAAGCTTTCCAAATGTGAATTCTTTCTAGACAAGGTAGATTTTCTTGGCCATGTTGTCACAGGAGAGGGAATTTTGGTGGACCTGAAGAAGATAGCCGCTGTTGAGAAGTGGTCTACCCCAAGCTCAGTTGCTGAAATCAGGAGTTTCTTGGGCTTGGCTAGCTACCACCGGAAGTTCGTAAAGGATTTTGCCAGAATTGCTGAGCCGGTGACGAAGCTCACTCGAAAGAATGAAGAGTTCATCTGGACGGAAGATTGCCAGGTATCATTCGAGGAGCTGAAGAAGAGACTTACCACTGAACTAATCCTTGTGCTACCCGCAGGAACTGGTGGTTTCTCAATCTACAGTGATGCCTCAGGTAAAGGACTGGGTTGCGTTCTTCAACAACATGGAAAAGTGATTGCTTATGCAACTAGGCAATTACGGACTCATGAGAAGAACTATCCCACACATGATTTGGAGCTTGCAGCGGAGATATTTGCATTAAAGTTTTGGAAGTATTATCTATATGGGGAGAGAGTGGAAATATAAATAGACCATAAAAGTCTGAAGTATAATTTTACTTAGAAGGAGCTGAACATGAGGCAAAGAAGATGGCTGGAGCTGATGAAGGATTTTGACATCGATCTACAGTACCACCCGGGTAAGGCTAATGAGGTCGCAGATGCACTTAGTCGATACCCTATGGCGATATTTTGACCAAGGAGCGGCATCTGCTAGAGGACATCGAGAAGCTTGGACTGGAGATTATACCGCCTAGAAGGAAGGAGCTGGATGCTGATCCATTGTTGAAGAAGTTACAAGTGAGCTCGAGTCTGATGGACCAAATCAAGGAGATGCAGTTTCAAGACGAGACACTTTGCAAACTTAGAGATCAAGTGCTGGCAAGAACACTTGAAGGATTCTAAAACGCCAGTGACGGAGCGCTGAAGAATGGTATGAGGCTTTGCGTACCAACTGGCGAACTGAGGAACGAGCTGATGCAAGAAGCGCACCAGTCGCAGTATTTCATACATCCAGGAGCCAACAAAATGTATCGGAATGTGCGTACTATAGTGTGGTGGTATGGAATGAAGAAGGACGTATCCAGGTATGTGGCTAGATGTTTAATTTGTCAACAAGTAAAAGCTAGCAGACAGAGACAAGCAGGATTATTGCAGCCGCTTGACATTTCGGAGTAGAAATGGGAGCACATAACGATGGATTTTGTATCGGGACTGCCTCGATCCCAATGAGGAAAGGATGCCATTTGGGTTATAGTAGACTGACTGACGAAGTCAGCACACTTTATCCCCTTCAAGGTTGGTTTATCCATCGAGAAGTTGGCAGCACTGTACATGCGGCACATCTACCGGATTCATGGAGTTCCAGTAAGTATCGTATCTGACAGAGATACTAGATTTACCTCTCACTTTTGGAAGAGTTTACATGACAGCTTGGGAACCCAACTGAAGTTCAGCACCGCCTACCACCCTCAGACTGACGGGCAATCGGAGAGAACCATTCAGACGCTAGAAGATATGCTGAGATCCTGCATCCTAGAATTTGGAGGGTCTTGGGAAGACCATTTGCACTTGGTAGAGTTCTCTTAAAACAACAATTACCAAGCCAGCATTAGTATGATCCTATTTGAAGCTCTCTATGGACGTTGTTGCCGTACACCACTTGCATGGGACGGTGTAGGAGAAAGAGTACTGCTGGGTCCAGAGATGGTAACTGACGCAGTAGAGAAGGTGAATGCAAGTTCAGGATTGCCCAAGACAGTCAAGAGCATTGGGTTTGATAGTAGTAGTCGATCGGTGAAGTTGGAAGAAGGAGATAGCATTTTTGTGAAGTTTCTTCTACCAGAGGAACAAACAGTTTTGACGGAGCTGGGAATTGAGGCCAGGTACATCAGGCCATTTGAAGTTTTAAGACGAGTTGGAAGTAGCGTACCGGTTAGCTCTACCAGCTAATCTTGAGAGTGTGCAACGTCTTCTACGTATCACAGCTCAGACGCTACATTTCGGATCCGAGTCACATATTGGATAATTCAGAGCTGAAGATTGGACTCAACCTTTCAGAGCCAGAGAAACCAGTTGCAAGTGTAGTCAGAGGTGAGAAGAAGATCAAAATTTGAGCCATCACGTAAACTCCTATTCCTTATCTTTTCGTTCTAAACTTGACTGATGCTGCTAAATTAGCCTAGTTTTGCAAGCTATCTTTTTATCAAGCTTGATCATAACGGTATTTTATTGGGTGCACCCACTAAAATATTGTCTAATCAGGACCGGTGCATGATGGTCTGATCAACCTCGTGTACTTTGGTTCGCTTTTGTATTTTCTACATGGATGATATCATAAATGAAACTTGTCCCTAAATCGTCTCATTCACGACTGCCTTGGAAATTCTTCTTGTTGGACCTGAGTTACGGGCGTAGTACCCGTACCTGTTTGTTTCTCCTACCCTGCCTTTAATTTCGAGGACAAAATTTTCTAAGGAGGGAAGATTGTGAAACCCATTTCTTGTGTATTAATTAATATCTGTATTTCTATTATTATTATTATTATTATTATTATAATATTTTTGAGTGTTAAAATTCTTTCGAAAATAATATAACAAGGATTTTTGAGTTCGAACCCAGACCCGAGTCCGAACCCCGACCCGAGCCTGAGCCAAACCCAATCCCAGTTTCTTTCTTTCCTAGAATATGTTGGTTAAAGTTATTATTAATATATATATATATATATATATATATATATATATATATATATATATATATATATATATATTTATATATATATATATATAAAATATATATATATATAATATATAAAATATATATATATAAAATATATAAAAAAAAAATATATATATATATATAAAATATATATATATATAAATATATATATATATATATATAATATACACGTTGGGGAGCTGGTCCACGAAGGACCAGCATTTTTGCTCACGAGCGTTTCTCCAGGGAGAAAACTTCTCCCACTCCCAACTTCTTCTCCCACTACTCCTCCACACCACAACATTTTTTTCTCACTCACGACCTTCCTCCAGCACCCCTCCCATATATGCTCTCACTTTTCTTTTTTCCTCACAACTTCCCTTATCCTCACTCTCAGAGAAGAAAGCCCACAACTCTCATCTCCTAAACCCCCTTCTCTTCACCATCACCCACAGCCCTTCCCCGAGCTTTCCCCGACCCCCGCCGGCCTCTTCCAGGCCGACGCCGCACCCCGGCCGCCCCCTATCGCCGCGCGCCACCCTCGGCGAGCTCCTCCCTGGCCGTAACCTCTCTGGCCGAGCACCCCTCTGGCCGAGCCCCCTTTCTCCAGCGCTCCGGCCGCCCCTGTCGGACTCCCCGCTGACCTAGGCGCATGCCCTAGCCCGCGCACCCCCTGATCTGCTGATTTGTGGCAGCGACGCTGCCGTTCGCTGCTGTCCCAGCACCTTGTCACGTCTCGGACTTCATTCCTAGCGCTGTTTCGGGATTCTTTGCTGTTCGGAGCTCATTTCTTTTTTTATTATTTCATCTGAGAGCTCTAGCCGAGCAACCTGAGGTATAACCCCTGTTCCGCCCATTTTTATTATAGTCGATGATGAGAAATGGTCCCCAATTCCCTTTGGGAATTCGGTTTTAGCGACGTCGTAATTTTCCAGAACCTTCGGAAAGGTTCTGTGGATTATTTTGGGTTTCCAGAATATTTCGGGAATTGTTTTTGGTATGCTTTAGCTTTCCGAATTTTTTCGGTAGCGTTCTGTGATTTTTGGGTTGGAATCGGACTTCCGAAAATTATTCGGGTCGTCCTGATTATTCTGTGGATTGGTTGTGGATTTTATATATATATAAATTTGGGTTTTTCCCTGGTTTGGGATTTGCAGGAAATTATCGGCGCTATTTCCCAGTTTTTTGGTTGACCAAAAACAGAGGAGATGCTGCCGAATTTTTTCGTAAATTCTAGATTATTCTAAAAATGAATTTAAAACGGATTTCAGAATTTTATTTGATATTTTACTTTGGGTGACGACCGTATCGATCAATGGACCCGGCTATGTGCAAACGAAACCGGCTCCGCCCGGACGTTGAGGCATTAACCAAGTTGAGGATTGGACCATATCTAAGACTTATTAATTATCTTTATTTTTACTATTAAATTCTGTTTATATTTTATTAATATTTCAGTTTAGGACTAACGGCGGTTTTGTCTTATTTCAATTTATGTAAATAAATTGTAATGGACATAAGCCCAGCTGGCTGTGGTCTGTAACTGTAATTGGTAGCTTAGATTTTAATTGTTGGTTTTTGCGAGTTTTTCTATTTAACGAGTAAAATGAATAAAAAGTATTTTCGTATAAAATTAACTAAGATTTTTTCACCTAAAAATTGACAAGTTTATTATTAATTAAAAATCACGTATTTCTTACTAAATAAGAAAAGTTAGCTTTATATTTATAAACTATAAAAAATACCAAGTTTTTATAAAATAATCTGGCATCGACGATGTTTTCCGAATTCAAAAAAAAAATAAAACAATCTTTTTCTCTCGTATTAAATCAACGCACAATAATCGTATTTTCTGTGTTTGGTTAATTAAAAGAATTAAAATTGGATTAGGACACAAATAGAGATTTCAACTAGCGTAGCTAGATTGGTAAACCTGAAATCTGAATCAATTTCTCGAATGTAGGAATTTGGGGACGATTCTGATTTCCGTCTCGAAGTCTTCTACCTCTCCAGTCAATTCTTTTGAGGCAAGTATAGTTTGTGTTAGTTTACAGTTATTTTAATAATCGTTTTACTACAAGTTTAAACCACGATACAAACACGAAACTCTCTCTGAGAGCACTGTAACTAATGGAGACTGGGGGAATAGTGTAATGAGTATGACCATACTGTAACTTTACTGTAACAAATCCCATATCCTTTACTATAACAAACCCAAGCCGATCATATTTTATTGCCTGTTCAAATCACATTATTTTACTGCTGAAAACTGTTCATTTCTAAACTGTTTAAAAGTGCATAATTCTGTTATTTATTTTAACTGTTTAAATTAGCATGAATTGTACTTTGCTTCCTCCTGACTGGAGATAACATTTTTAGGGAACATTGAGGATGCTGAGCTGTTATACTATACAACAGCTAATTTGACCCGATTTTGTACCCTGTTGGAGGATGCAGGACTTGAGGCCGACGAGCCGAACACTTAGTTAGATTTTCTGTTTCTAGATTTGTTGTTTAGAATTTTGTAATTTGATTTCAGCTTTTAATTCAGTTCTTTCACATTCCAGTTGTACTTATTTCAAAGTTTAATAAAGTTTTATTTCCCGATGTTGAGTTGTGACAAATATAGTGTTGTTGTATGGTTACCTGCTACTGGAACAGCTTACTGCCGCCGTCTCAACAACGGTGCAGACTGGGTATGATCCGGTTCGACCCAACTAGTTGGGATCGGGTCGTGACTGGTTCGCGTAATTCAAAACGAGACTCCCACTATTCTCCTAGGCGTTGAGCCCAGGGTTCTTCTTCGAAGAATTCTGGCGTTTGGTCTTCGCCTTCATCTTCTTGAGATTGTGCAGATGTCATGTTGGCTGATAGCACTTTCTTGAAGACTGATCCGATACTGGTATCGGAATCCCAAGTTGATGCTTCGGATGAATGAGAATGTTCTACTTCTTCTGCCTCCGAACTCTCTGGAGTTGACGGCAGCGTGACATAGCCCACCTCCCGTCGAGTTCGATGATAGTAGTCCTGCGGCTTTCCTTTAGGTGTTGGGAGCCGGAGAGGAAGACATCGACCCTTGCCATAGTTCAGGCCTTTGTTGCTTTTTAGGTCGTAGCCCATCTTTTGGATGAGATACTTTGCCTTGTCCGTGTACCGATAGACTTATATTCCGCCGGTATCTGGTTCTTGCTCGAGTGGCGGGAGGTCTTGATGACGCTCGACTTTGTCGAAGATGATGGATTCTTCGTCTCGATTCCGCGATGGGACTACAAAACAGACCCCTTGGGAAGGGACTACTCGATTTACATGATGGACGATCGTTATTTGTGTTTGCAACGACCGTAGAGCGTTATCTAATGTATACATGGCATTCCAATGTAGAAGACTAGAATAATTAAAAGATACTCTATTATTGATAAAATATGAGATTTTGTCCCGTAGGATTACATTGTCCAGAGAGGGTGCATCTACATCAGCAGAGATATATTCTGCTAGCTCTTCATCTGTGAGTACTGGGATTGGATCGGGAGAGCCCACCACAGCTTTGATCTTGGGGTCCGAGAGGGCTATGTGGGCCTTCTCCCGCAGCTTGGATGAGAAGGATGATTACGGAGGCTTGCCTTTAAGACGCACCTTCAGAGGTGCCTCAAATGCGCCTTCAGTGGCTGGGGCCTTCCCTTGTAGTTTTGCCACAAGGGGAGCCGATGTTTGAGGCGGCTTTCCCTTGAGCCGTATCTTCAAGGGAGCTTTAGTAGGTGTTCTACCTGGAGCAGTTGGTGCTTTTCCAGGTAGCTTGATGTTCATGGGAGGCAACGTCTGAGGCGGCTTTCCTTTGAGTCGAATTTTTAAAGGAGCGTCGGGAATCATCTCTGGCTCCATATCGGGCTCTGCTGCCGTTTCTGCTTTATCGTCAGCATCATTGGCTTCCTCCTCGTCAGGTGACTTCTACAAGGTGGAATCAGTGAAGTAGGCTTCAACCCCTTTGAAAGGGTCAATGTCTGCAAACTCCGTTCGAATGATGTCGTTGGTGGATACGTATTTCATACATTGGTGGAGTGTAGATGGCACCACCATGTACTCATGCAGCCACGGACGATCCAGTAGGAGGTTGTAGTTGACGTTAGCGTCTACGACATAGCAAGTGACCTCAGTTCTGAGGTTACCAATATGACACTTCAGCCGTATTTTGTCCAACGGCTCACTTTTGCTAGCATTGAAGCCACTGATTGTTGTGTTGGAAGGCGCCAGTCGGTACATTGGGATCCCCAGTATTGAGAGCAGCGTCTTCGGGATGATGCTGAAGGAAGACCCCGGATCGATCTGAATTCGCTTTACCTTGACGGAACCGACATACCCTGTATAGTACAGTGGCCTGTTGTGTCGATTGTGCTTGAGCAGCATGTCTTGTTGGGTAAAGGTTATGTTGGGGATAACTTCATCCGCACAATGACAGTGCGCACATGTAGTTGGGAGATCTTCAGGCTCCTTGACTTGACTGATGAAGGACTCAGCATCCTTCAGAGCTTCACAGAGAGCTTCACGAGTGTCCTTGGAAAGGCGAAGAAGCTCAAACAGAGATAGGCGGGCAGGAGTACTGGCAAGTTGTGCCAGTATGTAGAAGTTGTGGGGCTTGGCTAGCCCCGAAGCATTCTCCTTTTGCAGAGGCTTGTCGAAATGGGCCTCTACATGCTTCTGCTTATTGGCTGCTGGAGGCTTAGATGGTCCCTCTTCCTGGGAAGCAGGGACGGTACAAGGACGCACCACCTCGACGGCAGCTTCGTCGAGTTGGGCGTTCTGATGTGAACGCGTATGTACAGGAAGTGCCTCTTCCGCAGAGGAAGAGACCATGCGGCAAGACTTGATCTTCCTGTCCTTAGTTTTGGAGGCATAGCGTACCTACGGTTGAGTAACCTCGAAGACGAGATCAGGTTGAACCCACAAGACCTCTCCCCGAGATGTGGTGAGTGGGATGAGTCCACTCACGTTGTCACGAGTAAGTGGTAAGTTAACCACCTTCATTGTCGCCTTAGGGATGGGGACGACGCCATCTTGTGTTGTGGTTGGCGGCAAGGTGCCAAATTGGAGTGACACCAGGTTGGCCGAAACCGTTTTCTCCTCGTAGTCGACGGAGATAACATCCGCATTGATCATACGCTGGATGTAGTTTTTGAGGACGTAGCAGTCCTTAGTTAGATGTCCGACAAACCGATGGTAGTGACAGTACCTCGGATTGTCCACTTTCCCAACCTCGTCGGGACGCTTCGGGTCCGGCAATTTGATCTTGTCACCCTGCTTCAGTATCTCAAAGAGTTGCAGGGTGTCTTCATCGTTGAAAGTGTAAACCTCCTTTCGCCTTGGTGCAAGTGGAGGCTTCTCGGTAGGTGCTGATGCACCTTTGGAGGCATTGACAGTCAACACCTGTTTTCCCTTCGTCTCTCGTCCAGGGTTGTTGGCGGCAGGCCATTTCCCCTTGTACTCAAAGGCAGGGAAACTAACTCCCAGAAGGCGAGCATTGGACGCCTTCTTTTCTGCTGCTTCGGCTTCGATGATCAAGGAACTCTAGTCGGAAGGAGGAGTAGAGTTGAGCCAGAGTTTGACTGCAGGCAGCATGTTCATGCTGCAGGAGGAGAGGAGTGCAAGTTCTGGCATACCCGGGGGCAGTCTAAAGCAGGTCTGTCAGAAGCGTTCGATGAATACTCGAACTGTTTTCTTCTCTTTCTGGCGTATCTCTATGAGGGACGCCATTGTCATTTCCTTCCCGCCGTCGTAGAAACGTTCGAGGAAGAGATGCGTCAAGTCATCGAAGGAAGATATAGAGTTATCAGGGAGGCTGCAGTACCAGTCGTACGCCACTCCTTTCAGTGCTCCGAGAAATATGCTGGTGAGTAGTGCATCCTCCTTCGGAAGATGTCTCGTTTGGGACTGGAAGTACGTCAGATAGCGACGTGGAGAGTCCTTCCCATCGTACGGCGTCAATGTTTGTGGTTTATACTTAGGAGGATAAACCACTTTGTTCCATTCGAGGGGATAGGGTTGGGGGATCCCCATCTTCTGGCGCTCCTCTTGTCTGTTCTTGGACTCAAAGCGCTCGCACAAGTCCCTGATCATCTCCACCACGTCTTCCGTGGTGCTGGGAGTTGGGGAAGGTGATACAACCTGGAGTTGAGTATTTGATGGCTCCAACGTCCGAGGTGCTTCGCGGCGATCCGTATCCAAGGATACCCGTTGAAGGGGTACACTTGATTCTCTATTGGCCCCTGGGTCAGGACCGATAGAAGGTGCCCTGTCCAAAGCTGATCGTATCTCAAATACTGCTTGAGTCAGTGTTTGCGTGGAGGCAGAGAGGGTTTTGAGTCCTCCCTCCAGGGTATCCATGCGCTGGAGGAGGTCTGCTGGCGGCACATCCGGCTCGGTATCACCCTAGTCATGTACACTGTCATGACACGGCTGGAGTCGGATGGGTCAGTTGAGGCTTCGCTTTCGGCCTCGCTCTCTTGTAGGGGAGTTGCCTCTCCTGGAGCTTTGTCCTGGCTACCCCCAGCTATGTTCTGGAGGACACCCTCGTCTTCGGGAGAAGTATCCACGAGGGCCTGATTACCTCCAGTTCTGTCTTGGAGGACTTCTTCGTCTTCGAGACGCAGATCCACAGGTGCTAGACTACCCCCAACCACATCCCAGAGGCTGACTTCCACCCCAGCTGTGCTCTGGAGGACATCTTCGTCTTCAGAAGGAGGATAAACAAGGGCTTGACTACCCCCAGCTTCCTCCAAGATCTTCTTTCTCCCCCGAGTGCTTTCAAACACTCCGGAGGACGGGACAGTTGTCTTGGTTTTCCTCAGCTGGCTCTTGGACGAGGACGAGGAATTGTTAGTCGCCTTTCGGACTGACGAGGAGTTAGAGATTACGTTGCATGAAGCAACTTTTAGTTATGGCTCCTCTTTTATTGACACCTTCTTCCCGAGGCAACGTCGGAGGGGTGTTGATGATTGTAGTCGCTGGAACACCGACTGTCTTGGTGGAACTGCCGCCTTGCAACAGCAGTTGATGGTATAAGCACCCTGAATTTTGGGTTAATTTTTTTTAAATTTTTCTGATTTATTTAGTTCTAATAAATGATTTATTCTGGTTATTTATCTATTAGTGTACCTTCCCGTGCCATTGATATTTGGAGTGTCAGGGATGTTCAACTCTGGAAATCTTCTTCATGAGTTTTGGAGTGGATAGGATTACCTTCATGATGGTATATAGTGTCCCATCCAAACTTGTTCCCTTGTGCTCTTTTTGCTTCGCTGAACTTCGGGTCAATTTAGACCATTTGATTATTATTTATTTTCCACTCTTTTTCTTGATCATTTTCAGCACGTTACCGTAACTTTTTAATTGGGAGTGCAAGACCAATCAGTTTCTTGAAACCAACTTCTCATGCATGATCTACTCGAGACGCTCGTCACCCATGACCTTCGTGTCCCACTCAGACACGCTATTTTGTGCTCCATTTTCTTTGCACAACTTTCCTGACACGTGACCCGATTTTATTTCACTCCACGGCGTCACATTCATTTTCCAACTTGATTTATGGGTCCCCTGTCGACCAAAACCTATCAGCCCCAATTATGGACATGGCCCACACTGAGCCTACTACCTCTGTCACATGTGTCCCATTTATTAGAATCCCCATGTGCTACTTATTCACTCATGATCATCAACACCTAATTTTAATTCTATTATTGCATCATGTCTGATTTTGACCCAATCCGGCTCCACCGAGTCCAGCCCAGCTCCATGTTATTCTCCATCATGACACTCTCATACCTTCTTGCCCAAAAATATTAATTGTTCTTTCTACCTATTTTTAATTATTTATTGGAATTCCCATAGAAATGACAATTTTCCTCTAATTAATTTCTAGCCATAGATTTCCCTCACAATTAATCCCAACCATTCAATCCTACATGGAACTTTTTCCCTCCATCCCACACTCTCACAGCCAATAATTGTTGGCCGGCCCTAACCCCAATGCTACTTTCTCTCTCTCTCTTATCCTCTCTCTCCCACTCTTTTTCCTACACAAAGAAAATTAATACAACAACAACATCAGCAACTTCAACCTCTCCTCCCCGAGCCATGCACCAACCTCCCATGGCCCGAGCTCCCATGGCCATGCACCCGACCACAGCCCCCTCCGCCGGCCACCCTGGCCGTCGGCCACCCCCTGGCCTCCACCACCACATATCCCTCTCCTCCTTCTTCCCTCTCCTCCTCCATCTCCTCCACACCATTTCCGCCACCACAACTTCGTCAGCCCGCCACCACCAGCTGGCCGTGCCCCCTTGTGTCGCCATGGCTAGGCGAGCCTTCCCCGCTGCCCTGCCTCGTCGGGCTAGGGCGCAGCCTCCCCGTACCGCGCAACGGCAAGCAGCAGCTGCTGCACCGCGCACAGGCGCGCACGCGCGCGGCGCGGGCCTCCGTCGTGCGCTGCTGCGTCGCCGTGTGGGCCACCAGCCGTGCGTCGTACACTAGGCTCTCCTCCCATGGCGGCCACCGTCCTCCGGGATGCGCCGTCGAGGCGATTCGTGCGTTTTGCACGACGTCCCGTCGTGACGCGCGCGGAATCGAGTTCATTTTGGCGCTCCATCGCAGCGACTTCGTGCACATTTTCCCAAAAATCCGACCATTGGATCGGTGATTTCTTCGCTCCGTCGCAATCTCGGTATATCCACCTTCACTCATGTCAATTTTCGTCCGTTAATTTTATCGTTTGATACATCAAAACCGGCCACCAAGTTGACCGTTTAAATGGTATTAAATTTGGACAGTTTCGCGGGGCCAACTTCGTCAGCTTGTATCCCCTCCACCGCAGCTCCGTTTGGCGTGCTACCAGTTCCGGTGCGAAGCTGGTATAACCCTCTTGCTACTCCTCCAGTTTCGTTTCATTGTGAGCTTGTTTGATTGGTTGAATTCGACGCCAAAATTGGCCGTCCAAATTCGTAATTTCCAACTTGTAAAATTTCATTTTTGAACACGGGACTCCAGCTTTCATTTCTGACATCGCTATTAGACTTGTGGCATCGTTCTGGCATGTTTTCATATAAAATTTGTTAGATTTAGAGAACGTGGGCCCTGGTACGTTTTTCGGTGCAAAGTAGGTCCCACATTCTGGGTCAACGGGACTTTTGACGCCGGCTCATCGGAATCCAATTCCGGATATACCGTTGAGTTCGTATCATCATTTTGGACTCGTTGACAGGTAGTTTGCTAAGTTTTGAGAATATTGACTCCGGCACACATTTCCGTGCAAACCAGAATTCTAAGTTCTGGTCAACGGACCAAATTGAGATCGGGTCAACGGAATCCAATTCTGGAGATACCGTTGGGTTCGTATCGTCATTCTGGTTTCGTGTACATATAATTTGTTACATTTTATAGACTTGTTTGCTTGCACATTTTTCGGTGCAAAACGGCTCCGACACGGACACCATTTTGACCCGAAATTACCTTTTTGCCCTTGTGTCCAAATTGGACCATTGGGTAGGCTATCCTAGCTAATTTGACCATTCTGGACACGTTGGCGATGTTTATTTCATCGTCCGACAATGTTTGTTGATAGTTTCTCTGAGTTTAGCCTCTTTATAATTAATTAATAATTAATTCATATAATGTTCGTATTTCGGGATTATGTCACGACCCGTACCCGGTTTTCGGATACGAGACGTGTCCAAGCCAGCCTACGCCGCAGAGTCGGCGGTAGAACGCTGTCAAGCCCACAAGAAATAAATGCTCAAATATCACATTGCTGCTCATTCACATTTCTAAATTTATTACAACAGTTACAACATTTATATTTAAAGGAAAAATACAAAGTTTTACAATTAATGAAATGATACAATGGCTATCTATTTCTAGGTTGTCTTCAGCATACCCAAGTTCTCCCAGTGCTAAGAGTGATCGCGGCAGTGCAAAACATAATAGAATTATCAAGACATGAAAATAGCATATGAGAAATGAAAACTGTAAGATAAAGTGATGTCATAGCACGATAGAGAAATAAACAAGGAAAAGCTAATAAAAGACATCTATCTAAGTGGTGTGAAATATCCTTTCACCATGTGGACGGCTAGGGGGTAAAATCCGGCATACTGCACGTGTCGTGTGCAGCAGCTATCGTTCAAGAATAGACTCATGGGATATTTCTGGGTAGTCCACATGTATACTAAGATATTTTCCCTCCCGACTACTCCGTGTGACGAGCGTGTCAACAAGCAGCAAGATATATGTATAGACATGAAATGAAAAGACTACTATGAATCGAAAAGCAATCAGAAAGTGCACTTGCCTGAGGTCCTTAGCTGGAGAAACCAATAATAAATACCACTCACGAGCCACAATCAATCAACACATGCAGAAGTCTCCGGATGCTGAAATAAACATTACCAACGTTCTCAGAATAGTCAAATTAGCTAGGATTGCCTGTCCTTAAGTCCAATTCTGGACACAGGGGCAAAACGGTAATTTCGGGCAAAAACGATATCCGTCGTTGGACCCGCTTTGCACCGAAAAGCGTGCCAGAGTCAACGGTCTATAAAGTCATCAAACTATATGTCTACGGATCCAGTTTTCCGATACGAACCCAACCGTATGTCCAGAGTTGGATTCCGGCGGGCCGTGCACAAAATCGTCCGTTGAGTGGGACCGTGGGGCCCGCAAAACGACGTCGATTTTAACTGTCTCAGAATCGGACCAAACTTGGCATACAGGACCAGAAAAACGATACGGTTCTGTTGGCGCAAGTTTCGTCTCGATCTGATGAGCGTGCACAAAGTTATGACTGAATTTGCATTGGACGGATACGGGGCGATTCCGACGGATACGCGTCGAATTCGTCGCGCACACGTGACCAATTTGAATTCCGTCAAAGCCCACACGACCACGAATCCGTTACGCAGCTTTCGATGTCTTCGGTGAGCGACCACATCGTCCGGATTGGCGTGACGCACGTCATGTGGAACAATTTTCAAGTTTTTGAAAATAGGTTTTTTCCTGAAGTTTACATGTAAATAATTCTCTGTACAAAGCAATTCTTTACAAACTTCCTACTGGACTTTTCTAGCCCTACATGTTGTGATTAACTTCCTTTCAGAAAGTTCCCTGATTCGAAGGATAGGTTGGTAGGAATTTCGATGTGAAGTTGGGTGTTTGGGACCAAAGTACTGTCCTGTTTTAAACAGGTTTTTCGGCCACTTTGGCCTCGATTCTCGTCGCGTACACCGAGAAATAAAACTTTCTATTTGAAGGGAAGCAAAGTCGGTTATATCGAGATCGTACCAGCATTTACGGGACGGAAAATGATCGCACGATCGTTGAGTTATACAGCCGCGAAGTCGGTGCGATCTCTGCCATTGCTGCTGTCGCTGCGTTCCAGTCTTGTGCGCGCGAACGCGCACCCGCGCGGCCATGGTCGGGCTGCGAGGCCGCGCGCGGCAGTCCCAGGTCGCGCCACGTCGGCTGGGGGTGGTGGCGGTGTTGTGGAAGGCTAGGGTTTTCGTTTGTCGAGGTTTGTTTCCTCTATATATACCATCGTATATATATGGTTCCCTCAGTTCTCGGGTTCGCGTGAGGTGAGACTTGGGAGTCTCTGCTGTTGTAAGGTTTGAAAGGAATGGCCTTGATGTGCCCGGCCTTCTTGCTAAAGGCTGGGTTTCCAAGGGTCGGTTTGGGACTGGGTGTTGAAGGAGTTGCTCGGGATGGGAATATTTACTCGGCTGAGTTCGGTTTGGGGAATAAGCCTGGGGGCGGGCTCTGCTTGGAATTATTGTCTACTGCTTCTGGTTTGTGGGGAGTTTGCAGCGGCTTGGGGTGTTCGGGATGTGGGCTTGGTCGCATTCAACTCCTATTAGTAGAAGAGGGAAATATTAAACTACCAGGACCCTTTAACAAGAGCAAAAGTTTCTAAGTAGGCTATCTAAATAATTGCATGTATATATGTAACAAACAGAAAGTACTGCACCACACAAATAATTAGCAATTCAGTCTATATTACATTAACAATTAAAATTCATTAACAATTAAAATATTTTAGTCATTATTATTTGCAACCTATATTATTAATATTAGCAACTAAGATATATAATTATTATATTACATTTGCTTATATATTAATTAGATATTCTAATAAGGTTGTAATAAATATGATTTAAATACAATAAAATACACAATACTCTGTTGAAGCACAACTAAGTCTATATATTTACACATATACACCCACGTAAACATATTCATATATAAATACTCGTATACATATATATATATATATATATATATATATATATATATATATATATATATATATATATATATATATATATATATATATATATATATATATATATATATATTTACAAATACATTGACACATACATGTATACATTTGTGTATACGTACACATACACAATACACCATATTTATTTAGATACACATACACACATATAATATATATTTCTTTATACTCGTTTATACATATATATATATATATTTCTATAACTCTATATATATATGTATTAACACATTTATCTGACCAGGATAACATAAATAATAAAATGGTAATATAAATAATAATAACCTCAATAACAAAATAATCATAATGATATCAAATAAACCAATATTGGGGTATGTACCATTTAAACAATTAAAAAATAATAAATAAAATATTTTAAAAATTTCGGGAAAGGGAGTTACAAATCTACCCGCCTTAAAAATAATTTCGTCCCCGAAATTCTAACTTATAAACATGCCTAAAATTAGAACAAAATAATAATAAGTCCACTATTACCACAATCTTCTTAAATTTAATTCCTGATAATATTTTACGGCCTTCTCTCGTCATTTTGTAACTACGAATCCTCGAAGACTTCTACCCACCTTTGGTCACACTACTCCCCACAACTAAAATCTATAATCCTCTGGGGTAGTTGCTAATAATCCTTCCAACAGATATCTACTGCATGTGCGTCTACAACCCTCTCTTATCTATCCAGTAATCCAAAATTTAACAGGCAACAAATTTACACAAGTAGCTAAGAAATATTGGTAAACTCTAGTAAGCACGACTATTCGTCGCTCCAAAGTAGGGAGGACAGGAAGATAAGGCAGAATAATCGGGGCAACTGTGAAGTTTCAAGAGAAGTGGAGAGTACCCAATGTTACAGATAGTAAATGAGTTTATGACCCACTGCCCTATTTGCTAGATTATGCTATTATAGTTTAGTCACTTGCTACGTCGAATAGCCCTTCGTTATGGCCTACAATCCATGCAATACAGAATTCTTGTCCTCGAAATTTCTAATTCAAACAAGGGTTCCATAACGGAATTTGAGAATTCAAGACTGTGGTCTTAATGGGTTCTCTATTTGGATATCAGTCGTTGGTTGGATGAACTTGCATTTCAATCTATATTGACGGGACAAGATTCCAATGATAAAACTATTCCTACTAGATTAGGGTAACCTAGAATAGGACTCCACCCGAGGGGTTGAGCTAGTTGGCAGTTGGGTTGGTTGGCTAGGTCTTCTCAAGCTCAAAAGGCGCCTTCCGTGACTTTTGTGTTTAAGTAGCACATAGGGCCTCAATTGGGTGGCACACTAGTGGCATGCGCGTAGTGGGCTTCGAGTAGATCACAACCATATTTGGGTCACAGGAATTGAGTCGAAGTTGAGGCTTTGGTGGAAGTTGGAAAGTGTATCGGTACTATGGTAAAAGTTATAACTAGTCCTTTTAACCTGAAAATCGTATCCCAAAAATAGAGTACAAGGGGACGGATTTGAGTGGGACATGATATACCTGGATGAAGGTGGACTCGTCTAGGTCTTATATGTGAAATTGGTTGGGAGATAACAGCTGGTCTCATGCTCCGAATATTAATGGCATGGCCGGGGACACAAAATGATCTAAGTGAAAAGTGGGAGTCCAAGGGCACTAATTATCATTCTAATGAAAAACTATTCTAATCAATCAGTAGTCTTCGTATATCACAAAATTTTAGAAGTCTTACAGTCTACCCACCTTAGAGGCTAGGATAGGGTGGCAAGGTTCCTGTCACAGGGCTGGCCGATGGTAGCTACACGGGTGTATACCACTTTGTATCTATCTATCTATCTATCAATTGCGAGCTTTCGTCTTTCCAATTCAGTGAAAGACAAAACAAATAAGGAGTTCAAGAGAGGGGTCACCGAGTACGATTATGTGATTCAAAGGCGAAGGTATTATTTCAAGATGGATTGTCAAAGTAGTCGCGGGTGAGATCCTAGATACATCTATACCTCATTCCACGTAGAGTAATTAAATAAAAGCGAACCAAATGCATCATGGTTGATCAGACCGTAATACAATGATTCTGATTAGACAATATGTTAGCTAGACATATGTCTTGGATCAAGCTCGATAAAACAGTAAGCTTGCAAAACTAGGCTGTAATAGCAGCGTTGGTCAAGATAGTCAAATATAAGTAGGCAAGATTTTTGGAAAGGGGACAAAAGTTTGAATTTGAGAGAATCAAAACCTTACCCGGTGTTATTGCCTATACAGTCAACCTATTATCTTCTATCCATAAGGCCTTGGTCGACTAATGGGTTATGGAATTCTAATTCCTATAGTCTGGATGAACCTGTTATTGTCAGTCAATTACCTTGTTAATAAAACACAAGGGCCATGGGTTGGGAGACATGCTACTCGACTTACAGAACTTACACTAGTATTGGTTTCGGATCTTAGGGTCATACAGGGCAGTCTCTATTCTCTATAATATCCTAAACTTGCACATCTGAAATCGTTTCACCGAGAATTATGCCTTGCCCGTATACTCTGGCTACGGCAAACCCTTGGTTCCGTGATTCAGGGATGATAAGCTATCATGTACTCTACTTTATATTTGTCACAAGGGTATCTAAGATCTAAAGAAGTCAACGAGAACCTAGTTTCTGGAATGTTCCATAGACTATGATTCTTCGAAACGATTTCAATTCTATGGGTTGTGTCTCGCCAGTGCGCTGCTGGCTGGCCATTACAGTCGTAAAGTTTATTCTAACTATTTTCCTGAGACTTCAAGGATACCTAAGGGTCCAATCTATTTGACTAGGATAGATAGTGTAACATATGCTTATAATTCTCATTCCTTAAGGTAAAAGGCTGGCCGAAAAGAAAGGTCTGAAGACAAATAAAATAATAACATCCTAATCTTGATTTCATAAATATTTCAAATGGTTGAGGGGAAAATCTCAAATAAATCTACTTCGAGATTCGTATATGATTAGCAGGATTAGAAATTATAAACCAGTTCCTTACGACAAAATAGAATTTAAATAGGCAGTTCTAACTTATGCTATAAAATTTACATCTAATAAAGCAAAAGAAAGTTAAACATTTCATCAAGATCAAAGCCTTAATTCTAGATAAGCCTAACTAATCAAGTGAATGACAGACTATCATTGAAGCATATCATCGTATCAAAAGCAATTATGTATCTAGCAAGCTATCCAAAATCAATAATTCCTTATCTAAATTGCATGGCCTGCCTGGCAACCTTAACTACCCAACGGTCAATTTGAACAAGGGACTCCTAGTCCTAGTTATTCTCCTAAATTATTTTAATCCTATTTGTGAATGAGCATTTCTTGAGGGCAGGCTCGCAATAGTATGACTAACGTACCATCATGAGTTCGCATGGTTTGCGAAAACTGACCTGCATGGGCCACCACAAAAACTTGTCACGACCCGCACCCGGTTTTCGGATACGAGACGTGTCCAAGCCAGCCTACGCCGCAGAGTCGGCGGTAGAACGCTGTCAAGCCCGCAAGAAATAAATGCTCAAATATCACATTGCTGCTCATTCACATTTCTAAATTTATTATAACAGTTACAACATTTATATTTAAAGGAAAAATATAAAGTTTTACAATTAATGAAATGATACAATGGCTATCTATTTCTAGGTTGTCTTCAGCATACCCAAGTTCTCCCAGTGCTAAGAGTGATCGCGGGTAAACCTGAAAAATGTTGGTTATCCAGTCAGGATTGGAAAAAGTACACAAACCAACGGCAGTGCAAAACACAATAGAATTATCAAGACATGAAAATAGCATATGAGAAATAAAAACTGTAAGATAAAGTGATGTCATAGCACGATAGAGAAATAAACAAGGAAAAGATAATAAAGACATCTATCTAAGTGGTGTGAAATATCCTTTCGCCATGTGGACGGCTAGGGGGTAAAATCCGGCATACTGCACGTGTCGTGTGCAGCAGCTATCGTTCAAGAATAGACTCATGGGATATTTCTGGGTAGTCCACATGTATACTAAGATATTTCCCCTCCCGACTACTCCGTGTGACGAGCGTGTCAACAAGCAGCAAGATATATGTATAGACATGAAATGAAAAGACTACTATGAATCGAAAAGCAATCAGAAAGTGCACTTGCCTGAGGTCCTTAGCTGGAGAAACCAATAATAAATACCACTCACGAGCCACAATCAATCAACACATGCAGAAGTCTCCGGATGCTGAAATAAACATTACCAACGTTCTCAGAATAGTCAAATTAGCTAGGATTGCCTGTCCTTAAGTCCAATTCTGGACACAGGGGCAAAACGGTAATTTCGGGCAAAAACGATGTCCGCCGTTGGACCCGCTTTGCACCGAAAAGTGTGCCAGAGTCAACGGTCTCTAAAGTCATCAAACTACATGTCTACGAATCCAGTTTTCCGATACGAACCCAACCGTATGTCCAGAGTTGGATTCCGGCGGGCCGTGCACAAAATTGTCCGTTGAGTGGGACCGTGGGGCCCGCAAAACGACGTCGATTTTAACTGTCTCAGAATCGGACCAAACTTGGCATACAGGACCAGAAAAACGATACGGTTCTGTTGGCGTAAGTTTCGTCTCGATCTGACGAGCGTGCACAAAGTTATGACTGAATTTGCATTGGAAGGATACGGGGCGATTCCGACGGATACGCGTCGAATTCGTCGCGCACACGCGACCAATTTGAATTCCGTCAAAGCCCACACGACCACGAAGCCGTTACGCAGCTTTTGATGTCTTCGGTGTGCGTCCACATCGTCCGGATTGGCGTGACGCACGTCATGTGGAACAATTTTCAAGTTTTTGAAAACAGGTTTTTTCCTGAAGTTTACATGTGAATAATTCTCTGTACAAAGCAATTCTTTACAAACTTTCTACTGGACTTTTCTAGCCCTACATGTTGTGATTAACTTCCTTTCAGAAAGTTCCCTGATTCGAAGAATAGGTTGGTAGGAATTTCGATGTGAAGTTGGGTGTTTGGGACCAAAGTACTGTCCTGTTTTAAACAGGTTTTTCGGCCACTTTGGCCTCGATTCTAGTCGCGTACACCGAGAAATAAAACTTTCTATTTGAAGGGAAGCAAAGTCGGTTATATCGAGATCGTACCAGCATTTACGGGACGGAAAATGATCGCACGATCGTTGAGTTATACAGCCGCGAAGTCGGTACGATCTCTGCCATTGCTGCTGTCGCTGCGTTCCAGTCTTGTGCGCGCGAACGCGCACCCGCGCGGCCATGGTCGGGCTGCGAGGCCGCGCGCGGCAGTCCCAGGTCGCGCCACGTCGGCTGGGGGTGGTGGCGGTGTTGTGGAAGGCTAGGGTTTTCGTTTGTCGAGGTTTGTTTCCTCTATATATACCATCGTATATATATGGTTCCCTCAGTTCTCGGGTTCGCGTGAGGTGAGACTTGGGAGTCTCTGCTGTTGTAAGGTTTGAAAGGAATGGCCTTGATGTGCCCGGCCTTCTTGCTAAAGGCTGGGTTTCCAAGGGTCGGTTTGGGACTGGGTGTTGAAGGAGTTGCTCGGGATGGGAATATTTACTCGGCTGAGTTCGGTTTGGGGAATAAGCCTGGGGGCGGGCTCTGCTTGGAATTATTGTCTACTGCTTCTGGTTTGTGGGGAGTTTGCAGCGGCTTGGGGTGTTCGGGATGTGGGCTTGGTCGCATTCAACTCCTATTAGTAGGAGAGGGAAATATTAAACTACCAGGACCCTTTAACAAGAGCAAAAGTTTCTAAGTAGGCTATCTAAATAATTGCATGTATATATGTAACAAACAGAAAGTACTGCACCACACAAATAATTAGCAATTCAGTCTATATTACATTAACAATTAAAATTCATTAACAATTAAAATATTTTAGTCATTATTATTTGCAACCTATATTATTAATATTAGCAACTAAGATATATAATTATTATATTACATTTGCTTATATATTAATTAGATATTCTAATAAGGTTGTAATAAATATGATTTAAATACAATAAAATGCTCAATACTCTGTTGAAGCACAACTAAGTCTATATATTACACATATACACCCACGTAAACATATTCATATATAAATACTCGTATACATATATATATATATATATATATATATATATATATATATATATATATATATATATATATATATATTTACAAATACATTGACACATACATGTATACATTTGTGTATACGTACACATACACACATATAATATATATTTATATATACTCGTTTATACATATATATATATATTTCTATAACTCTATATATATATGTATTAACACATTTATCTGACCAGGATAACATAAATAATAAAATGGTAATATTAAATAATAATAACCTCAATAACAAAATAATCATAATGATATCAAATAAACCAATATTGGGGTATGTACCATTTAAAACAATTAAAAAATAATAAACAAAATATTTCAAAAATTTCGGGAAAGGGAGTTACAGATTAGTACAACGAAACTGAGATCAGCCAATTCCAGTGATCTCACATCGCTGAAATTGACAAGTTAGACACGTGGATCACTATAATAAGATTATTAACCTTACCGATAATCTTCTTATCTCGATTTGCGTGTCGTAAGTTTCGACGTACAAATAACGAAGTACACTTTATATTAGACTAGAATTGACCCTGTTTGACCAGAGTTGACCAGTTGACCCAAAGTCAACTGTAAGTCAACACTTGACCTAGTTTGACTAGATTATTGACCGGAGTCGACCTAGAGTTGTTTTGACTTAAAAGAAACTAGGATAATGTAGATTGATTATAGAGATTCATTTATTGTAACTTGAACACCTTGTAACCTGTGTTGCTTTAAATAGGACTCTGTGGCTTCAGTTGGACCCCCCTATACTTATCAGCTGTTCAGGTTATCAGGCAAGTACATTCTCTGATCATTTCATATCCTGCTTAGAATTATTTTCTGCAGTAGATTACTTTACTTGTACTGTCACGTTGGTCACACGGATTGGTACTATATGGATCCCTTTTTGAGATGTTATCCTTAGGGAGCATCGGGTACTCTATGTTCTGTACGTTTTACTTACATAGCGTATCACTATGCTTCGTTGATTCTTCGATCACTTGTGACATATACTCTTATGATCACAGAGTCTTCCTGGAATCCTTATCCTATTTATGGGTCTACTATGTACCACCCTTCGGGGGCTACTACCTTTCGGAGGCTACCACCCTTCGGGGGCTTATCACCTTTCGGAGGCTTACCACCCTTCGGAGGCTGTACATAGTATCATAACATAACCTGATTGGATCCTTGTGTATTGATTGGGGGTACGGGGAAGTAGAAGTGGACATGTGAATAATACACCAGTAGTGTAGTATCAGAATCTCTTCCATAGTGTAGCATCAGAATCTCCTATGCCATTTACATGTCTATATTGTACTCTGACTCACTAACCACATGTTAGTTCTCTATTTATAGTAGATATTTCTATTACAGCTCTCTCTCTGTTTACATACAGCATTTCTTTCAGTACCTGTATCTTACTTTACTGCATGATTATATTTTTAACCTGCTATGAACTGTTGAGATGTAATGTGCTTGCTCATGTCCTGACTAGACCTGTTGATAAATTTTACAGATGGCCTGGGATTGCCGGCTAGCCTAGAGGAGACACAGTAGAGGTTGTTTAGATAGTTATTTCATTTGTCTGGAGTTGTATTTATATTGTGGATTACTGTATTTGAGATTTGAGATGTATTTCTGGATTTATGTATCTTAGAAACTTAGACCTCTATCTCCTGTATCTTTTTTGGATTTCATGCTTTATCTATCCTTATCCTGCTCTACCTTAGATGTGATTGAGACTGTATCTGCTATGTCACCCCCATTCGGGAAGTATAACTGCTTAGCATTATATTGTTAGATGTTGTGACCTAGGACAGCCTTCTACCGCCGACACTGCGGCGTAGGCTGGGCGTCGTTACGTTCTCGTACCCTAACAGTGGGTGCGGGTCGTGACACGTTTTTAGTGGTGGCCCATGCAGGTCGAGTTTGTGTAGTGGTATTCGAACTAGAGTACCACTACAGCCTGCAGTAGGATTAGGATATATTTTGAAGATACTCAATCACAGCTAGGATCTCTTGAGAGATTCCTGGGACGACCCTTGAGAATCTTATTTAATTTCGATTTGAAAACTCCCTTTTTCCTTGATTTGATTTATCTTTACTTTCTGTTGTTGAATTTGATTTTGATGGATTATTATTGAATTTGAGTTTATATTTATTGATTTTGATGAAGATTGTGGAATTTTGAATCTTGACGTTAGCTGTAGCATCCGAGCTTGTATTAATAAGATTTGAAGGATTTTTGTTCATTTTTGAATCTTGAGGTTCGTTGATAAATTTGATTTTTGGGTATTCATTGTTGATTTAATCTAATTTTTGTCAAGATGAAATTATATGGGCTAGGTCATCTGAGTTTTGGAATCTAGTCTTTTATAGTCACATTAGCCAGCATGGTGAGGACATATAGTCTGACTTTGGATATATTTCTCGGGTGTAGGAATTTAAGGTTTTTGCAGCCAAGCTAGCGGCATCGCAAAAATGTTAAATACCATAATTCTAGAGGTATGTGCATAAGTCAAGGACTCTGTGATTATCGTAGCCCTGCTTACTAGTATGACGAGGATTTAGAGTACCATGATTTTGGATAGACGCATATGATTATCAGATTGTACCTTAAATGTTTTCAAACGTGTTTTCTCTACATTTGTTTCAGTCCTTCAAAAAAAAGAATTATTAATTGGTTTATTTTATTTAGTTTCTAATTATTTAACTTAGGAGTAGGTTTAGCTGTTTTTATAAACCTTGTCTAACTTCTTACAAATTTATTTCTTCTTAATACAATAAATCAGTAATTATGCTAGGCCTTATTTTGGATTTGATATTATAGCTCTGATTTCGAAATGGGTTCCTCTTTTAAATAGATAAGCAGAACAGATTCTATTATCATTCTTTTCCTGCCAATATTTTTACTACCATCATTCCTTGTCTTATATACCTGTCTTGATTATATCAATTCCCTGTCTCGTATATAATTCTGTCAGCTATACCTTGAAAACTCTTGAATCTTTATATCATTTTTTTATCTGAGAAATGTTGAGGAAGTGACGTAAATCATCTAGTTCGGAAATGATGTAATTGGTTATCATATGATGATTTTGTAGGAATCAGAGAGTTGGATGTCAAATATGAAAATTTTGAAATGGAGATGTGGTAAAGGTTTAAAATAAAATCGAGTGATAAATGTTATCAATTTAGAAACAATTGCAGAAAATTTGGTTATGAGTAATTCACGAATGTAGTTCAAAAAAAAACTGATAATGATAGTCGGGGTCAAATAGGGAAGAGATTCTAACTATATGGTTGCACATTAAGGCTATGATGTTAAATTTAGGGATTTGGTAATAGGGAAGAGATTCTAACTATATGCAATAATAATACGAAATTGAATAAGGTATTGTAAGAAATGACTAGAGACAGAGAGAACACAAGGATTTTAAGTTATAGGAATTATTTTTGGATGGGAAAAAATGTGTAGAATTCAAAATCAGAGTGGTAATGTGTAAAAAAAAGTGTAAAAAAAATGTGCCGATGGAGCGAGTGGTAATGTGTTGACTCCGCTGACGATCTGACGACGGTTCTCGGTTCTCTGAAGGTCTGAGTTGCTCTGGGTGCTGGAGCTTACGGAGAGGAAGAAGACGTTGAGTGTCTGTATCTGCCTCTCTGTATATGTATGTCAGTGGTTGTACGATGTGTGTCCGTAAGAAGGAAGTGATCCCTCAATTTATAGTTTTGCAGACTGGCTGCTCATGCGCGCATGTAGGATACGCCTGTACACGGGGACGCCACGTGGTGGTTGCTGATGGAGGCGCATGGGCGATACACTCTGATTAAGGAGTTGAACCCTTTTTGTTGCTGTCGTGGGCTGCGGCAGAGCTGACACGTAGCAATGGAGAAGATCTTTCAGTTGCTGAGATCATGGGTGATTAGCACCCCTTTATAGGCTGAATCAAGTCAAAGGACATGTGTCGTAGGTCCATGGCTCGAAGATCTCGGATTTGGTGGGGAGTGATCTGATAGGATGCACCTGGGATTGGGCGCATGAGGAGGCTTTGGCTCGTAACCTTTAGGAGTCACGAACCAGTCGGGGCGCATGGCTTTTGAGGCGCATGCGGGGCTTCAGTAGTGACTTTACTTTTGTCTTTAGGGATCAGAGAAAAGTCTGAGGCGTACGGCTTTTGAAGCGCATGCAGAGATTTAGGCGCATGGCTGCGGAAGCGCATACGAATGGTTGGGCGGCCACGTAGCTTGTAACCGCCGGAGGAGAGTAATGATGGTGCTGACGTCGACGACGCTTCGTCTTCTGAAAAAGCTGTCAACTGTTCAGTCCTCAGGGGACGTGCTGCCAACTCTGTCAGACTTCAACATTTAATGTTCTTTGACAGGTGATGGGCTATTGAGTGGGTGCATCGATCTGCGTTCCACTAGGCGCATGGGGACGCATGGGCGCATCCTCGTAAGGCGCTTGGTGCTGATGGACGCGTCTGTATGATGCGCGGTCTTCATTGGTCCGTCTGTTGAGTTCTTCGAGTCATTAATGGCTCTCTGATTTAGCTAAATTTGAAGGGGTGAATTTATCATCATGAATACAAGTTTATTGCACCAACTTCGGGAAGGTTGCCACTTGGCGCATGGGTTTGATTTGCCCTGGCCTATGAATAGCAACAGTTTAAGAGAGTTTTGTTGTCTCTCCCTTGACTTTTCGACGAAGATGGATTCGACTGATCCTCCTCCTTGGCAAGACGTTGTACTGTGGGTGATGGTTCTCCATGTTCGAAGAAGCTTTGACGGTGAACTCCTTCAGAAGATAAGAGCCCAGGCTGGTAGATGCACCTGTGCATTGACGAGGAAGTGATTCACTCTGACGGGGCGGAGTGATGCGCTGGGAGACAGGCACAGCATGTTGTAACTGCTGGAACATAGACTGTCTTGGTGGTGGAGCCACTGTCTTGCGGCAACAACAGTTGATGAAGACCGTAGCACAAGTGTGCCCTGTGAGGGGTGTATTATGCTTGTCGGTCGGCTCTCCTGATCGACGTTTGTGAATGATCACATTACGCAAATCGTTAGAGGAGAGTGCCACCTTCACACCCCCATCAGGCGCATGGCAAGGCCAAGAGCCGGGGTGGTCAAGTGAGAGTGCCACCTTTACACCCCCATCAAGCGCATGGCAAGGCCAAGCGTCGGGGTGGTCAAGTGAATGTTGCGCCCCTTGATCCAACACCAAACAGGCGCTCGGATCAGTAGTAAGGGTACAGCACTTAAAGTGACTTGAACGAACCTCGGACGCACACCTAGTGGAGGCGCGGGAGTTCAAGACCACAGGGTTTGCCTTGCTCGACTTGGTTGCAAATGCAGTAGATGCGCCCAAGCGAGACAAGGACTTTGAAGGTCGGCTCGTTTCTGGCGCAGAAGCACCCGAGTCGACCTTGTACAGCTTACCATCAGCAGCACGCGTGATTGTGAGCATATGCTTCTAGTTTGCCGTTGGCATAGCACGTTTGAGGCGCATGGCCCGTGCCGCCTTGGACTTCTTCGTACCAGCCCGCTGGGGCGCATAGTACTCATAGTCCAAATTATCCTCGCCATGACAGCGAGTGAAGAACTTGCAGCCAACCCAGAAGAAGAGAAGAACTACTGCAACTTTTTGTAGCTCGAACGGGCTCCCTGGATAACGGGCTCCCTTTTCTTTATTTATTTTGGTGCCCTTTTCAAAGGAGGCAAGAGGGCTCTATATATAGAGTGGAATGTGACCTCTCTTCTTCTTCTTTCCGATGTGGGATTAAAATCAATATCCCTCTTTTTTCATGCTTCTACAACTCCCACTTCCACTGATTCTCAGGCTACCCATCCTCCTGCCGGTGTTACTCTTGAGTCCCTTCAGACTCTCATGTTGGATCAGTTCCGAGCTATGGATATCCGAACTACCCTTTAGATCCAGGCTATCTTGAATACGGTTCATGATTTGTTATATAGTCTTGCTCACAACCGTAGAGGCCCCATTCCTATGGTTCGTGATTCGACCCGGCTTGGCCATCGCATTGATGATCGTGAGGTACATCGTTACTTTGACCGTGCGGCTGCTCGATATGACCCCAACCGATCTACTGAGACCAGTCCTTCTGGTACTCTTGGTGTTGCAGCTGATGATGATGAGGATGGTAGTTGAGGATTTGTTATTCCTCGTGATAGTTCAGTGACTTTGTTATGTTTTGACTTTATTTTATTTAGCATGTATTAGTGGTAAATGCTTCTTTCAAGCATTATCAGTTATGACGTTTTCAGTTTTTTTATGTGATGTATACAAAAAAAATTCAGCTTATGCTAGTATTTCCATTATTCCATGCATGTCTTCTATTATGCTTTATGGTTTAATATTGCTACACCATTTTTGCTATTATAACAAAACGGGGGAGTAAGATTGATTAAAGATTGATAAAATTAGATTTGATTCATCTTGGATACAACTTACGATTTCTGATGATTATTTACTGTATTACTAATTTTGTTTGAAAGAATTTTGATTTAGACTCTACAGATACAGATTCAGCAGAATATTTTATTACGGGGGAGTAATAAGACTTGATCGTACACTACGAGAAAACATTGAGCATTGAGCATTGTAATGCACCATTTTTTGACGCACAAAAAGCTACTACCGTACCTTCCGTACTCATCAAGTCTACTTCCACTTCAAACTGAACTTTTCTTTAAGTATCAATCATAGTTTTGTCACATTATCAAAATGGAGGAGATTGTTAGTACATTTAGCCATAGTCAAACCGATTTTGATAAGTGTCTTGAAACTTCGATCTCAATATGAAAATAAACGAAGAATGCAGATTGCGTCGTCTCTGAGATTTTATTATTTATTCTGTATTTTTCTATCTATTGAGTCTAGATTATTTGTGAATAGGGATCACTGGCAATTAGAAGTCTATCCTAAACCAAACCCATCTTGATTCCTAAACCAAACCCATCTTGATTCCTAAACCAAACCAATTCCTGATTTGATCCTAAACCAAACCAGATCCAAAAACCAAAACTGCCCTGGAATTAGGCTAACCGAACTCGGCCAGAGTTCTGTCCGAACTTGGTCAGCAGAATTTACTTTTGGTCAAAAGCTTTACCTATTCCTGTGGATCTCCAATGTTTTAATTTTTGAACGTTAGAGTACCGAGTTTTGCCTGAACTCTGTCCCAGAAAAACCTATAAATAGAGAAAAAAATTATTTCTAAACACAGATTCAATCTTCATCTTCTCTATCTATTTCTAAGCTTTCTATTCCATTCCTAAAGCTTTAATCTTCAAATCTCCAAGTCAACTCTATTCTTCTAGTGCCGGTGGTTTCCGAGTAGGAGTTTCGAGTTGTACAAGCTTGGCGTATAAAAGCTTTCTTCAGAAAGATGTTAAAGTTTGTTCGTGGCTTTCGGATAAAAACACGACGGTGGTGAAGTTGGCATGTTCTTCGGAGCAAAACACGTGGTGTAATCTCTATTTCAAATAGTGGATTCAAACATCGGGTTGAGTACTCGAGACTGGACTAGTCCTCACAGAGGAAAACCAGTATAAACCTGTTGTGTTTGCATATTGCTTTCTCGTCCTAATTTTACTAACTTACTTGCAATTATTTTATATATATATTGCTTCACCTGCTTAGAGTTAAATTTTTAATTGCTAAATATTCTCCGCTGCATTCTATTCACCCCCTCTAAAGTGTTATTGTTCCTACATGAGGGACGAATGGACTGTAGCCAATGGAAAGCATCGACAGTCAAATCACTCTCCTCTCTGCCCCGGTCTACTATCTCCTCGTCTGCAAGATAACCCCGGTAAGAGGGAGAAACCCTGTTGAAATCATAGCCATCCAGGCGGCCTAACATCCACCTACATATGAGGATGCCCTGATGGAGCCATTTTGACAGGTGATAGTTATGCATCGTCGCGTCCCCTTCCTCGTAACCATCAACGGTGTTAGGGACTATCAAACCTAGGCGGTGTAACACCAACCAAGCCATTAAATAATGGTAACGGAGTTCAACCCAAAGGAATTCACCATCGCCCCCACGATGCTCTATTATTTTCTTCGAGAGCTCCGGCAGGCCTCGCAATATATTACACACCATAGCAGGGAGCAAAGCCAGCGAATGTTTAAAGGCCAGTTTCACAGCCGGCAGAATGAGTTCCCGATTGATCCGCCCCACAGATCCAGCGCCTACAGGAACTACGGCTTTCCGCAGCCATATCATCATAAAAGCAGCCAGTGCCGCTTTCGGGCTCAAAGCAGTCAAGTTCTGACAAAAGTAGTTGTGAACGGTGGAGGTGGGTTTTTCCTTAACATCTACTGAGGGAGCGGATACCTCCGCTTTGACCATCATATTTTCTACCTCGCCAGTACTATACTCCCTATGCATGGTAAAGTGGATCGTACCCTGCTCCGACGGTTGTTGATCGAAGATGTAATCCTTTCAAGCCTTAATGTAGGGATAAGTCTTTGCCGGGTCCTGGCGTGCACACACTTGATGATAGCAAAGCAGTTCTTTATACACTGCCATCATGTCAGGATACTTGTTCTCCAGTCCAAAAACTTTTCTTTACTAGAAGTATATTCCTCAGACAGTTCTTCGCCCAGGGCAGCTTCGAGATGGCATACATCTTATGGAGGGCCAACCCTATCTCTCCGTGCGGAGTATAGAAGGTCCCGGTGTGGGGATTATACATCTCCAGTAAAGCCGCGAACAGGGGCTGATTGATCTCTATACCATGTTCGGTGGCCCTGATGGTACGACGCAAGCCGGTACCTTTCAGCTATATCTTAAACCTACCCAATACCCATTGGGTTAATTCGCACTACTCAGTCTTAGGATGGATCTAGCCTTCGACCAGGAAGGCTCTTTTCGGTTACGTGCATCCCATCGCTAGAAGCCTATTGGCAAAAAGAGAAGCCCCGAACGGATATACATCCATGGTAAAATTGTTGAGCAGGTGTCCGGAGAGCAACACACAAAGTGTACGATGGACCATCATGTACACTCTTGAAAGTATCCTTTCTCTTAGAATGCTTATCCACCTAGAAATGGCATGTTATTAAACCACCTTGCTCAGGGGTCAAAACCCATTGCATGCACCGTTTCTCGGCAAAGCTGAAGAAAACCGAGAGCGAAAGATGTCGATCGACCAACGAAACATACAAAGAGAGACCGTCATTCTCAAAATACCAATCCTCTCTTATCTTCATGAGGTTGCCCTCTTTCAAAATCAGCTGGTCACCGAAGAGGAACCGAGGCTTTAGCATCTCGACGGCATCAGAGGGGAGAGACAACTTGCCTCGGTCCATCATACGACGAAAGTAGGGATGCTTTTGATCCCATATCATAGCCAGCAGCTCTTTCGGTTGGCCTTGGGCGATCAACTTCTTAGCAGGATTGACAAGCGCCTCATCGACATTTATGCCTAATGTGCAGACTGATGAGTCAAAAAGGACCTCATCAAAAAGAGGCATAGCCACGAAAACTGCACATGAAAAAATAAGAGTCAAGAAAACAAGTATTTTTTGCAAAAAAATAATAAAATGCGCAGACCCTATTGAGTGGCACTGTACATCAGCAAGCAGGCATCCTCACAGGGACTACGTAAGTAGCAGAGTGTGTCAACAAGCAGGCATCCGCACAAGAACTATGTAAGTTGTACTATATGTCAGCAAGCAAGCATCCGTGCAGGCACTACGTAAGTTGCACTACGTGCAGGCACTGCGTAAGTAGCATTGTGCGCAGACACTGTTAGTGACTCTGCACATCAGCGGAAACCTCAGCACACCTTAAAGTCGATACTTTGTAAAAGTAACGACCATGCGCATCGATTGAGGGAGCTTCAACACATCTTCGAGATGCTACTCCGAGGAGTGGTGCCCATGCTCATCACCGGAAAAAGCTTTAGCACATCTTTGAGACGCTACTCCGAGGAGTAAACGCTCATATGCATCAGCAAATTAGGGTGTCGATGTTCATCGAACACCAACTTGCAACAGTCGGCCGCATGTCTCTGTGCACTTCAGCGCCAATGGCCGGAGAGTCGACGTCATCGACAGCTTCCAAGGCCGGCCACTTCCCTCTGGCCTTTCTCGTGTTAGCCGTAGCCCCTCTAGGAGCTCTAGGGGCTCTCGACCTCTTGGAAGCCATTGGCGGGAAGACTAGGGTTTGGTGAGAAAGAAGAAAAGCTTTGTTGGAAGGACAACACAGATGGCAGAAAGGTTCTCTCTCTCTCCGAGCAAAACCCTACTTATAGGGCAAAGCCACGTTGGCAGAATGAAGACAAAAGAGACCCTTCATATTTAAAGAAACGATTCAAACGGCGTAGAAGATAAAACGAAATCATGACGAGGAGTTATCACTACTTTTATGAAACGACGGCTCGAAAGCATTAATACTTACGGCAAAGCATGACGCCAGCCTGTCAGCGACCTAATATGCATTTCCGATGACACGTGTCATTTCATGCTTCTGTTCAAAGTGTTCCAAACTTATTCAAGTTTGAAAACTTTAAAGGGGGTCTTGTAGAAGCAAGAAAAAGCGCAGAAGACGTCAGAAGCGTAGGAGAACCATAAATTTTTGTGCACTTCAAAACTCGTACTATAAAAAGATAGTGCATAAAGGAAAGTTTTTTTATTAAAATCATGTTTACAAAAGATCTATTACAGACTCTTCATGGTTCTAAATAAAGACTAGAACCTAAAGCACAGCCTATAAAGTGCGCTGTCTTCAGAATCGTGCAGTCTTCAGAAGTGAGCAGACCCCAAAAGTGCAGCAGTGTCAGAGCGAATCACTTCCTTGTCAGAGTGAGCTACTTCCTAGTCAGACGTGGAGGAACTCCAATATGGCTAATGAAGCAACTATTGGCCCGAGCAAGAACGCAACCCATGTACGAAGCTCACGGCACTACATGCGGCTCTTCCAGCATAACAAGGCGTAGAGCTCTCCCGCTCCCCCCACTCTAATATGTCTAATGAAGCCATTATTGAGCAACACAGAGCACAACCTATGGCTCTTCGGATTGGCAATAAATTCAAACCCGGTAGCTTGGACCTCGAAGACCTCCAAGATAATGTTCAGGTTCGAATCCCTTATGTCGAACGCTCAAGTGCATCTCAAAACTCTGTAGTTTTTCTTCTACAAGACCACAGTTTCTTTGAACAAAGATATCTACAACCAACAGTCGACTTATGCAAGGCCCATGGCCGTCCGAAGCTAAGTCGGGATCGAGCATGATAAGGGAATGACTGAAAACTATGAGCAAGGTCTCACCCAAAAAGCTTCTCTTTATATAGTCTCTTTATATGAACCTAAGACTCAGCACAATGAATCTCATTTAACAGATTCATTTGACTAAATATTGGGCTACCGCCTCTCAAACCCCCCAAAAGCGACGGCCATTAAAGATGATGTTGACTTAGCTGCTCAAAGACGGTCATTAATTTTCTTAGGAGCACAATGACTTCGACATTTTGTAAAAGCACATCTCCCTTATGGTTACCAAAAAACGTAGCTCTCTAAGAGTTTCACATAAGCGCAGCCCCTTAACGGCCCCTTCATTGATCCCTTAGAGCTTCCCAGAAGTGCAGACAGTCTCCTCGTCGCCCAAAAGTGTAGTGACTTCGTCGCCTCAAGAGCAGTCTCCTCGTCGTCCAAAAGCGCAGTGACTTTGTCTCCTAAAGAGCACAGTCTCCTCGTCGCCTAAAAGTGCAGTGTCTTTGTCGCCTCAAGAACACAGTCTCCTCGTCGCCCACAAGCACAGTGACTTTGTTGTCTCAAGAACACAGTATCCTCGTCGCCTAAAAGCGCAGTGACTTCGTCGCCTCCATAGCAGCCTCCTCGTCACCCAAAAGTGTAGTGGCTCAAACACTCCCAAAAGTGTGACTCGTATAGCACGCAGTTCCCCTACAACATAGTATCATGCCATGTGGGCAGTATGGTAGCTGTATCTTCTCAGATACAATTGGATTAACTTTAGTGTATCTTTTCAGATATAATCAAATTCGGTTTGTTTAAACCGCCGCCCCTGAGATAGAGTCGGATTTAGCTTGTTTAAACAGTTGTATCTTTTTAGATGCAATTAAATTTGATTTTTATTTAAACCTGCCGCTCTTGAGATGAGATCGGATTTTATTTTGTTTAAACAGTCATTCTCTCGATAAGAGCAAGATCTAGTCAGTTTCATCTAAGCAAAGCCATCGAGCAATGGGAACACGTCGTTTGTCAAATAATCGGTCATACTGATGAAGGATGATAACTGTCCAAGATCTCGATCATGGAGAATTCCCACAACTGTCACGTGTCAGTTCAGAAGCAGCCCTTGCAGAGCAGTTACAACCAATATTCCCCGAAACCTTACGCGCACAGCGTTCCTGCATGCCACAACCCTTATGCACATCGTATATGTGTTTGCCTATAAATAAGTGTCCTTCTCCTTCGTTAAAAAGACTCTTCAGCGTCTTCTTGATTGGCAACCCCGAGTACCACATATAAGCATCAAAAAGTCAGAGCAAGTCCAGTTCGTCGTCAGATCGTCAACAGGGTAAAGGAGCCACTACAGTGCTCGATCTCTACTGTCACACTTCTCCATAAATTTTTGTACCTAGATCTCCTGTTAAGGAATCTTTTGTACTCTTTATACGTTTGAAATACAAAAATTTTATATAACTTTTGTCATGGCAAACACTCCCTACCATTCCAGGTGGTTTGTAAATGTTGGTTGTATAAAAGGGATGTAATGTATGGAACGACTATCTCATCATCGTTCATTTTGAGTCAAGTTGTAAGCCTGTGCGGCATCCAGATGTAATCGAGTCATATAAATGATGTCCATTATCAATAAAGTAAAGTTTCTTCTATATCATATGTGTTGTTCAACTTTTCTGCGTATTCTCTATGTTGTTGTATTTTGGATAACTTATGACTTGCCTTGTGCGGACACAACTTACGTTCGTACGACATCACGCCAGGGGGATGACTATCAATTCTATAGAATCGTGGCTAGACAGCCGTGACGGCCTCGAGTCTGACTCCAAGTGTCTTTCCACTATATTGTACTACTGTAATACTCTAGTCCCAAAATACTTAGGACTAAGTACATCGACATGCCAGCTGTATATATACGAAGTAACTCCAATATATGGAACCTTCGTATGTATACATAAGCTATAAAATACAATAATCCATGATACTAATCTCATCCACAAATAAAGGAGAAAGAATTTATAATAAACTCATGAATTATCATTTATAAGTTGTTGGGCGGAGACAAATCCACTACCAACTAGAAAGAGAGAAATACATGATAAAGGAATTTTGTCGAGCGATGCGAAGGCGATCCAAGTGCAATCCCTCGAAAGAAGAGAGAAAAACATGGCCATGGAGAGTGCACCTGCGAAAACCACAAACGCACACCTGGAGAATTCACCAGGTCCTCAGAGGGACGTAACAAGATACAATAAACAACATGCCATATAAATACTGAATATATAATATGCCATAAATAAAAGTAAGTGACATGGCATTAATAAGGTAACCTAACCGTACTAAAGTGAACATGCAGTTGAGAAACAATCCTTTCGACGCATGAGCCTGACTGTAAATAGGATTGGCATAGTCCCCATATAGGGCACCAGGGGCCTACGTCTGTAAGATCTGAAGATCGTCAGAGGGCATCATGTGCAAGGGGGTACGTCCATAACGCTCTGGGAAACATCAGAGGGCACCTGGAGCCTACGTCTCCGGAGGAGTACACAGGTAATCAGGGAAGTGCAAAGAAGCCCATACGTTAGGTATTGTTCTCCCCACCCAATGCTATTATTTAAGTCACATCCATGACCATATACCTCTACTAACTGCTAAGTCTCCTAACATGCCTATGTTTCACTAAACAAAATGCCCTAAGGCTTTTAAAAGAAAATGAGAGAAAATGTACAAAAGTACAAGTAAATTCTGGGGAGTATTGCTATGAAAGTCTGATCTGAGAGCGATCACTTTGTTCCTTGGACCACACGATGATGAAGAAAACCTCTTGGAGATGAACAACTAGAAGAACTAAGTCACCAGAAAGGTATCGACACAATTGGCACTGATGGCACGGTCGAATGCTTTCCTGCTTTGCTTCACTCTGTTCTTGAGGAAAAGTTAAAGAGAAATGCTCTGGATAATCACTTTGCTCTGAAAGTATGAATTCTCTCAAGATATCTGGCCTAAAAAACCCAGTCCCTTCTTCTCTAAAAAAGAAGTCTTTATATAGGCTTGTCCTTTTGTGCGTAAAAAGCACCAACATTACGTCTCTACGCAGGCTGGTAGAATAACTGTCACCCACGTACAGAAATTGGCCTCTATGCATGTTGACACGTGTCCCATAATCCAATAAAATAAGGAGAACACGTACACACGTTCTTCGAGAAGTGTGACATGAAGGCCACGTCAGAAAACCATGTTCCCATACAATCAGGACAGACGGTGCGTAAGGGATGTTGTTTAGGCATGTCTGAGCATAAAATAGCTCAAATTAAGCTTCCTGCATAAAGCGGCTAAAAATAGCCTTGAGTGTAAAGGCTCAAATAAACTCTACGTGCAAAAAGAGTGGCTGAGATAGCCTTCAGCGTAAAAGCTCAAATAACTCTTATACGTAAAGAGGAGGTTGTTTCTCGAGCGTAAAGCAGCTCGTTGGCACATTAAACAACAATCTTGGATTGGTGTGAAAAGTCTTCTTGGCTTCTGTGCAACTATTTGTCAGAGAATCAATCTGTCAGAACAGTATCTTCGTGCATTTAATGCAGCATAGACAACTCATTCTTCGCGTAGAGAGTGAAACTGTCTTCGCGTAAAGTCTGAATTTAACCCTTGCATTGAGCTTGAGTTTGACTCAGTTTGACCTTTACATAAAGTCTGAATTTAACCCTTGCGTAGAGCTTGAGTTTGACTCAGTTTGACCTTTACGTAAAGTCTGAAATGGGCTTCGTGTAGAGTCTGGAACTGTCTTTGCGTAAATATCTCAACTTCTTGACTTGGTCCATGAAATTTATTTACGCTTCTACAAGACACCCTTCAATGTTTTCAAATTTTTCAATATTTGGAATACTTTGAACATGAGCGTAAAGTTTGGGATATCCAACATTCACCAGCATAAAATTAGGGATACCCACCAGTCACCAGCGTAAAATTAGGGATACCCAATAGTCATTCGAGAATTCGAATCAATTTTGAATTTTTATAAATAGAACTCTGTTGGAAGAGAGAGAACTTTACTCATCTCTTCCATTCTCAACCTCTTCTGCTCTTATCCTCAAAATCGAACTTCGAGCAAATGGCACCCAAGAACAAGGCCACCACCTCAGCTAAGGGCAAGAAGGTTGTTGCCGCTTCGTCGACGGCTAGATCGTCGGAGGAACTCCACGCCACCGCAGCATCATCGGAGAAGAACCTCGAAGAGACCCCAAAGACCAACCCAAACGTGGCTCCGGCCATGGTAAGTAAAAACCCTATCTATTTCAACCATGAATTTTGTCGGAGAAGATGACCCAAGAGCAACCCTAAATCATACACCCACGTTTATACGTGCCAGCGTAAAACTTGAAACTAAAAAAAATATGCTCACGTTGTACGTGCTAGCGTAGAACTTGAAAATCAAAAAAAAATACGCTCACGTTATACGTGCCAGCGTAGAACTTGAAAATATGCCCACGTTATACGTGCCAGAGTAAATCTGAAAATGCGCAAGTCAAAAAGACTATGTGTTTTCACACGTAAAATTTTACTCTTTTGAACAAAGAAAAAGTACGCGTAAAAAACTTTCAGTCATAGACTGCGTAGAACATTTTCAGAGAAATGCATAAAACAAATTTTCTTAAAACAGATAACCTTTTACGCATAATAACTCAAAAATTCACTCGAATAAAGATATTTGCGTAAAGCTTGAGTTTGCGTAGAGTTCAAACTTAGAGTTTTACTAACTTGATTTTTTTGTTTGAACTTCTTTTTGCAGTGGACTTGGGAATCCATCCTCTCTCCGAGGTGTTTGGCTCCCCAACTAGCATTTTGGGATCAAACTATCTAGAGAACTTGTCCCATGTCGAGTTTTCTTAAACCGACAAGCAATATCCCAAGGAAAGACAACAGTTGATAGCTGCTCAGGGAGACAGAATGTTGTTGTCTTTGATGAACGAAGAATTACTAGTGTCATTGGATGGCCAGCATTACTTGAAACCCGCACTCATGTTTGGGGACGCAATCGATTTCTAATCTCAGACAAACCCCAAGAAGGAGTCCTGGGTGTTTAAGTTTGGGGAAATGGCAATGTATCTTCCAACAATGCCAAGGTATTATCCCCTTTCTTCTTTTGTTCACACCACTCATCCGAGGCAGATGATCTGGAATCTGACTCCCAACAGTCATGGAAGACCGGGGAGAATTATATTCAAGAGGGATGAAAACCAAATGGGCTATCATTCGAGTACTCCCAGTGGTAGTGTCACTCCTTTCTCAGGTTTATTACCTAGATTCACACCAAGTGAGGGCTCGTCTGTGATCCAGCCGGTACAGATACCGATATTCATTAACAGGTTTATGAACGCTTCAGTATTATATCCCCAAGTCAACCCTAGGCTTCCAGGGTAGATGACCCCTCACAATAAAAATTGGGTTCAACTTAGCTCTTGGATCATAAAGACCTTCGAAGCAGAACTTCAAGCCATCGGACTGTTAAAAGCGGTAGCCTCCACAATTCAAGGCATACCCATGAACAATAACCTGTTCTTAGCTCTGATGGAGTTATATATCAGCTCGACGGGAACCTTTCCGACCCTAGTAGGCGAAATAGGTTTTGCACTCCATGAGATGCAATTTATCTCCAAGCTACCAATGGGAGTTCCATATGAGGAGTATGTTCCCTCCAACCGGGAACTAGCAAAAATTAGTAAAAAAAACCTCGCTTAGTCGAGGTATACCAAGAGCTGATGTTTCATTATTTGATCTGCATCACTATGTATGAAAGTGGATGGAATTTGCCATATGCCAATAAATGGACAACATATCTATTCTATTATAAGAATAGAGTGTCCAAGGAAGATAAAGAGAGATTCCAAGATAGCAAGGTTCAAACCATTAATCCTTGCTCAATAATTCCTGCCGATTTGATAAATACTTGGATGATCAAATATAAGTCCCCGGACAAGTATTTAACCACCGAAGCTGGAGAATTCCCTACGGGGACCGAAACATTGAGCTTTTTAAGACATGGCAATCAAAAGCTCTCAAAGGAAGCCTTGCTGACGGGCTTTCTTTCCTTGTGGTTACGCAGGTGGGTCGTACCAGGAACCGGTAGAGTTGACAGAATTCACCGAAATGTACTATAGCTAGCAATATATTTGGTATTCAAGGCCAAACTCAGCCTATTACCGGCAATGGTGTGCCGGATGAATGATGGTTTGCGAGCTTTTGGTGGAGAACTGATCAAGAATGCTCCCTACCGTCGTGATTTCCCTAGGGAGGAGATGCCCTATACCTATTTGATGGGCTGGCTACTGCATCATAACTGCAGCTTATTACCCCCAGGCCCTGAAGATCATGCGAATGTATTCCTCCAGAAGTTTAATAAAGCCACCTGGAAGGCAACTTCAGTGACGGATACACGGGCAGCACTTAACTTCTCTTATGGGTAGAATCTTTTCTGCACACGACCATCAGTTCCAGCCGACTGTTTTGGTGTGCAATTTGAAGATGTAGGTAGAGATAGAACTGATATACCTGCGCCAGTCTTCAATTGGCTAATATGCATCAGACCCTCATATATGATGTATAGAACTGAAGACAACTGCATCTTTGAACCGTATCTACCTAGTCGGTTTGCTCGTCAGTTCGGGTATGACCAACTTCACGTTGGTAATCCCTCCACTAGTTTCAACAATTATGGAAAATTAGTTGATGGAGCGAGGGCATGACGATATTTTAGCGCTGGATGCACTGGTGCCAAATTCTATGTGTCAACCGCCTCAAGTATAACTGAGCTACGAATGCTTCATTCGTATGCACATTTTTATGTCTCCATTCGTTCTTTCGCAAAAGACTACAATATGAAAGGAAGTCTCCGGTGGAATAAAGAAGAAGATGCCGAAGAACCAGTTATGGTGCCTTCGGATATACCTGATAATATTGTTCCAGACAAATATCTGGAAACGATCCCTATGGGAGTTGGGGAGACAGATACAAGAGCAATTACCATTTCTGCCACACGGAAGCGGAAATCGGATACAACTGTTACTCTCCGGGGGAAGAAGAAGAAGGTTGTTTATTAAAGGGCCTTCCAAGCAGAGAGTCTCTACCCCGGAAAGCAAAAATTCTGCTAAAGAGACTCTAAACATTATATCTTCATCAGCTTAACCTGGAGAAGGATCTTCAGCACCCCAGCCGGCAGCAATGACAGAAATTACAGGAGTCCTATCTCCAGGCCGACTTAGCACCTCATTGTACCTAACTTCGCCACAAAAGGCGAAAGCTGTCGAAGACACAGCCACAACTCCTGCTAGTAATCCGGAACCCATCCCCTCGGATGAACCAGGTCTGGAATTAAATGATGATGATTGGGACTTAGATTATGACGCACACTTATCGCATCCTGCACCTACTCTAGGTAAAGATAAATTACACAAAACTTATACAAAAATATGTATTATAATTTTGTATATTGACTATCTTGTTTAATCTTTGTAGGGATCGTCGCTGTGGCAAAGCCCGTTGCTCCTCCTCCTCAAAAGCTTATCTCTGAAGAGGTAATAGAATCTAAAGAAGGAAGTTTTTCTTCAAAAGAGGACTCTCTTTCTGAGGAAGGTTCTCCATCTGTGGAGATACAAGAAGAGTCTGCAGGAGAGACACGCCAAGAATTGTCTTATATTGCCTAGGAAAGAGATGAAGAGCCAACTGCAGAAGAAGAGCCAGCAGTGCTCAGAGAATCGGTTGCTACCAAAGAACCGATTACTGAGATCGTAAATGTAGCAGCAACACCATCAATTACTGCTGCTAATCCGGAACAGGTTCTTGAGACAGTAGTGTTCGAACCTGAATCGAACATAGAAGACAGCACCTCCGTAATATTATCCCCTGCCACCAAAACTATATAGTCCCAGAAATCCCTGGGAATCAACTAGCCATGGTAGCGTCGACAAATATGGCATTAACTCAGCTTGCTACCATGGCAACGACAGCATCTGTCTCTAGTTTTCGGGAGAAGGGGTTGGAAGATATTGATGATACACCAAGCTCTAAAGCTGATATAAATCTTTTGGTAGAGATTCATACTGAGACATTTTATAAAACTTTGGCAACATTGACCAAGATGGTTTTGAAGAAAGGCCTCAGTTATGAGAGTTTGAAAAGTGCGATTGCTACCACCATTGACAACATCGCAATGTTTAATGATACTGAGAGGGTAGCAGCCTTGCAAAAGAAAGTCCAAGGACTTGAACAGCCAATCAAAAAATATCTAAGGTTGTCAGGTGGGACTATTGAAAGCCTCGTCCAATCTGAGTATGATGCTCTCACAAATGAATATACAACTCGGGAAACTATTTTCAAAGAATCTCTTCAAGAATATAGCAATAAGGTTGCCGTAGAAAGGGCCTTCTTGAGAGAGAATAAACCCCTGTTGGAGCAGCACCAAGAAGCCTTTGACTCAATGAATATCAAAATCCATCAACAAAATGATAAAATCCGTGAAGTCGAGGCTGAGCTAGCTCGATTAAAGGAGGAGAAAAACCAGATGACGATCGATCGAGATAAATATTTGAGGCAAAGTTCCATTTTGGAAGAACAGATCTTTGGTGCTGAATCAAACATCAAAACTCTCGAAGAAGCCAAAGATAAAATGACAGCTGCCTTTGCCGAACTCTCCCATCTTTGTACTGCGAAAGCTCGACAATCCATAGCATATACAACTGTATTGGGCTCTCGCGAAAAGCGTCTGGCAGAATTGCAGAAAATGATTGAAGATCTATCTGCTCCGCCTTAGATATTTTTGTACCCAATAAAGAATTTTATCTTCTATCATTTTCTTCATTTTACTGATGTAACATTTCAAACCATGAAATGAATATAATGTTTATAAAATAGGTATCAGATAGAAAATAATTATCAGAGGTAATATGGACATGATAAGTCTTCAAAACTCAACAAAGTAGATTATATCTATCCAGAGGTAATGTGGACATAGTAGATAATAAATCTTTTTCTTTTTAGAGTGTACAATATTATCAGAGGTAATATGAATATGATAGATTGTAATGACTCAAAGAAGTAGATTAATATCTATTCAGAGGCCATATGGACATGATAGATTGCAATGACTCAAAGAAGTAGATTAATATCTATTCAGAGGTAATATGGACATGATAGATAATAAATCTTTTCTAATTGAAATCAGCTGGAAAGAAAGAAAATCAAAATTCTCTTTTGGCGGAATAAATAATCATCTTAACCAAACCTTGGCAGTTGGGTAATCAAGAAGAAATTCAAGCGTAATATTTCTTCAAGAATTTACCATTGATCGGCATCATGAGCAAATCTCCATTAGGTTTAGATAACCTATAAGCACCATTAGAGAATACGGTTTCGACTACATAAGGACCTTTCCATTTAGCTTGGAACTTGCCTTTACTCTTATGAGTCATAACCATAGGTCTTCGGACAGCTAGAACTAGCTCTCCTAATTTAAATACCCTTTCTTTAACTTTGCGATTGAAAGCTCGAGATATGCGGGCTTGATACAGCTCAATGTGTTGTTGTGCTTGAAGACGCTTTTCATCCAAACCTTCAAGTTCCTGGAGTCTTAAGCGATCATTATTCTCCGTAGCTAGCTCATTAGCAATGGCTATTCTAAGATATGGTATCTGGATCTCTAGTGGAAGAACAGCTTCACATCCGTAAACCAATAAAAATGGTGTAAAACCAGTTGGAGTTCGGATTGTTGTTCAATAAGCCCATAAACATTCTCCAAGTTTTTCGTTCTAATCACGTTTATTAGAAGAAACAAACTTTTTAAGAAGTTTAATAATTGTTTTGTTGAAAGCTTCTGCTAAACCATTAGCAGCCGGGTTGTAAGCTGTAGAAGATAGGTTCTGGATCCGATTCTTGTCGCAAAATCGATAAAACGCCTGACTGGAAAATTGTGGTCCATTATCATGGATTATCCTTCGAAGAATCCCGAAACGATAAATGATATGATGTTTGATGAAGTTAACCACATTAGACGTTTTTACTTCAACAAGAGGAACTGCTTCTGCCCATTTAAAAAAATAATTAGTTATAGCAAGGATAAACCGATGCCCTTTGACAGAAGGGGGATTAATCGGACCAATAATATCCATACTCCAAGCTTCGAAAGGCCAAGAAGTTATCGTAGGATGTAGAAATTCAAAAGATTGATAAATAAAATCAGCATGAATCTGGCATGCTTTACACCGTCTGGCTTAATCTACAGCGTCTGCTATCATAGAAGGCCAATAATAACCCATTCTTTGAATATGGTCCTGTAACTCTGGACCTGGTTGATGTGCACCACAAACTCCATCATGAGCTTCACGAAGTGTTTGCTTAGCTTCGCTTTTCGAGAGACAACGTAGTAAAAGCCCGTCATAAGAACGGCGATACAACATGTGCATAGAAGCATCATAGTAAAATCGAAATAATTGTCTTTTGATTGATGCAGCTTCCTTTGGATCTTCAGGTAAAATCCCATAGACCGCATAATCAATTAATGGACTTCTCCAATCTTTTTGCTGAAAATTTGATTCGGTAGCATAACTCTGTTCGATGTGCAAATTATTCTTGACACAGAATAGGTCTCGATCCAACAAAGTGATGGTATTTTGTCTTCTGATTGGAACTGCTAAGTCTGCAGCTAAACTAACAAGAGCGTCAGCTTCTAAATTTTGAGAGCGTGGTACGAATTTAACGAAAAACCCTTTAAATTAAAGAGCCAGTTCGATTACCACTTGATGATAGGGAATGAGGTCAGAATTTCTGACTTCATATGTCCCTCTGACCTGATTGACAATCAGCTGAGAGTCTCCATAGGCTTCCAAGAACTCAATGTCTAATTGTTTTGCTACTTGAAGACCAATTAGCAGAGCGTTATACTCTGCCACATTGTTGAAACATGGTTCGTTGAGGGAATAAGCATGGTATATAACAATTTTATCAGGAGAGACCAAGACAATGCCTACTCCGGAGACAATATTGCCTTTGGGTCCAACTCGTGATGCTCCATCAAAGTATAGTTGCCAAATATCATTCCTCAAAGTCATGTTGCAGTCTATGACTTCATCTGAAATGTCATCATATAGCTTAGAAGTTTCAGGTATAGGATGAGCTGCTAAGAAGTCAGCTAATGCTTGACCCTTCACTGATTTTTGAGGTATGTAGACCATATCATAGGGAGTAAGCAATATTGCCCAAGTAGCTAACCGGGAGTTAAGAATACTCGGCTTCTTCATCAATATTCGAAGAGGATTTATTCTGGATATGACATGAATAGTCTGTCCCGATAAATAATGTCGTGTCTTTTGAATGACAAAAACCAAGGCTAGACATTCCTTTTCTACAGGAGTATACCTGTGTTCAGCCCCAACCATCATTCGGTTGAGATAATAAATTGCATGTTCATGACCTTCACCACTTTTCTGTGCAAGATGAGCACCAAGGGAATGATCCAATGCTCGAACATACAACAAAATTGGTCTTTCCACTACTAGGGGTACTAAAAGAGGTAGATTTGTGAGGTATTGCTTAATGTCATTGAATGCTTTTTGACATGCTTCATCCCAAACAAATAACACACCCTTCTTCAGTAAACGAGAGAAAGGTTGACATCTTCCAGAAAGATTTGATATAAATCTCCTGATATAAGCAATGCGACCCTAAAAGCCACGGAGCTCTTTCAGATTGTGTGGAGGACGCATTTTAAGAATTACTTTAACTTTATCAGGATCAACATGGATACCTTGAGAAGTAATAACATATCCTAAAAATTTGCCACTGGAAACCCTTAAGAAAGACTTAGTGGGGTTCATCTTTATTTGATGTTGACGCATCAACTCGAATACTGTCTTCAAGTCTTGAATGTGATCATCTTTTGATCGACTTTTGATGGCGATATCATCTACTTAACATTCAACTATTTTTCGCAGATGTTCTTGAAAGATGTTGTTCATGGCCCTTTGATATATAGCGTCAGCATTTTTCAGACCAAAAGGCATAACCGTATAGCAATAAACTCCAAGGGGTGTACGGAAAGTGGTGTGCTTCTCATCTCCTGGATGTATCTTAATCTGGTTGTATCCTGAGAATCCGTCCATGAAAGACATATGTTCAAAACCACATGTATTGTCTATCATGACATCAGTGATCGGAAGTAGAAATTCGTCTTTTGGACAAGCTGTATTGAGATCTCGAAAATCTATGCAAACTCGAACTTTTCTATTCTTCTTCATGACATGAAGAATATTGGCAACCCAATCTGGGTGTTGTTCTTCACGGACAAAGCCACATATGATCAGCTTTTTAACTTTTGCTTCAATTGCATCCATCATGTCTGGTCAAAAATATCGATGCTGTTGTTTTACAGGTTTGGCATTAGGAAGAATATTGAGTTTATGGGTAGCTACTTTAGGATCCAGACCTGGCATATCCTCATAGCTTCATGCAAAGATATCAATATATTCTTTTATCAACTTTTCTTTTTCATCTTCGGAAAGGTTTTTGCTGATAAATATTGTCTTTGACATAGTTTCGTCTCCAACATCAATCTGGATGATTTCATCTTCTGTAGGTGGCTGTCGTTGTTCAAACCGAAGCTTCCACTGAGTATCTATTTGTTGTGCCCAAGGGTCATTTTCAAATAGTTTAGACCTGTCATCGGTTTGAACCATATTAACTGAAAAGACGTGCTCAGATTTACCATACTGGCTTCCTTCTGAATCTAAGGATTGTGAAGAACTGGAAGAAAACTCCTCTTCCATATCTTTCTTAAACATATGGGATGTATCGTATCACAAACCATGACGGGTTCGTTGATAAATTATCATATAATGGTAATCGTCTAACTTTGCCCAAATTGAGACCTGACATGGTTTTCAAATCATATTCCATACTCTGGATAATCTTACGAGATTGTTGACTATATCTGTCAATTCTGATTTTTTTTTTCTCTATCCTTCTCTTCAAGATTATTTGTCTGTATAACAGGAATATTCCAAGCCAAACCAAACACAATTTGACGCTTATTTTTCTTAGTAGATGGGATCACAAAATAAGATTCTTCATGACGTCTATAAGCCACACAAGCTTGTGCTGATGAGGCAACAGGTAGAAAATAAGGAGTAGATGTTAGGAACATCTAAGCATAGGGCCCAACATTGACATAAGAAGGAAAAGAATTCTCTTTGTGATTAATATATAAGGTTTTCTCTGTATTTATGTCAGTTTTATGTCGATGACTTTGATTATCAATAGATAAAGTCATTCTTTCAATATATTTGACAGCCATATACTCCAAAAGGAAATCTTCATTAAAATGGGAAAACACAGATTGATCAATATTTATATCATTGACAGACTGGTTACTACGCCTTAGATTAATCATTAACGGACCATCATCCGTCTTAGGCGTAGACTTGCCAAGGTTGATAACTAGTGGTTCTGAATCAATTTGACGAGAAGTACGTCCTTTAACCTTGATCATGAGAGGTTGATCACTAATGTTGGCTTGAACTCGACTTTTGACTGGAATTCTCACAGATTCATCAGACGTAGCTTGAGTTCTTCATTTATCTTTAATCATCAAAGGTTCATCATCGACAGGTTGGGGTCGAATCCTACCCTTAACCTTAATCTTCAAAGATTGATCTTTTGAGGGCAATTGGTCTTCTGAAAGCGATTGGTCTTTTGAAGGTGATCGATCTTCAGCCATATCGGATATTTCCTTCATATGCTCCTGTGTATAGAGTATTGAATCAAAGAAATAAGCTTCAACATCTTTAAAAGGATTGAGATATGCAAATTCAGTCTTTACGGTCCCCTGAGAATCCACATACTTGAAGCATTAGTGGAGAGTCGAAGGTACAATATTATGTTCATGCATCCATGGTCTTCCGAGTAGGATATTATAAGATACGTCTGAATTAATAACATAGAAGGTTGCCATGGTTCGAAGATCACCTATTTGAATCTTCAGACGAATTTTCCCCAATGGTTTACTTCTTCCAGAATTGAAACCAACAATTGTCGTACTAGTGTAAGTAAACTCACTAGTAGGAATCCTCAATGGTCATAACATACTCTAAAGAATAATGCTAATGGAAGACCTAGGATCGATGTAAATCCTGTCAACCTCAGTCGAGTCAATATAACTTGTGTAACACAGAGGCCTATCATATCGATTATGCTTCAACAGCATATCCTCTTGTGTGAAAGTAATATTAGGAATTGACTCCATCACACTGTGGCATTGGGGACACGACACCGGTGTATTGTCAGGACTTTTGAGCTGGGCTAAGCATGAATCTGCCTGTAGCAAAGCTTCACTTAAATTTTCTCGACATTCTTTAGAGAGACGGAGTAACTCAAAGATGGAAAGCCTAGCCGGAGTATTGGCTAATTGGGCTAGAATGTCAAACTTATAGGGTTTCATCAACCCTTGATTTAGACCAGACTTCAGCGGGATATCAAAACATACTACCTTCTGTTTCCTTTTTTCAACCACTGATGGTTCAGAAGGTCTTGCTTCAGCAGGAATAGGAGATGACTGAGTCGGTAGATTTAGAATTTCAGCGGCATCATCCACCTCTTTGAAAGTTCCCTCGTAATCTTTGTGGTAGTCCTTTCCAGATCTTGTACCAGCAAAAGCCTCTTCCTCAGACTCAGAAAAATGAAGTACCATATTACAGGATTTAATCTTTTTTCCTTAGTCTTTGTTTTACGGGGATTTTTATGAGGGACCTCAAATCCTAATCCGATGGAGGATCTCTGACCTTGAATTTGTAAAGGAACTTGCATACCATTACCATCGTTCTAGCCTTCCGCTTTTTGAAAGTCATAGCCCATCATTTTTATGAGATGGACCGATTGTTGGCTATATGTACGAATGGGTAGCGGACTTTCACAAGACGTTCCAGCAGATAAAGAAGGAACGGAGACCCCTGTAGTCGCAAGGGTGGAAACTTTCAGTACAGGAGGTAAAATTCCAACTGGAGCTTTCTCATAGGCAGCAAAAACTTGTTGTGCCCTGTACAAAGGGACACTATTCATTGCTATCCATTGCTGATAAGTAAGCTTTAGTTTGGTAGGAGGAGCCAAACTTGGAGGGCATATGTTCAGACCCCTTAGCCTATCTTCCAAAGGAATGCCATCCCACAGAGGATCAGAAACATCATGGTCTGAGGTAGTAATATGAGAAATCATATTACAAGTTTTGACTTTTTGACCTTCCTTACATTTTAAAATTTTACTTTCATACTCCATTTCTGGTACTAAGTCAGGGTGTACCCACATGATTTCACCATTTTTCAAGGTAAGGGGCAATAGTCCTTTACTTTGATCTCTAATTGGTAGAAGATTCACAATTTTTATTGTCGCCTTTAGAATCGGGACAATCCCATCAGGAACTTGTTGTGGAGGAAGATCTCCAAACTGAAGAGAAATCATGTTAGCCGTGACTGTATACTCATCATTAGTTAGAGCGATAGCTTTAGCATTTATCAACTCTTGAATCTTTTTCTTCAAGACATAGCAAGCCTTAGTCGGATGATTTATGTACCTATGGTAGATACAATACTTGGAATTATCAGTTAATTCTACCTCATTAGGTCGTTTTGGATCTGGAAGCTGGAGTTTATCACTCTTTACGAGACATTAGAATATTCCAGGAATGTCATTGTCGTCGAAAGAGTACTCTTCTTTCGGCTTATAAGACTCCGGATTACCTGGTGTGGTTTTAGATTCTGAAAGGTTCACCACCAGGGTTTCCTTTCCTTTCCCATTATGATTACCAGAATTGTTACCTGAAGAGGTTTTCTTTCTTTTATCTTCCGAGGCGAAGATCACCCCATGCCCACGAGCCAATCTACCATTAGTCTCAGCTGAAACAACCGCTATAATAAATGAGGCCCAATCTGTGAATTGAGAGCCTATAAAAACAGCAATAGTTGGTCGTAGATTCATTTTGCATGTATCAATTAATGCTGAATCTAGCATACCATGAGGCATTTTCAGAGTAGCCTGTTGGAAACATTCAATAAATGTCCGAGTATCCTCTTTTTTTTGTTTAATCTCTATCAAGGAGGACATATTCATATCCATCCCTCCTTCATAGAAACGAGAGAGAAACATCGCTTTGAACTCGTAAAAAGACGATATGCAATTATCGGGTAGACTGCGATACCAGTCGTATGTTGTACCCGTCAAACACCCAATGAAAACTCGGGTGAGGAGAGCATCATTCCTTTGCAGATGAACATTTATAATATCAAAATAATTGATATATTGACTTGGAGAAGTCTTTCCATCAAATAATACCATAGATTGTGGCTTGAATTTGGAAGAATAGGGTACATCATTCCAGTGGGGAGGATAAGGTTGCTTGATCCCCAACTTCTGGAGCTGATCTTTGTGCTTAAGAACTTCAACTTGCGCTTTTAACTCCCGAACTGCTTGAATAGCTTCACTAGTTTGAGGAAGTATATTTGATTGAATAGTGGTTGGATGCACCGTAACCCCCACTGGAGGTGATACATCTTCTGGAATGAGAGAGTCAGGAGATGCGGAGTTTTGATTGATAATAGGCTCTTGACTCAGATTATTCAAAGGTATGTCAACCCCTTTATAGAAGCATGAAAAAATTTTAGCAAATACAACTCTATGCGCCCAAGTCAAGAGTAGCTCTATGCGCCCAATCAGTATGATTCCGTACGCCCACTGAATGAAGCTCCATGTGCCCAGTCAGTGTAACTCCATGCGCCCAGTCAAGTGTAGCTCCATGCGCCCAAGACTAGCTCCTCCGAAAGGAGGATGCATAGCCTGAAACATGGCTATGCGCCCAAGCCTGACTCAGCCAAAGCCACGATCAAAACGTGCACCGAAGCACATGGCCACGTCAGTCTCCACGAGCAGTGGTGCACCAAAGCATGCAGCCACGTCAACACCATGACCAACCCACGATCTTGCAGCCTGCATGCGCCTACATTCTATGCGCCCCAAGCAAGACTATGCGCCCACATAAGAACCAGCGTGTTTCCTCATGTGGGCACATAACATCATTCCAGCCCGAGAACAACTATAAAAGGGGGGCCTCATCCCTCTTCAAAGACAGAGAATGGAGAGCATTTTCAAGAGCAAAATTGCTGCACTTCTTGCCAGTGAGCCGAGAGTTAGCAATTTTCTTAGGTTTTCTTCCACTTTTGTAATCGGAGTGTCAACGGAGTAAAGAAGCAACTGCCGCTTGATCTCCATCGTCCCATTCCCCAGAATTCTTTTTTGTACTCGGGGATCCTCAGCGCAGGATCTCTCAGGCGTACTCGATTTGTGGTGCCTTGCGCCAATAAAAGAAAAGACAGTGTTTTCTTCTTCTTTTTTGTGTGTGTCCATAAAAATGGCGACTCTTCTGGGGACTAACTTTTCATCTGACGAGAAGGTGGTGACGTAATCTGATACCGACAAAGTGGGAAGTACTCAGAAGATGTTGATCGTAAATTTCGATCAGCAGGCGTTCGAAGAGATGCTCTCGAGGGACGGCTCTACTCCCTCAAAATCAGCGAAGCCAAATAAGTCTCGCAAAACTTGGCTTCCGAAGGCTCGCTGTGTATATCCTGCTAGTGTCATAGCAGATATGCAGCTGGAGGACTTTGCTACACGGGTGTATGACTCTGCCACAGAAGTTCCCCAAACGGAGAAGGCTCACATCGTTCCGGACTCTACTAGCCCAGTGACTTCTTCCCTCCACAACCAGCAACAGTGTGTCCAACACTCGAAACTTAGTAGAGGAAAATACTACAATGCCAAGGATCGGGGTGTACGACACTCTGGCCAGACTCGGCGTGGCTCACAAACGAAGGAGGCAGAAATGGAAGAAAACAGCGTTGTTCCACCAAGCATGCACCCAAAGCCATGCGCCTATGGGTGTGTTTGGGCGCATAACCCCAACCAGAACACTTCTGTCTTCAACGGGCTGGGCATTCAGAGTCATGCGCCCAAGGCTATGCACCTTGGCTCTCTGGATCCATACTATGCGCCCACATCAAGGCAACTCAAACATGCTATCCAGAAGCATATACCCAAAGCCAGTCTCCAAGGCTTATGCGCCCACAACAAAAAGACAGGTCCCAACACGTATAACACGGGGCTATCTTCAAGAACAACATAGAACTTAGGTATGGGGGTTTCCTCTGCACACGAACTGAGTCTGGATGCGCCAACTCTTCTTACGAACCCGTATGCAAAGCTCGGCGATGCATGCAACATGGGTTGTAAGGCAAAACTCCCTTCCGCTGACTTGCGCGCGTCACGACCCACACCCTAGAGTAAGGACACAAGAAGTGGGTACGTCCAGCCTACGCCGCAGTGTCGGCGGTAGAACGCTGTCCTAGGTCACAACATCTAACAATATAAAGCTAAACAGTTTATACTCCCCGAATGGGGATGACATAGCAGATACAGTCTCAATCACATCTAAGGTAGAGCATAATGGAAGATAGATAAAACATGAAATCCAAAAGGGATACAGCAGATAGAAGTCTAAGTGTCTAAGATACACAACCCAAAAATACATTTCAAAGCTCAAATAGAGTAATCCATAAATACAACTCAAGACAACTGAAAATAAACTATGAGCAAAACCCTAGCTATCTATACAACCTCTATCGTGTCTCCTCTAGGCTAGCAGGCAACCTCCAGGCTATCTGTAAAATTTATCAACAGGTCCAGTCAGGACAGGAGCGAGCACAGTACATCTCAACTGTTTATAGCAGGTTAGAAAATATAATCATGCAGTAAAGTAAGATACATGAACTGAAGAAATATAGTATGTAAACAGAAAGAGAACTGTAATAGAAATATCTACTATATATAGAGAACTAATAGTGACTAGTGAGTCAGAGTAAAATATAAACATGTGAATGGCATAAGAGATTCATGACTACAGCTAAGAGAGTGATTCATGACTACAGCTACTTGGATAATATTCACATGTCTATTTCTACTCCCCCATCCCCAATCAATACACAAAGATCTGTTCAAGTTATGTTAAGATTCGTGAAACTTCACATGGCTCATAAAATGAGTGATACGTGAAGGTGATTCATGATGGCTCTGTGAACATGAGAGTACATGTGTCACAAGCGATTCGTGAATCAGAAAAAGCATAGAGATACGAGATGATTCGTGAACGCATAAAACATATTGTATCCGATGCTCCCGAGGGGGATAACATCTCATAAAAAGATCTATATAGTACCAATCCGTGTGACCAACATGACAGTATCAAGTAAAGTAATTTAAAGCAGGAAAATAATTTTAAATAGGATATGAAATGATCAGAGAATGTACTCGTCTGCTATCTGAATGTCCAAAGGAAATGTACTGTCCGAGGAGAGGTGTCTGGCTCCTATTTAGAACAACACAAGTCACAACAAGTTCAAAATGGTAAAATAAAGCTCTACTATACATTCTACATGATTCTAGGTCATTCTAGGTCAAAGTCAACTCTTGGTCAACTCTGGTCAACCGTACTAGTCAAATTAGGTTAACTAGGCAGTACTAGGTTTAAACCTAGACTAACAAGTCACATTAGGCCTAACCAAGCCTAGACTAACACTCACACAAAATCACAAAGCTACACAAGTTATCAAACACACATTACATATATATTCATATATATTTTTATTACAAGCTAGGTGCATAAAGACAAGGAGTGAGTGATACATGAATGTGGATATGGCAATGTGTACATAGCCGTACAATGTGTTCAAGTGTGAGGGTATTATGTTAGAAGGATAACATTTAGCAAGGGTTCATTGTGTCACATAGAAGAAATAACATGTAAAGCATAGGTTTAGCATGTGTGTGTGTGGGTGTTAATCATAACAAAAGGGTTTATTTATACATCAAAGGGTTTACTCATAATAGTAAGTAGGTTTTATGTGTATTCATGCTTGGGGATACTGTCAACATGTAGAAGGGAGTTTTAATATATGAACATGGTGCTAAGTGCTAATATGGCATCATACATTCCTATCATGTTGGCATTCATATCTATTATTACATATATATCTTCATGCATATATCGTATATCATTCTTTCATTCATACATTGCTTATATGCATTATATTAATTGCATTCCTACATGCTTGCATTCAACCATATATATACATTAATGTAAAGAGAATATATATCATATATATTATTTCATTCATCTAACATATCATGCATTACATACTCTATATTCATTTAATATCCATACTACATAGGCTCATAGGTTACACAAAATGCATATATCGTATAGTCACTCTTCTACTTAAAACCAATACTCTAGAAATTAGGCATTCACTAAATTCTAGGATTAAAGTATGTTATAGATCTTTGTGTTAGCTTTCCGAAACTTTAAACGGATCGCATTTTTGTGTCCGGAAGCTCCCGGAATCGCAAAAACACCGAAACGCGTTCGTCTTTCGTACAGCTGACACTCAAATAATTTTACAGAAAGTTTTAGAACAAATTTGGCTTATTAAAATATATATTTGGAAAGCTAACTTCGATACGGTTCTTTTAAAAAAAAAGGAAGATAAATCAGAGTTTTAAGCTAAAAGTTATGACATTTTTAAGTTGCTATTGCTACTAAAAACGTGGATAAATATTATGACGAATTTAGATAGTTTGAGACAAAAGAAACACAAGTATATAACATAATATATCAAGAACTCACTCTCTACACTAATATATATATATGAGACACTATAGAACACATCTCCAATACAAAAATATGAGATTAAACATGTAATAATTCATTCATACATAACAACAACACATAGTGTGTCCAAATTTGGGGTTTTCCCACTTGGACACAACCACAACACAAAGGACACTCCTATGACCTCCAAATGGACACAAAATGGACACAAATGGAGATACAACTATGGGGGTCATTCCTATGGATTCAAAATATTTCTATATGCATGTAGGAATGGATTAGAGGAGAGATTATACCTCCCGGGAGAGAGATTCAAAGGAAAATCCTTCCGACACGACACCGACACGTAGAGATTCTAAAAGGACACGAACGAGCTCCGAATCCTCCCAAACTTGGCTAGCACCCTCTAACCATGGAGTAGAGGAGAAATAAAGAAGATTTGGTGGAAGAAAGGGTTAATTTGGAGATGAAATCAATGGAGGTTCATCTCTAAATTAATTTGGAGAAGAACAAGAGAGAGAAAGTGGATGAAAACAAATGAATGAAGGAGTGACTCACTCCTTATCCCCCCCATAGATGGCTGCCCAAAAAGGGTGAGGTGTCCCCTATTTGAATGTCCAAAATACCCTCCACTAATCTATTTGATTTAAATTAGGAATGGGTTAAAGGTTGAGGTCAATTTAGTCTAGTTTTAAGTCTCTAATTAAACTAAACCTATCCATAAATAATTAGTCTAACTACTAACTAAAATTAATATCATGTGGACTAAAATTAATATCATGTGGGCCATGCCTAACTAGTGTGTGGGTCCCACTAGAGTCAAACTACCCCCCCCCCCGGGTCCCCGTTTCAAGTCGGATTGAGTTGAAATTCGAACCCGACTCAAATAACCCTAAAACAATATCATAAATGATAAAATAAATTTCAACCCCAAAATAATATCATAAATAATAAAATAAATTTTAAAAATATTCAAAAATATAAAATGACAAAAATATCCCTGTTTCTGAAAACTGGGGGTGACAGCGCAACATGATAAATCATAAGCGTAAAGCGAGGGAGAACATAACAATTCATAGTGCACTTCCATGCACCAGTATTGTTATCAACTTTTGTTGCTCAAAAACAACAAAAGCGCCTCAGAGAAAGTTCGTGTTTCGACTGCTGTACTTTTCTGATGACGAGAAGCCACTATCTGTTTTATCAAACATAGCTTCGTGGGGTCCCCCTTATAGAAGCCCCAATCAAAGACGGTGGACTACGAACCCAACTTTCTCTCTTAGCTCCGCGAGAAGAAGAAGAAGAAGTCTACCAAAAGATGGCCGACAGGCTGTCACATTCGAAGGAGTCTATATGGGCACTAGATCAAAGGCGTGGTTCTGTATGGACGATGAAGATTCCCAAGCCGGGGGTAGCATTCCTTCAAAATCTGAAGCAGATGACCCCCACACTGGGGGTAGCCTTCCAGAGGACGATGATCCCTCTGAATCCGATGGCGACTATCTACCTCCTCTACTTGAAGATAAAGGACTTATCCAGTCGAAGACAGACAGTATCAGCACCAGTTGTACTGCTTCCTCTGTTCATCCTCGTATATTATCTACATACATGACGGATGGAGAAAGACCTGAAAAAGCTACTGATCAGACTAGCAAATGGCTAGAAGGTCTAAAAACAGTATTTGCCAAGATCACTGATATGCTTACCAGCATCATGGCAGTTCAAGCTGCTGGGACTGTTCCTCCACCTCAACAGAACGTCTCGGCCTACGCTAGTCCGACTCACAGCAATAACCCTTCTTCACTACAAAAGGAGTATCATTTCGTTGTTCCTCCTCCATATCTTACGAATGCCGGGGGTGGTCCTTCGCCAATAATGCCTGACAACCGTTCAGCAGTCGTTTCCCACCACCTGCTCAATCAACAGGATACAATTGATTCCTTGGTCGTTCGCCTCGACACCATCTCGCACAAAGATGAGCTCCAGAAGATGGGGATATCTCAACCATATCCCTCTGAGTGGGAGAACGCTACTTGCCCTCCCAACTATAAACCGCTGACGCTGAACTCATTTGACGGCTTGACTTCTCCTCATCAGCACATGACGTACTTCAACACACAGACTCTGCACTTACCCAGAGACGATCCATTCCTATCGAAGCTATTTATTAGCACCTTGCAGGGGGTAGCCTTCGAATGGTTCTGCAGTCTGCTTGACGGGTGTATCAATTCATTCAAAGACTTGGAGAGGTTGTTCCTCAACAAGTTTTACGAGAGCGGCATGCATGTTAGCATGTCCACACTCATTGAGACCAAGCAAAGGAGCACTGAGTCTGTCATTGCCTTCATCGAACGCTTCAGGCGGCTAGCACTGAAGATGCCCTTCGGAATACCAGACTCAAAACTTATGGATACTTGTCGGCATAACTTTCTTCCTACAGTAAAGTTTTGTCTGGGTATACATAAGTATGATACATGGCCCACTTTCATTGGGGCTCCGCTTTCATTGGGGCCGCCGATGCTGCTGAAAACGACGTTTCTAACTTGGAACTACTGGGGTTGAAGACACCCAAATCTGAAGACAAGGGCAAACATCCTCAAACTATCCCTGTTCATGGAGGTAAAAGGAAAATAAGTCCTGAAAGTTGACACATCCAAAGGAGCTTCCAATTCTCAGGGCACCTCCGACAAGCCTAAGGAGACTTTCTCCTTCGACGAAAACGATGTCATCACTATCTTCCACACATTGACGAAGGATAATAAACTGACATTGCCTCCACCATGACATCCTGCAAAGGCGAGCCAACTCAATGATCCCAAGTATTGTCTCTATCATCAATATGTACATCACTCCACCAAGGACTGTATCGTCCTAAAGAAGAAGATATAACAGCTTATCGACAGTCAAGTGATCAACCTCGAAGCTGAAGACAAGGTCGTATCTGCTAACATGATCTCTCTTCAGTTTGGCGACTTTTCTCCTACTGAAGTCCCAGACGGCGTAGTCCCGATCCCCAAGGCGACGATAGAAGTCATCAACCTACCACCAGCTCGCAACTCGACTTTGGTCCCACTCATAAATGAATATGGAGAGATCATGTAGGTCCATCCAGACCTTGTCCAAGAAGTGACGCAGGGGGTAGCGCCTCCTAAAGCAAAAAAGGGCAAGAAATTCAAGCCATGCCATATGGTAACCTCTCCCATCTACGAGGTTCTATCTGGCGAGACGCGATCAGGAAAGACTTATCTTCGGACATACGATCCCGCACAAGAAGAAGCAGTACCTTCTCAAGCTCCTGCTGCCCCACAAGCTCAGAATCCAGTTCGTCCAAGCCTCAAACCACGGACAAATCCAAGCAGAAGGAGACGCGGTTTGACTAATCTCTAAAGATGCCAGCTCTCGAAGGCATGGATCGGCCCTACAACTTTGACATACTAGCTCAGCTAGCCAATACACCTGCCAGGTTGTCTCTGTTCGATCTATTGCGACTCTCCAAAGAAACACGAAAGGCCTTAAGCGAGGCATTGCTATATGCCGACTCTTACCTCGCTGAAGTTAAAGCTCCCGCTGAAGATCCTGTCTCCTGTCCCCATTGCCACAGTACCATGGAAGTGGTGCCCAACATCACCTTCTCACAGGAGGACATGCTACTTAAAAATAATCATCACGATAGACCCCTGTACTATACAGGGTATATCGGGGCGATCAAGATGGACCGCATGCACATCGATCAGGGATCCTCCTTCAGCATCATTCCTAGAAGCTTGCTTCAAATCCTGGAAATCCCTCTGCACAAGCAATCCACAACCAACACAACCATCATGGCTTTCAATGTTGGTCGAAGCCACCCGCTGGGCAAGATTCGTCTCAAATGTCAGATCGGTGATCTCCGAACGGAGGTTTCCTGCTATGTGATCGATGCTAATATATCCTACAACGTCTTGTTGGGACGTCCATGGATACACGAGAACATGATCGTTCCTTAAACACTTCACCAGTGCTTCAAGTACGTCAACAGCGACGGCGTCGTGAAGACGGAGTTTGCTGATGTTGATCCTTTCAAAGGCATCGAAGCTTACTATGGAGATTCGGTACTTTACCAATCTCAACCCTCCAAGAATGACGGTAATGAAGCTGACAATGAAGCTAAAGCAAGTCCATCCTCCAATGATGGTCCCCTGATTATCCGAGTCAAAGAACGTACTACTCCAAAAAGTACTCCGAAGCCTCTCACAATCTGGATGAAAAAGAAGAACCCTGACAAGGTCAAGCCACTGACCATCACTCTCAGCAAGACATCACGGAAGGAACCTACTGATGCCCGTCCCACTAATCCTGAAGAATTGCCCTACGTGGTGAACTCGGCCAAGACTGTGGCTCCTCTTCCAGATGATGATCCTCTCAATGAGTATATCAATACTCAAAACAATGTACCTTCAGCGGATGATGTTATCCCTGAAGAAGAACTTGCGTATTTCCTTAGTAAAGGTTTATCTTTGAATTACTCCGATGTCTATCAGTCTGTAAACTACTACATATATACGATATACGCTCTAGAGAATGGCATAGGACCACACCTCTGCATGCCGGTCACAACACCTCACCTGCAGAAAAATTTTACCCTGAAGATATCCTCTACTTCATCGTTCCTACCAGAAAGAAAGATGAAGAGCTAATCATCTTCGGTCGTATAATCGGCGAGAGAAAGTTCGTTCCAGACTCTACTTCTCCCAAGCACAACACAGAAGCTGACTATGACTCTGGAAAAATGTAACTTTTTCGGTATAGCTGGCAGGCCAAGAATATCATCCAGAATATGGAATATGACATCAAAAGCGACAAAGGACTAAATTACGGCCGAGGGCGATGGTTGCCAATACGACACTTTGCTCCCCCCGGCAAACCCGAGAACTACTACCAACGAAGTGGTGTTGGTTTGGGTTATGTCTCTCCTCCAACAACTCCCGAAAGATTAGATAATGAAGCATATCGTTGTTCTCATTCTTCTGATTCCTCCCTCTGGGACTCAGACTCCAGCATCGACGACATGTTCAAAGCAACTCTGTCCGTCAACATGGTTTTTGTCGACCAAATTACAGATGATGTCCAATCAATCGAACTAGAATAATGGGCTCAAAAGATGGACACCAGGTGGGAGCTGCGCTTCGAACAACGGGAACCACCTACCGAAGATGAAGTCATCCAAGTCAATCTAGGAGATGAAGTATCCTTCAAACCAATCTTCATCAGCAAAAACGTATCTGGCGATGAACGCCAATCTCTTATTCAGCTTATAAGAGAATACATCGACGTCTTTGCATGGAGCTATGAAGACATGCCAGGCTTGGACCCTAAAGTCGCCATGCACTGCCTGAACATTTCGTCTAAAGTTAAGCCAGTGAAGCAGCAACAACGACAATTCCGACCAGACGTCATGGAAGCCATCGAGAATGAAGTCAAGAAGCTCATTGCTAGTGAATTCATTCGAGAGGAACAACACCCAGACTGGATTGCCAACATCGTTCTAGTCATGAAAAAGAACAAAAAAGTTCGAGTCTATATCGTCTACCGTGATTTGAACTCTGCATGTCCGAAAGACGAGTTTCTCCAACCGATCACTGACGTAATGATCGACAATACTTACGACTTCGAGCGGATGTCCTTCATGGATGGGTTCTCAGGCTATAACTAGATCAAGATGTTCCCCGACGATGAGAAGCACACATCTTTTCGAACACCTTTGGGGGTATACTGCTATACGGTGATGCCCTTCGGATTAAAAAATGCAGGGACAACATACCAGCGATCCATGAACACAATTTTTTGTGATCATTTGCACAAAACTGTGGAGTGCTACGTAGACGATGTCACCGTCAAAAGTTGTCTCAAAGGCAACCACCTCCAAGACTTGAGAACGGTGTTCGAACTAATGCGTGCACACCAACTCAAGATGAATCCAACCAAGTCTTTTCTGGGAGTCTCCAGCGGCAAGTTCCTTTATTTCGTCATCACATCAAAGGGTATACATCTGGACCCAGAGAAAGTGAAGGCTATTCTCGACATGCATCCTCCAAAAAACCTCAAAGAGCTGCACGGACTACAAGGAAGGCTAGCCTACATCAGACGATTCATTTTGAACCTCTCTGGAAGGTGTCAACCATTCACTCAGCTCATGAAGAAAGGAATATCTTTCATCTGGATTGAACAATATCAACGCGCATTCGACGACATCAAGGCGTACCTTATAAGCCCTCCAGTATTGGTTGCTCCAATAATGGGGAAGCCCTTTCTACTATATGTCCGCGCTATGGATCATTCCCTTGGCACCCTCTTAGCTCAGAAGAACGAAGGCGGCCATGAGCAGGCAATCTACTACCTCAGCCGCACAATGGTGGGTGCCGAGCACAGATACACACCGGTAGAGAAGGAATGCCTTGCACTAGTATTTTCCATCCAGAAGATACGCCACTATGTGTCTGGGCAGACCATCTACATTATATCTAAAGTCAACCCTCTCAGAATACTCATGACTAAACCGGACTCTCTCAATTCCCGTTTAGCTACATGGGCAATGTTGTTGACTCCGTACGATATGATCTTTGTTCCTCAAAAGGCAGTAAAAGGCCAAGCACTAGCTGATTTCCTAGCAGCTCATATGGTGCCGAAGTCGTCCAAACTCTACGACAAAATCTCTGACGAAGTGGTGGAGTCTAACACTACAACCGAAGAAATCTCCATTTGGCAAATGTTCTTCAACGGTGCATCAAGAACAGAACACAAAGGGAACATCGTGGCTGGAGTAGGTATCATGCTCGTGTTACCTGATCATCTGGTTATACACCGTGCATATTCTCTCGTGGAACCATGCACCAACAACGTGACCGAATATAATGCCCTAATAATCGGGATACAACTGGCAAAGCAATCGGGAGTTGACTATCTAGAGGCTTACAACGATTCTAAGCTAATAGTTAGTCAGGTCCGAGGGGATTACGAAGTTCGCTATGAAGATCTCATCCTCTACCACAGAGCAACAATCGAGTTGGCATCTACTTTCGCTGGATTCTTCATCGAGCACGTACCTAGACTATAGAATATAGAGGCAGATGCTCTAGCCGATCTCGCTGCTTCCTTGACCGTTCCTACCAATACTCAGCAGTCGATTACAGTGTCTGGTCAAGAACTATTCTGTGTGAAAAATGCCTTACATATTCACCACAGTTACGCAGCAGAAACAAATGTCAATGTTAAAGATTGGATATTTCCCTTTATAGACTACGCTGTCTATGGAATCCTCCCCGGGGACCTGAAGGAAGCAGTATCCATCCACAGGCAATCCCTTAGATTTTACTAGGATACAACTACCAAGATGTTGTACCGACTCTCCTACGACGAACTACTGCTATGATGCTTATCAGACACAGAAGCCAAACATGCACTCCGGGAGGCGTACGATGGAGTTTGTGGTGTACATCAACCAGGCCCCAAATTATAAGATCGCCTCAAACGAATAGGTTATTACTGGCCCACAATGATAGCGAATGTTGTAGAATATGCAAAAAAGTGTAGAGCTTGTCAGTTCCATGCTGATTTCATTCATCAACCTTCGGAGTTTCTACACCTGACGGCAGCATCTTGTCCATTTGAAGCCTAGGGCATGGACGTCATAGGACCAATCAGCCTGCCATCCTCCAAGGGACATCGGTTCATTCTAGCCATAACTGATTACTTTTCCAAATAGGTGGAAGCTATACCGCTCACCAAAGTGAAGATGTCAAACATGATCAGTTTTATCAAACATTATGTTATCTACCGCTTCGACCTACCTCGCAGGATCATCCATCATAAAGGTCCACAGTTTGCAAGCCATACGTTCTATCGGTTCTGCGATAAGAATCGAATCCAGAATGTAGCCTCTACTGCCTATAATCCAGTGGCTAACGGGCTAGCAGAAGCCTTCAACAAAACCATCATCAAACTTCTCAAGAAGTTCCTGTCGTCAAATAAGCGCGATTGGAACAAGAAGCTCGGTGAATGTCTATGGGCCTATCGTATGACGGTCCGGACTCCAACAGGCAGTACGCCATTCTCTCTGGTTTATGGGAGCGAAGCAGTTCTTCCCCTAGAAATCCAAATTCCTTCTTTTAGAGTAGCCCTAGCCAGCAAGCTGACTACTAAAGAAAGCTAACGTCTGCGACTCCAAGAGCTCGAAGCGTTAGACAAAAAATGCTTATTAGCTCAACAGCGTATTAAGCTATACCAAGCACGCCTTTCCAGAGCTTTCAACAAAAAGGTGAAAGAAAGGATCTTCCAGGTCGGCGATCTGGTCCTAGCAGTGAGAAGACCGATGGTCATGACGCACAAAATAAAAGGAAAATTCTAGCCTAAATGGGAAGGTCCTTTCGTCATAGAATCGGTGTATTCTAACGGTACGTACCGACTGACCAAGCCTAACGGTGACTTGCTCATGATGCCTATCAACGGCAAGTTCCTGAAGAAGTTGATGGAACTGGGGATTTCCAAGACCCTTTTTTTGGTGTGCGTATTGATCGATAGAAAGTTAAAAAGATCTAATACATGTTCTAACCCTTCATAGGTGAAAACTAGGGTTTACGAATTATACCTGCGGCGGAAAGGAGACAAGTAATTCCTGGCAATCTCGAGCGGACGACCCCAAGATCTTCTGCACGTATTCCTTCCTCGAGTTGGACGGCGTGTGGGCGACGATCTCCCAACCTTTTCTTCTCCTTGGCAGCCCTCTTTTTCTCTCTTTATGTGAATCACGAATTTAGAGAAAGTTTTAGATTTTCTGATCAGTAATCTGGTGGCCAGAGAATAGAGGATATATATAGGCTACGGCAGGGACCATAAGGAGAAATTAGGGTTAGGCCTCCTAACGGATCTGGATATCCCGTGTTTACCCCAAACACACAATCCAGGCCCATTAACAATAGCTCGGTCCACTAATGAGCTATTGTTGCACTACCTCACTAATCTCGAATTATGTTTGTGGGCTCCTTTTATTATATGCTCGTTTGGCTCCCCATGTTAAGATATCGTATGTCCGTCGATCAAATTAAGTTACTGACAACTATATTTATTCGACATCTTTTATCCTTAAGTAGTACCACTCAACTTTATTTGTTATGTCGGATATAATCCACCTGCAGGGTTTATATGACAATCCTTATGAGCTCCTTAAGGGGACATCATCAACCCGATGTATCGGGACATGGATTCCATTTATAATCAACAGCCCATCATACATACAATATTATTACCAATTCATAGAGGTTGTTGATCCATAATGAATCTCACTCTTTCATGAGTCAAAGTAATGCACACTACATATATATGTCCGTTATTATTTCCAGATTAAGAGCACAAGCATCCATAATAATAGAGGTGTTTGTTCTCTTATGTAGTCAGTACAAAGAGAACAACCTCAAGTGGTCCTGTTCAATACACATAAAGTGTACTAGTGTAAACCTATAGTCAAGATAGACTAATACCAGATTACACTACAACCTTTCTAATAGATTGTCCAAGTCCATCTAGGTTGTGAACTATTTATATACTCCATAGGGAACTGATAATATGATCTTCTGTGTGACACCACACACCAAATTATCTACAATATAGAATATCATACATTTGTAATAACACTTACAACAAATACAATATGCAAACATTTGCCCATATGATTCTCATTCAAAATTTAAGGAAATAAGGTTACTACAAAAGTGATGCTTTTAGTATATAATCCTAACAATCTCCCACTTATACTCAAAGCATTGCTTTTCAGTATACTGTTACAAATCTCCCACTTATACTTAAAGCCATGCTGCTACACATCTGACTCTCATTCCCTCAACATGACTATCAAAAGCCTTAGCTGGTAAGCTCTTTGTAAAGGGATCAGCTAGGTTGTCGGCTGATGCTATCTTGATCACAGCAACTTTTCCTTTCTTTACGAAATCTCGTATCAGGTGGTACTTGCGCTCAATATGTTTGTTTGTCTTATGGGCTCGTGGTTCCTTCAAGTTTACAACTGCACCACTATTATCATAATAACGTGTAATAGACCTAGGCAAACTAGGTACCACATCCAAGTCCAACAAAAGTTTTTGAGCCAAACCGCTTCTTTGGCTGCCTCAGAGGCTGCCACATACTCGGCTTCCATGGTGGAATCAATAATACATTTTTGCTTGATACTCTTCCACACAATGGCTCTATCTTCCAAAGTAAACACATAACCTGAGGTAGATTTTCTGGAATCCCTATCTGACTGAAAATATGAGTCTGTATACCCCAAAGGAACTAAACTATCTGCCTGTAAACTAGCAAATACTCTTTAGTCCTTTTTAGGCACTTCAAAATATGCTTTACGGCAGTCCAGTGCTCTTGTCCTGGGTTAGACTGATATCTGCTGACCATGTCTACGGCAAAACAGATGTCTGGTCTCGTACATAGCATTGCATATATTAAGCTTCTTACTGCTGAAGCATAGGAAACTGCGTTCATGTTCTCTATCTCTTTAGGTATCCTCGGACACTGCTCCTTTGATAGAGCAATTCCATGTCTAAAAGGTAAAAAAAACCTTTCTTAGAATTTTGCATACTAAAACGAGTTAGTACAGTATCGAAATAGGAAGCTTGGGATAAGCCCAACATCCTTTTCTTGCGATCTCGTAGAACTTTGATCCCAAGGATGTGACCTACTTCTCCCAAGTCCTTCATATCAAACTGTTTGGATAACCATACCCTTACATCAGATAATACCTTCACATTGTTTCCAATGAGCAAGATGTCATCCACATAAAGTACTAGGAACACCAATACATTTTCGTCAAACTTTCTGTATACACATGATTCATCCTGACATTGATCAAATCCATAAGATTTTATCACCTGATCAAAACATATGTTCCACGATCTGGAAGCTTGCTTAAGTCCATAAATGGACTTGTTGAGCTTACAAACAAGATGCTCCTGGCCCTTTTCAATGAACCCTTCTGGTCGCTTCATCTAGATGTCTTCCTCAAGACTTCTATTAAGGAAAGCTGTCCTGACATCCATTTGCCAAATCTCATAATCGAGATGAGCTGCAATAGATAAAAGAATCCGGATAGACTTAAGCATGGCTACAGGTGAAAAGGTTTCCTCATAATCGATACCCTCTCTTTGAGTAAAACCTTTTGCTACAAGCCGAGCTTTAAAGGTTTCAACCTTACCGTCTGATCCTCTTTTTCTTTTATAGACACACTTGCATCCAATGGCTTTTATACCAACGGGTGGTTCTACAAGCTCCATAGATTCTATTTCAGATATCATTGCTTTTTGCCAAGACTCTGTATCTTTATCATGGAGTGCTTCATTGTAGGTACAGGGATCATAATCTTGTTCCTCAGGGACGAAGTCTGACGACTCTCCCAAGAACATATATCTATCAGGTTGTATCATAACCCTTCCACTACGACAAGGCACTATCGGTTGTGGTGTAACATTTGTGACACGTTGTGCAGTTATTTCTGGTTCATCCTCTTGTACTGTTGGTACTGAAGCACTTGGTGTCTCACGTCTCAGTTTTTCCATAATAACTCTACTTGTGGGTTTATGATTCATCACATAGTCTTCCTCTAAGAATCGGGCATTGGTGCTAACAATGACCTTCTAATCCTTAGAACTATAAAATAAATCTCATTTCGTTCCTCTTGGATAGCCTACAAACAAGCGTACTTCTGTACGAGATTCTAACTTATCTGCTTTTCCATTCAGCACATGTGCTGGACTACCCCAAATGCAAACATGTTTCAGACTAGGCTTACACCCAATCCACAGCTCTGTGGGAGTAAGAGGTACTGACTTAGAAGGAACCAAGTTCAAAATATAAGCTGCAGTTTCTAAGGTATATCCCCAAAACGAATCTAAAAAATTCGAATAACTCATCATTGATCTAACCATCTCCATAAGAGTTCTATTCCTTCTTTCGGCTACACCATTCTGTTGGGGCGTTCCAGGTGCAGTCAATTGTGATACAATCCCAGCCTCTGATAAATAATCCCTAAACTCTCCAAAGAGGTACTCGCCACCACGATCTGATCGTAATGACTTGATACATTTTCTATGACGTTTCTTCGTTTCAGCCTTGTACTCTTTGAATTTCTCAGAGCACTCAGACTTACGGTGCATCAAATAAATGTATCCATACCTTGAATAATCGTCAATAAATATGACAAAATATTCAAAGCCACCTCTAGCTTGGATAGTCATGGGTCCACACAAATCAGAATGAATCAATTCCAGCACATCTTTGGCCCTATACCCCTTTGCCATAAAAGGCCTTTTGGTTATTTTACCTTCCAAGCAGGATTCACAGACTGGTAGTGCCTCCAATTCCAATAAACTCAAAGGTCCATCTTCAACCAATCTTTGAATCCTTCTTAGGTTAATGAAGTTAGATGACATATTATTCATTTCCATAAGTTGCATTGTAGGCAAAATAGGATTAATGACATATAAATTATCAACCAATGCACTAGAACAGATAAAATATTTATTCTTTCTAATGACAATATTGTCATTAAAATAAACTGAATATCCATCCTTAACTAACATAGAAACAGAAACTAAATTCCTTCTAAATAAAGACAATCTCTCAATGTCAAAGACTTATTTCTACCAAAAGATAAAGTAACATCTCCTAATGCAACGACCGATACTTTTGTAGCATCACCCATGAACAATCATATCTCTCCATCACTGAGTCGTCTGGTTTTCTGGAACCCTGCAATATATTGCAGACATGATTAGTGGCTCCTATATCTACACACCAGGTGCCGGTAGATAACACCGCTAAACATGTTTTAACTACTAGTAAATGAGATATACCTTCTTTGTTCCCTTGTTTGAGAAGTGGACAATCAGTCTTCCAATGTCCTGACCCTTTGCACTTGAAACTTTTTCCTTTCGGCATTTTCACCGCACCTTGAGGTCCCATGCCCTTCTTTGCTGAGTTTGCCTGTTTCTGAATGTTATTCTTCTTCTTACCGCCTTTTGGCTTAGAAGTAGAAGCCTTTCCAGAAACAAAAACATGACCACTCTGCCTAAAGAGAGGTTCAGCATCCTGTAGCTCTTTTACAAGTTCTGTCAAACTATACAACCTTTTGTTCATGTTGTAATTAAGGCAAAAATTGTCAAAACTTTTAGGCAAAGTTTCGAGAATGATATCGACCTGGGGTTCCCCATCGATTTCAGTTCAAAGAATCTCCATCTCATTCAGATGACCCATCATCTTGAGAACATAATTCCTTACTGGTGTACCCTCAGCCATTTTTGTATTCATCAAACATTTCATAGCAAACTGCCTAGCTGCTCTACTCAGATGTCTGAAGAGTTCCTTGAGGTTATACATCATGTCATAAGCAGTGGCCGTGGCCTGATGCTGATGTTGCAGTACATTTGACATAGATGCCAGAATGTAACACCGTGCCATCTCATCTGTCTTTTTCCACTTCTTATAAGCCTCTTTGACCTCTTCATCATAGTTAGCATCAGGCTTAGGTGGGCATTCCTCAATAAGTACATATTTGTACTCCTCAGCAGTCAGAACAATATCCAAATTACGTTTCCAGTCAATATAATTAGGTCCAATAAGTTTGTTTTCTTTAAGAATTACCATAAGTGGACTGAAATAACCCATTTTTTTGAAATTCTGAGAATCACATAAATAAAATTATGTAGGGCAAAAAAACTTCTTGAATTAACTAAATATTGATTTCCTCAAAATAGTAATAAGAAATTCACCAACACCTTGAACACCATGAATTTAGCATGCCACGATAGTGTGGACGTATACAAATTCAACTTTGTTCAAGTAGATTTTTTTATTAATTTTACTATCATGTCAACATAACTTTATGACAAAATAAAATTAATATGTTGGACTTGCTCTGGTCATACAAATAATAGCAGTGACTCCGATGGGGAGGATACCATTATTTGTATCTAAGTGTATACCATTACTTAATACTAAGTCCATTACCTTGTAATGAGTTCCTTCAGATGGAGAAGTGAACACATACTAGGTAACTTTCTTCAATTATCTCTAAGGAAGTTTGTACTGGTGATCCATAATTATACTCATCCGATATGGAGGAAAGCACTAAAGCCAACACGCAAGTATAATTACATCACCTACAAACCAGTAATGGAGACCATAGGATTTATACTAAATAAATATCCTCTCCCACTTAGTTATTTAACAATGAGGGTTTTTCTACTAGTTGATATTATGTCCACGTTGTCCATTATTAATGTAGGCTTGGTTTTACAAAAAAAACAACCACACAATAATAAACATGCATAATCAGAAAAAGCAAAATGACAAAAATAAGAGAAAATATTCAACTATTATGGTCATCTTTGTTGCTCCGTCCTCAACTATTTGAATCCAAAATCTGTCGCTGCTCAGATCTATTCGGGGTTCGACCTGCCCGGCCAGGTTGCGGGGTTCGGGGCAGCGCCACGATTTTAAAAAAAAAAGGTTTTGGCTGTCGATTCCTTCATCGAAAATTATCTGTCTGCCTCTGGACTGCTTAAAACCAGCATCTCGTCCGACGTTAGAAACAGCCTCCACCGTCATCACGATTGATCAAAAATAATTAAAATTACGTCAATCCTATGCCTCCCAAAGCAGTTTTCACATAATCTAGATTTAAAAATTAAAATAATAAGCACGATCAACCCTCGTGATTTTAATTACATCCATAGCAACAACAACATCCACAACATGTCCGTGGTTTAAACAACAGAATCAAAAACATGCATTAGACCATAATAGTTGGATCTAAGATGCCTGCAAAACCGAGTTAGAACAGATCTACATCTACCGACTATTACACAGCATAGATTTTATTGGACAACATGGACGTATCAATCAATACGTAGATCCAAAGTGCCTCTGATACCAACTGATAGAACTGGGGATTCCCAGGACCCTTTCTTTGGTGTGTGTATTGATCGATAGAAAGTTAAAAAGATCTAATACGTGTTCTAACCCTTCATAGGCGGAAACTAGGGTTCACGAATTATACCTGCGGCAGAAAGGAGACAAGTAATTCCTGGCAATCTCGAGCGGACGACCCTAAGATCTTCTGCACGTATTCCTTCCTCGAGTTGGATGTTGTGTGGGCGACGATCTCCCAACCTTTTCTTCTCCTTGGCAGCCCTCTCTTTCTCTACTTACGTGAATCACGAATTTAGAGAAAGTTTTAGATTTTCTGATCAGTAATTTGGCGGCCAGAGAATAGAGGATATATATAGGCTATGGCAGGGACCATGCGGAGAAATTAGGGTTAGGCCTCCTAACGGATCTGGATATACCATGTTCAGCCCGAACACACAATCCAGGACCATTAACAATAGCTCGGTCCACTAATGAGCTATTGTTGCACTACCTCCCTAATCCCAAATTATGTTTGTGGGCTCCTTTTATTATATGCTCATTTGGCTCCCCATGTTAAGATATCGTATGTCCGTCGATCAAATTAAGTTACTGACAACTATATTGATTCGATTTCTTTTATCCTTAAGTAGTACCGCTCAACTTTATTTTTCATGTCGGATATAATCCACCTGCAGGGTTTACATGACAATCCTTATGAGCTCCGTAAGGGGACATCATCAACCCGATGTATCGGGACATAGATTCCATTTATAATCAACAGTCCATCATACATACAATGTTATTACCCAATTCATAGAGGTTGTTGATCCATAATGAATCTCACTCTTTTATGAGTCAAAGTAATGCACACTGCATATACATGTCCGTTATTATATTCGGATTAAGAGCACAAGCATCCATAATAACAGAGGTGTTTGTTCTCTTATGTAGTCAGTACAAGGAGAACAACCTCAAGTGGTCATGTTCAATACACACAAAGTGTACTAGTGTAAATCTATAGTCAAGATAGACTAATACCAGATTATACTACAACCTTTCCAATAGATTGTCCAAGTCCATCTAGGTTGTAAATTATTTATATCCTCCATAGGGAACTGATAATATGATCTTCTATGTGACACCACACACCATATTATCTACAATATAGAATATCAGACATTTGCATTAACACTTGCAACAAATACAATATGCAAACATTTACCCATATAATTCTCATTCAAAATTTAAGAAAATAAGGTTACTACAAAAGTGATGCTTTTAGTATATAACCCTAACAGAAGTACCATGTGTAACCTCTTTTACATAATGTTCACATATGTTCAGTCATGTAAATGTACAGTACGATGTTTATGTGATTCCAAAAAAAAACTATCTAACTATTATCCGTATTTCAAGAGTCTTGAATACGATCTGGATAATAGGTCCTCTAAATATTTCCCCAGTGGAATCACTTCCATTTTTGACTCTGTCCAAACTCGATTTGACGAAAACAAATCACGTCCCTATTACCTCCGAACTGTTTTTCGATAATTATTTTCCCAGCGGAATGATCAAATGTTTTGCCACGTCTACATAACCTCTAATCAAAGCATTCATCAAAGATAGTCATGTCCATACTACCTCTGAACTATCCACCCCTCCCTAATGCTATATATCTTTCCACGTCCATATTACCTCTGGTCAGATATAGAACATTCTCTGCTATTACGTCCATATCACCTCTACTAGCAGCTTTATTCAACTTATTATCTATATTCGAATCATTCGAATATAAAACGGATAATAGGTCCATCTACTAACAGCTTCATTCAACTTATTATCTATATTCGAATCATTTGAATATAAAATGGATAATAGGTCCACAAAATTTCCCCAGCGGAATACCCATCAGAAATATCCTTGCTACGTCCACATTACCTTTAGCATAGATATTTCACAAAAACACATCCACTTCTGAAAAGATTCTTTATTTCAGTACTTAAAACGTCTATCAAAAGATAGGAGAACAAGGTACAGGAGCCGTGATGGCCAAAAAAAAGGAGAGAGAGGGTTCCCCAGTAGGATACCCTTTACATAAATGCGATATTTGGCTCTCTAATACAAGCACCACTGTACCACAAACAAAGAATGGAGCGAATGTATTCTGTTTATTTAAAATCAGTTACATTCACAGGACTATATCTCATGAGCAAAACAGAAGGTTCTTCATCTCTTCATCTGGATAAAAAGTAAAAGGTTATATTGATATCCAAAAGAAGGGAGAATCTGCTACTCATCAGCAACACATAGCTTGGTCAGTTTGACAGTACCATGCTTTCGTCGAAGGAAGTCATGTTTTACTGTTGAGCAAGCAAACAAGGCTGTTGAACCCTCGAGAAGCTACACGAAGGAGGGCAAATATAACATGCTAAAACATCTACAAATGGTGATCTCCTCTCCTCCATATGGCGGACGTCGTGGGCCCATTTCTTCGAGAGACCATACCTTCAAAACAACATCTCTAGTGTTGCTTTTGCCTACTTGAAGAACCGTAAAAGCAGAACCTTCACGGTAATGCCCGACTACCATCCGACTCTTCGATGTATAAAGGTTCTTCCTACCATCTGAGGAAAACGCTTCTAAAATACGAAGAGTCCTGAGCTCTCTGTGTAAAACCCCTTATAATTTAAAGGAATATTTAAATTATTTTTGGATTTTATTTAATTCTAATTTATTTTTATCTTATTTATATTATATAAAAGGACTATAGCCATGGTTGAGTTTGAATATGCAAGACGACTAGAAAGTATGGCATGCCTAGCATAGTCGGGTGCTTTAACTAGTATGCTAGCCATGTTAGGAATGCCATGGTTATATTGTAATCTCTTGCATGTTAACCATTCAAATTATGGCACAAGTTATATTTTTATTTAATTAAGTAGTTAAGAAAGCCTTTATGACTTTTTAGGAGACCCGGTTGCACAAAATCTTCCTAAACCTCTTCCAAGCCAAACCCAACCCTATGTAGGCATGTTGGGCTTTAATAAATATTAATAATTACATTTATTTATATTTAATTCAGATTTTGTAGTGTAATTACATAGATAGAATTAAATAGTTCTATATTAGGAAATCCCTTTTTAAATCCTCAATCCAATCAACTTGCCAACTCACCAAACAACCAAATCATGCCAAGTGGACCCCCACCATGACAATTTTGGCCAAGCAACCCCCCCCCCCCCCCCCATGGCCGAATGCATCAAATTAAATGGGATTTAAATCCTAGATTGCTTAAAATTTATTTAAGGATACGTTTAAATATACGAACTTCTCCCAAATCTTAACCAAATCCTAATCTTTCTCTCCCTCACCTTTAGCCGACCAAAACTCCTCTCCCTCTTCATAATTTTGGTAGCAACAAACTCCCCATAGCCTCCATACATCATCTCCTCCATTGTACATCTCTCCATCCATCACAAAAACTCATCTCCTCCACCATACATCCCCGAAACACCTCAAAACAAACCCTAAAAACTCCATCTCCCCCATCCAATCCTCTATAGCCATTATAAGATCTCTCATACTCACCAAGAGAGGATTAGCAAGCGAGAATAGCGAAAAAGATTGGAGCCTTGGTGAAGAGAAGTCATCATCACCCTTTCTAGCAAGGATCTTTGGTAAGAACCGTAATCTTTTCTTCTAAAAACCTTTACTAAAATTTTGTAGAAAATATGTTATTAATTTTGTAGAAATCATACTTTGATATCTTTTGTTAGGTATAATCTTCCATAAATATTTCAAAAAATATAGGCATAATATTCATGTGTCGGTAGGATCAAAATTAACCCCATTGTGAAGGAACTATGAGTTATTGGTGCCTATTTTTGAAACGGAATTTTATGTGTGTTCATATACATAAATTAGGATTTTTAAGTATTTTTCTATGATTTTAGCAACTCAAATCTGGTCGAGAAAATTATAGGTCAAAACTAGCTAATTTCGGGTAACCGGCTGACTTAGAATGTCCCAAACTTGTAGTATAACTCAACCCTTTTACCTCTGATATTATTCAATGAAATAAAGTATTTTATTAATGTTTAAAATATATTTTTGGTTATTTTAGCAATTTTGAGTCATTAACTATGTTCCGGGCGAGTTTCGGGTAGACAAGCTGACTTAGTAATCAACTAGTCATAAATGTCTTTAGAAATATTAATTCTAGAATTTCAGAGATAAATCTAAAATTAGTTTAAATATTATTTTTATGATTTTTATATAATTTTTAAGTATGTTATTGAAGTAGGGGCATAACCGACTAATTAAGAGTTAGAAACCCTAAAACTGTGTTTCGATGTCTCGTGGAACCTGTGTGTGATTGTATGGATCTAAATGGTTCCACGAGAAAGTGAATATAATTTTAATACATTACTTTGACTATTTAAGTCGTGTCATAAATTTCATAAGTAGTGACTTAATTTAGTTAATTAACTATCTAGGAGCATCGGATTCCGGAGGCGTGGACACGGGAGCGACGTTTCATATTTACAGTACAGAATTAGGCAAGATAACTTGCCATTATACTGTTTACATTCAGTCTGCATTTATTTATATATCACTGTTCATTATTTCCAGTTATTACTGTTCTTGATTTACTACATGCTCAGTGATTATTAGTTACTTTGTTACTATCCTTTGATTGCATATGAACTTAGAGTTAGGGGACTACCGTTTGTAGTGTATTGCATATGTCTCGACACAGTTGTACCACGAGGATGTGTGAGACGAGTAGCATGTAGAGGTCCTTGCGTGTGGGTTGATCCCCCATGTGCATGCGTTAGGGCTAACTGCTAATAGAGACATATTAGGAGACTTAGCAGTTAGTAGAGGTATACGAGACATGGATGTGACTCTGTTAGCCAATGGGTGGGAAGAACAGTTCCTTAACGTATGGGTCCTTATGCACTTTCCTATTACTGATACTGTTGGCCTCTGACATTCGAGGAATGTTACGCTTTGAGGTCCCTGGTATCCTGATGGGACCATGCCTGAGTTACTGCTACTGAGCCAGATACCCATGCGTTGGAGGTTTGTTCTTAACTGTATAAACACCGTAGTACGGTTAGATTACCTTATTGTTGTCCTGTCACTTATTTTCTTTGTGGCATATTTTGTATTCAGTATTTATGGCATGTTCTTTCTGTATCTTGTTACGTCCCTCTGAGGACCTGGTCATCTCTCCAGGTGTGTGATTTTTTGATATTGCAGGTGTTTTAGTCGAGGTCGTGATCTTCTCTATTCATTCGGAGATGACGTGTCTTGGATCTTTCTTTGCTACTCCCGCCAAATCCTTTCCGTTTTCATGTATATTTTTCCTTACTTGTTGGTAGTGGATTTGTCTCCGCCCAACGTATTGTACAAAGACTTATTACAGTTGGTTATATGATATCTATTATTCTTCATTTGTGGATGAGATTAGATTACTCTTGGTTTAATATATTTTACAGCTTATGTATTCATACGAGGTTTCCATATATTGGAGTATACTTCGTATGTATGCAGTTGGCATGGATACGTACCTAGTCCTAAGTATTTTAGGACTGGGGCGTTACATGTTTTTGTGGTGGCCCATGCAGGTCAAGTTTGTCACATTGGTTACGCTACTGTACCGATATGAACCTGCATATAGGATTAGGATATAGGAATCCCATCCACAAGCTTGACTTCCTTCTTCAATTCTAAATCTCGAACTCTCGTCCGATTATCTTGATTTCCTTCTGCTTGATTCCTTTCACTGCAAATCTTATCTTTTTTTATGTTGAATAGGGAGGTTAGGAGATAACTCATACAAGTATATGTGTTATATTCCTCAATTACTCTATTAGTTGACTTCATAAGTTGAGTAGTATGACTACAACCTACCACCCGTATCCTTTTAACCTAGTATTAAAGTATAACAAAGTGATAATGATTATATGCTAGTGTAGGAGAGATGTTTACCTAGAATATAGAGATTTTGTAGCCCATACCCATTGGTCAACTAAGGCCTGATACAAGAACCAGTAGGACGACTGTATACGCAAGCACACCGGATAAGACTTAGATCCTTGTGAAACTCGAACTATTTATTATTGCTTTCAACGTATTCTTCCATACTTATACTTTAAACTACCATGAATGATGACGCTATTTATAGCCTAGTTTTGCAAGCTTATTCTTTGTCGAGCTTGTTCCGGACATATGTATACTGGGGACGCCCATAAGCATATTGTCTAATTAGAATCAATGTATTATGGTCTGATCAACCATAGTGCACTTGGTTCGCTCTTCATTTGATTATCCCACATGGATTGAGATATAGAGGCATCTAGGATCTCATCCGCGACTGCATTGGTAATTCCTCTTGAATTACACATTCGCCTTTGAATTACGTAATTGTATTCAATGACATCTTTCTTGAACTCTTTATTGCTTTTGTCTTTCACTGATTGGAAAGTCGAACGCTCGTATTTGATAGATAAATACAGAGTATCCCCATGGTCATGGTAGTTATATGCACAAGTATAGCAACCATCGGCCAAGCCATATAACTACAATCTTGCCTAAAGTTGCTCGTCCTTCCCTCGACCCTAATAGTAATATCGTGACCTTCTAGTCATTTGAGCTTGAAAGAAGAGTAAGATCTTACCCTTGGGTAAACCACAAACCTATGAGACCATCTAATCTCTAGGAATCATTTATTGTGAGTCTCCAAATATTCATCTTGATTCTTGGCTTAACTAGTAAACCGTATGCCTTAACTCAACCTTACTTGACTCGGTCCCCACAGTTTAGACAGAAGAATAGACCAAAATAAGGACAAGCATTGCAAGGACTATGGTAGACACTCATTCCAAGATTAGAGATTCAGCAGATGCTACTCTAGGTACAAAATTCTATTATCAAAGAAGTGACATAATATTAGAACAACACATTCACCAGCTTAGCCAAAATCTGTAGCATGATGCCCCATCATTATGTTGTATTAGTAATCAACAAGTGATGCATGAGCACTACATTTAATACCTCTAGAATGCTTGTGACTATAGTCTGGCAGGTTTGACACAAATAGAAATTCACGACTTGGTAGTTAGGGATCTTTCCCATGACGTGCTTTAGGGTTTGTTATTCCACCGATAGACTCTCGTATACCATGGACAAGCGGGTCATTCCATCTTATCGACTCAGGTACCACTGTACACGATCATTTCTATTTATTAGGACTCGGGGTACAATCCTCGAAACCAATTCACAACTACCCTATCATGTTATCGATCACATCGTGACTTATTATTACCAAAGGTCAAGGTACGATGTCGCAACTCAAATATTCCTAACCTCATTATTCTTGAAACCATGTCCTACTCTCTAGAGTGAATAGATTGTAAGTCATTCTTACTTTTAGGAATTTGGGGATCACCGATTGATTGAGGTAAATTGGTTCTCACTAGGATGGTAAATTAGTGACTCATGAACTCCCACTTTTTTTAGATCTTTTGGTGTCCCTTACCGTGACTTTGATATTTGAAGTGTAATACTAGCTGTTACCTTCCAACAAAATTTATATGCAAAACTTAAACGAGTCCACCTTCAAGTAGACATATTATGTCCCACACAAACTCATCTCTTTGGACTCTATTATTATGATACGACTTTCAAGTCACAAGGGACTAGCGATAACCCTTACCATAATACCGGTGTACTTTTGGACTGCAGTTAGAGATCCAACCTTGACGCAAATCTTTTGGTCCAATATATGGTTGTGATCTACTCGAAGCCCTCTACGCACATGCCACTAGTGTGCCACTCAATAGAGGCCTTGTGTGCTACTTAAACACAAAAGTCACGGAAGGCGCATCTCATGACTTACAGAACCTATTCTACCAACCCGACGGAAAATTTGTCCAACCACTTGAATTTGAACCTATTCTACATTACCCTAACCTAATTGGGATGGTTTAAAATTCCACAAAATTTTGTCCAGCCACTATAGATTAAATCTAAAGTTCATGCAATCAAAGATTGAAGTCCAATTAGGGAACCTATTGAGACTCAGTTAAACCCATCATAGCCAATCGCCATATTGGGACTATAAAACCAAACTTGATGAATAGGCCCTCACTCCTATAATTTTGGCCCCACCTCTCGGCTCACTAATTCTCCTTCCATAGATTTCGTAACTGCATCTCTTCGTAGCCTATGTTATGCATCTCTCGATACCAACTTGCTTTCGGATATACTTGACCAAGACCTCTCATATAGTCTTGACCAAACATAGTTAATATAAGGGCCATATTAAATAGATAATACCTAGACTTCCTATAGAGTCTGTGACTATGATTGGAAATACCTCATACTTCCTATACCTCCTTGAAATTTGACCTTCTAAGAAGCCCTATTACTGTACTTTCTCCGATTAACCAACTTCTATAAGTTGGGCAGAACATTGAACTTATTATACTCTACCTCTCAGAATGGGATTACAATCATGACCGTTCTTCCATCTATATGGAATTTATGAAACGATCTTTTATTTTGCATTTTATATCCCTTTGCTCGTGCGTTTAGGTAACTACGGTAATAGATTGCAACCTAAATTCTTCAAGCCAATCATAGAATCATTTTGTTTAAATCAATAGCAAATTTAAATTTTTTAGGCCAATAGATCGCAAGCCTCTCTAAGAAACATAAGATTTTGGAATTAGCAAGTGGTTGGAAATGATTTGTTCCAATTAGACTAATAATTCAATTGTTCATAACGTCGACCCATATTCGAATCATTTGATAACCTCGACCGTGATTTTGATAATTGAAGCACAACGCTAGCCTTTTCCTTTCGACAAAGTTCACACTCACGAACTAGACTAGTCATGCTACTCACATGACATACATGTCCCACGTAAACGAACTTTCCAGTGCTCTATTTAAAAATTACACCACGTGTATGACACATTATTTCCTCAAAACAAACCATAGAGACCCAAATTCGACCTATTCGATTTCACCCATACAAATATCGACCCATTCCCTTAACTAAACAGAATACTCAAGATCTATGCAAGATGCACACCAATGATGTATGCCTTCCAACAAGCAAGCGCATGCCTCCTACACAACACCAAACATCAGCCTACACATATTAGTCATTTTGACTTAGAGTTTTCAAAACACTTGCCTAATCATATTCTATAGCCTGGGTTCTTTAATTATCATTGATTCTCATCACTTGGCCATAATTGTTTTCCTTAAGTTTTCAAGCTCACTTCTTAGTTTTCCATGTTAGACGTAGAACGAATCCTTCTGAACCGACACACCTTCGTATATTCCAACAAGAGGTCACTACCAGCTTGTCAGAAGCATGACCCCTAGAGTGACAATGTTTGATTGTAGTAACTTTCTTATAGTTGTTATTGACCAAGAACGTTATGGTGTTATCGAGGCTCACTTAGAATCCAAGACTGCGGTTAGAAGTGTCCATTATTCTCGTACCCCTCCCTAGAAATTGTCCTCCTCAAAGTCTTGTAATGACGACGATCTTTATGGGTGGCCAACTTCTATAAGTTGGGTAGAGTCTGGAAGGAAACATACCCCATCTTGTAGAATATGAGGTCAATTGGGATTCCTATGACAACCACCCCTCCATCCTTTCAAAAATTGAGCTAAGATTTGACGTACCTACTCTCCCTCCGTAAAAAATCTCGCAATTCTTGATATTATGATTATTTTTAATTTTGAGGACGAAATTGTCATAAGTTGGGTAGGATGTAAAATCCCTTATAATTTAAAGGAATATTTAAATTATTTTTGGATTTTATTTAATTCTAATTTATTTTTATCTTATTTATATTATATAAAAGGACTATAGCCATGGTTGAGTTTGAATATGCAAGACGACTAGAAAGTATGGCATGCCTAGCATAGTCGGGTGCTTTATTAGTATGCTAGCCATGTTAGGAATGCCATGGTCATATTATAATCTCTTGCATGTTAACCATTCAAATTATGGCACAAGTTATATTTTTATTTAATTAAGCAGTTAAGAAAGCCTTTACGACTTTTTAGGAGACCCGGTTGCACAAAATCTTCCTAAACATCTTCCAAGCCAAACCCAACCCTATGTAGGCATGTTGGGCATTAATAAATATTAATAATTACATTTATTTATATTTAATTCAGATTTTGTAGTGTAATTACATAGATAGAATTAAATAGTTCTATATTAGGAAACTCCTTTTTAAATCCTCAATCCAATCAACTTGCCAACTCACCAAACAACCAAATCATGCCAAGTGGACCCCACCAGGATAATTTCGGCCAAGCAATCCCCCCATGGCCGAATGCATCAAATTAAATAGAATTTAAATCCTAGATTGCTTAAAATTTATTTAAGGATACGTTTAAATATACCAACTTATCCCAAATCTTAACCAAATCCTAATCTTTCTCTCCCTCACCTTTGGCCAACCAAAACCCCTCTCCCTCTCCATAATATTGGCAGCAAAAAACTTCCCATAGCCTCCATACATCATCTCCTCCATTGTACATCTCTCCATCCATCTTAAAAACTCATCTCCTCCACCACACATCCCCGAAACCCCTCAAAACAAACCCTAAAAACTCCATCTCCCCCATCCAATCCTCTATAGCCATTATAAAATCTCTCATACTCACCAAGAGAGGATTAGAAAGCGAGGATAGCGGAAAATATTGGAGCTTTGGTGAAGAGAAGTCATCATCACCCTTTCTAGCAAGGATCTTTGGTAAGAACCCTAATCTTTTCTTCCAAAAACTTTTGCTAAAATTTTGTAAAAAATATGTTATTAATTCTGTATAAATCATATTTTGATGGCTTTTGTTAGGTATAATCATTAGGTATAATCATCCACAAAGATTTCATAAAATATAGGCATAATATTCATGTGTCGGTAGGATCAAAATTAACCCCATTGTGAAGGAACTATGAGTTATTGGTACCTATTTTTGAAACTGAATTTTATGTGTGTTCATATACATAAATTAGGATTTTTAAGAATTTTTCTACGATTTTAGCAACTCAAATCTGGTCGAGAAAATTATAGGTCAAAACTAGCTAATTTCGGGTAACCGGCTGACCTAGAATGTCCCAAACTTGTAGTATAACTCAACCCTTGTATCTCTGATATTATTCTATGAAATAAAGTATTTTATTGATGTTTAAAATATATTTTTGGTTATTTTAGTAATTTTGAGTCATTAACTATGTTCCCGGCGAGTTTCGGGTAGACTAGCTGACTTACTAATCAACTAGTCATAAATGTCTTTAGAAATATTAATTCTAGAATTTCAGAGATAAATCTAAAATTAGTTTAAATATTATTTTTATGATTTTTATATAATTTTTAAGTATGTTATTGATGTAGGGGCATAACCGACTAATTAAGAGTTAGAAACCCTAAAACTATGTTTCGATGTCTCGTGGAACTTGTGTGTGATTGTATGGATCTAAATGGTTCCACGAGAGATTGAATATAATTTTAACACATTACTTTGACTATTTAAGTCGTGTCGTAAGTTTCATAAGTAGTGACTTAATTTAGTTAATTAACTAACTAGGAGCGTCGGATTCCGGAGGCGTGGACACGGGAGCGACGTTTCATATTTACAGCACAGAATCAGGCAAGATACCTTGCCATTATACTGTTTACATTCAGTCTGTATTTATTTACATATCACTGTTCATTATTTCCAGTTATTACAGTTCTTGATTTACTACAAGCTCAGTGATTATTAGTTACTTTGTTACTATCCTTTGATTGCATATGAACTTAGAGTTAGGGGACTACCGTTTGTAGTGTATTGCATATGTCTCGACACAGTTGTACCACGAGGATGTGTGAGACGAGTAGCATATAGAGGTCCTTACGTGTGGGCTGATCCCCCATGTGCATACGTTAGGGCTAACTGCTAATAGAGGCATGTTAGGAGACTTAGCAGTTAGTAGAGGTATACGAGACATGGATGTGACTCTGTTAGGCATTGGGTGGGAAGAACAGTTCCTTAACGTATGGGTCCTTATGCACTTTCCTATTACTGATACTGCTGGCCTCTGACATTCGAGGAATGTTACTCTTTGAGGTCCTTGTTATCCTGATGGGACCATGTCTGAGTTACTGCTACTGAGCCAGATACCCATGCGTTGGAGGTTTGTTCTTAACTGCATAAACACCGTAGTACAGTTAGATTACCTTATTGTTGTCTTGTCACTTATTTTCTTTGTGGCATATTTTGTATTCAGTATTTATGGCATGTTCTTCCTGTATCTTGTTACGTCCCTCTGAGGACCTGGTTATCTCTCCAGGTGTGTGTTTTTGTGATATTGCAGGTGTTATAGTCGAGATCGCGATCTTCTCTATTCATTCGGAGATGACGTGTCTTGGATCTTTCTTTGCTACTCCCGCCAAATCTTTTCCATTTTTATGTATATTTTTCCTTACTCGTTGGTAGTGGATTTGCCTCCGCCCAACGTATTGTACAAAGACTTATTACAGTTGGTTATATGATATCTATTATTCTTCATTTGTGGATGAGATTAGATTACTCTTGGTTTACTGTATTTTATAGCTTATGTATTCATACGAGGTTTCCATATATTGGAGTATACTTCGTATGTATGCAGCTGGCATGGATACGTACCTAGTCCTAAGTATTTTGGGACTGGGGCGTTATACTCTGATATGGGTGTCAAGTGTCGCATCTTCACCATGCCCTGAATCGCCGATACCAGTCCGGGAGAAATTTGCCAGCCAGATCCCTACAGAATTTGAAAAGAGGGGGCAAAAAGACAGTCAGACTTAGAAAAAAATTATAGGAAAAACTAAGTTCTGAAGGGTTTCTATGCGCACAAAAGGGCTATGCGCCCAAAAGGATATGGGCCCAAAATAAGACATGCGGGCGCATAAACACACTAACAGTGCGTGGGCGCATGACATGCCACAGCTTAAGGGGCACATAACATGGTAACACGTGGGCGCATAGCACACCACAGTGTTGGCGCATGACCTCTGTGGGCGCATAGTAATGCTCACAGAAGTATGTTTCCCTAGACGCAAGCGTCCAGGAAGAAGAGAAGTTCGAGCGTCGCAAATTAACGCTCGAGACTTCATTTTTTGAAGCATGCCCTCACCCAAAATCGCGTCCTGGACTGCCAAGGACTCTACCGCAGGAGGAGAGCCACTCGACGCAGCCCCCTTGCCCTTTGCGGATCTCTTGGCAGCCTTGGGAGACATGATTCTCAAAGAAAGAAGATGAAAAGTTTTTCTGAAAAATTCAAAGAGAAAGGAATAATGAATTTTCTCTCTCCCCAGGGTCTATTTATAGGCACGGGCCACTTCCTATGCACCCACATTCTCTATGCGCCCATTGTGGTGTATGCGCCCACTGCAGCCTATGTGCCCACGTGAAGGACCAGCTCTTTGCATACTATGCGACTGTCTCTTGCTGATGTGGACGACGTATAAATGATGGACGGATTCAAATTCTGTTTCGATGAATATGTCAGTTCGGATTTCGAAGAAAATCTCAACAGTCGTATCGCCCTGACAGGCTGGCCAAATACTATGCACCCAAAGGAGAGGGCCGTGCTATGCACTCATTACCTCGCGAGAAGACGATCCATACTTCTTTCAAAGTTTTTTGAACTTGTTCAAAGTGTCAAAAACTTTGAAGGGGTCCTATAGAAGCATGAAAAATTTTCAGCAAATACAGCTCTATGCGCCCAAGTCAAGAGTAGCTCCATGCGTCCAGTCAGTATGATTTTATGCGCCCACTGAATGAAGCTCTATGCGCCCAGTCAGTGTAACTCCTTGCGCCCAGTCAAGTGTAGCTCCATGCGCCCAAGACTAGCTCCTCCGAAAGGAGGGCGTATAGCCTGAGACATGGCTATGCGCCCAAGCCTAACTCAGTCAAAGCCACGATCAAAACGAGCACCGAAGCGCATGGCCACGTCAGTCTCCACGAGCAGTCATACACCGAAGCATGCGGCCACGTCAACACCACGATCAACCCACTATCTTATAGCCTGCATGTGCCTACATTCTATGCGCCCAAAGCAGGACTATGTGCCCACATAAGAACCAGCGTATTTCCTCATGTGGGCGCATAACATCATTCCAGCCCGAGAATAACTATAAAAGGGGGACCTCATCCCTCTTCAAAGAGAAAGAACGGAGAGCATTTTCAAGAGCCAAATTGTTGTACTTCTTGCCAGTGAGCCGAGAGTTAGCAATTTTCTTAGGTTTTCTCCCACTTTTGTAATCGAAGTGTCAACGGAGTAAAAGAGCAACTGCCGCTCGATCTCTATCCCCATAATTCTTTTTTGTACTCGGGGATCCTCAGCACAGGATCTCTCAGGCGTACTCGATTTGTGGTGCCTTGCGCCAATAAAAGAAAAGACATCATTTTTTTCTTCTTCTTTTGTGTGTGTCCACACCCTTGACTATCTTGAGTTGGCGCAGCTACCTGTACCGGTGTTATCACTGCCGGTTGGACTGTTTGCTGAGTCGTTATTATCTGATGCATATTTTATAGCATGGCAAGCATATCCTTTAGTGATTGTTCCACCGCAGAAAGATGTTGTTCCGTATGAGAAATAGACGTCTCATGCTCTTCTTCGATAACATAGGATTCGACTTCTTTTGAACATATAGAGGGATTGGTATAGAGATAAGAATCAATGCTATCAGTTTTTGACTCCAAATACTGGATACCTCCAGCCTCTGAAACTGAAGAATGCATATTTAAAGATCGTTGACTTCTTGACCGAGTATGTTGATATACTCCTTCAAAAGTATCAAAGATTCGGTTGAACCGTTGTTGACTTGGAGTCCAGGACGAATTGTGTCTTGGATGTCGTCCTCTATTGATATGAGTTGCCATATTGACCGATGCATAAGACAACTCATATTCCTGGTCATCAATTTGTTGTTGAGGCACGTTATAACTTAATCGGTCGAAAACTGACCGTTTAGTAGCAGAACAGCAACATTTGATCACAATTTGGTGACATTCACAATGATAATTTTCTTGAGGGAGTATTACAGGAGATTTTTTTGTTTTTACGTTTTTGCACAAGTAACTCGCGTAAATCAGAAGAATTGGAAGGTAACGTTTTCTTTCTTGCATTTGGAACAGAGAAATATTTAGTCCCTTACATAAAAAGAAGGTTACTAGCTTTGTTGGCAGAACAAAGCTGTGCATTTTTACGCGCCTGGAGTTGTGTGCATAAATCCTGAGTTGATTTTTGTGCACAGAGAACACCATCAGCCATACGCGTAATCTTAAGATTTGGCACTTTACGTAAAGCAGCATTAGAGGACTATTGGCGTAAAACAGAAGTTTTGCCAAAAATTTTTGTCTCCTTGGATAAACCAAAGGAAGTGTCTGCCATAGTAGCAACAGGAGACTTATTTTTATGTTGTACGCGTGTAGGAAAGTACACTTTAGATGCAAAAGCACCATTGTGAATTTTATCTACCATGTCACCGACATGAGATTTGCCTTTCACGTAGAACGCAAAGCAGGAACATCTGTCACGTCACAGATGGGAGATTTGCCTTTACGCATAGAGCGCAAGACATGAGTGTCTACCACGTCACAGACGGGAGACTGAACTTTACGCACAGAGCGTAACACTGAAGTGGAAACTGCCTCGTCACAGACGGGAGCCCCAACGACAGGAGTGGGAAGAATTCCCTTGCCTTCAAAGATAATAGAGAGATCATAGGGTGCATTGGACTTAGGAATCCAAACTTTGCGCACCTTTAATAATTTTTGCACATTAGAGCAGCGAGCACTACCCCCAGTACGGAGTATTTCTTCATAAGCAGTTTGGTCGAACTGAACGACTAAAGTCTTCTTCGTCGATCCAATCGACACATTATCGTGTTGAGCAATTGCTTTCTCGTCAGAAGAGAAAGTCGTCCCCAGCAGAGTCGCCATTTATTTCACTTAACAAAATGCCCTAAGGCTTTTGAAAGAAAACGAGAGAAAGTGTACAAAAGCACAAGTAAATTCTAGAGAGTATTGCTATGGAAGTCTAATCTGAGAGCGATCACTTTGTTCCTTGGACCACACGATGATGATGAAGAAAATTGCTTGGAGATGAACAACTGGAAGAACTAAGTCACCAGAAAGGTATCGACACAATTGGCACTGATGGCACGGTCGAATGCTTTCCTGCTTTGCTTTACTCTGTTCTTGAGGAAAAGTTAAAGAGAAATGCTCTGGAAAATCACTTTGCTCTGAAAGTATGAATTCTCTCAAGATATCTGGCCTAAAAAACCCAGTCCCTTCTTCTTTAAAAAAAAAGTCTTTATATAGGCTTGTCCTTCTGTGCGTAAAAAGCACCAACATTGGGTCTCTATGCAGGCTGGTAGAATAACTGTCACCCACGTACAAAAATTGGTCTCTATGCATGTTGACACGTGTCCCATAATCCAATAAAATAAGAAGAACACGTAGACACGTTCTTCGAGAAGTATGGCATTTAGGCCATATCAGAAAACCACGTTCCCACACAATTAGGATAGACGGTGCGTAAGGGATGTTGTTTAGGCATGTCTGAGCGTAAAATAGCTCAAAGTAAGCTTCCTGCGTAAAGCGGCTAAAAATAGCCTTGAGCGTAAAGGCTCAAATAAAATCTACATACAAAAAGAGTGGCTGAGATAGCCTTGAGCGTAAAAGCTTAAATAACTCTTATGCGTAAAAAGGAGGCTGTTTCTCGAACGTAAAGCAGCTCGTTGGCACATTAAACAACAATCCTGGGTTGGTGTGAAAAATCTTCTTGGCTTCTGTGCAACTATTTGTCAGAGAATCAATCTGTCAGAATAGTATCTTCGTGCATTTAATGCAGCATGGACTGCTCATTCTTCACATAGAGAGTGAAACTCTCTTCGCGTAAAGTCTAAATTTAACCCTTGTATAGAGCTTGAGTTTGACTCAGTTTGACCTTCACATAAAGTCTGAATTTAACCCTTGCGTAGAGCTTGAGTTTGACTCAGTTTGACCTTTGCGTAAAGTCTGAAATGGGCTTCGTCTAGAGTCTGGAACTGTCTTTGCGTAAAGATCTCAACTTCTTTGACTTGGTCTATAAATTTATTTACACTTCTACAGCCTCTATTAGCAGTTAGTCCTAACGCATGCGCACGGGTGATCAGCCAACACGCAAGGACCTCTACATGCTACTCATCTCATACATACTCGTGGTACAACAGTGTCGAGGTATATGCAATACACTACAAATGGTAGTCTCTTAACTCTAAGGCCATATGCAATCAAAGGATAATAACAAAGTACAACTAATATCACTGAGCAGGCACTAAATCAAGAATTGTAATAATGGTACAACTACAAGAACTGGAAATAAATAAACAGTGATACACAAATAACTAAAAATATAGACTAAATATAAACAGTAAATATGGCATGGTATCTTGCCTGATGTTCGAGTGAGGTAAGATGATTATCTGGCGATGAATCAACAACAACGCACAAAGGGGAAGGTGTAGGAACAACTTCGGATGCTGAAAATAGTCTATTATCTAATTATAATTAATACTTCACCTATTATATTTATTTAATAGATTCTAAAATTAGGATATGTCATAGGTTTTCGTATTAGCTTTCCAACAAAACTAAACGGATCGTATTTTCGTTTTCGGAATCTCCCGAAATCGCAAAAATACTGAAACACGTTTATTTTTGGGACACTAGATACTCAAACAGTTTTGCAAAAATCTACAAAAAAAAATTTGTCTATTAAAATATGTTTCTGGAAAGCTTACCTCGATACGCTTCTTTTAAAAAAAAACTAGAGACGAAACGGAGTTCGGAGCTAGGAGATATCATCGTTCCAAATTGTTCTTGCTACTAAAAAGCGGGGCGGAATTCTGATGACTAATTTTTGAGTTTCTATTGGACTAAAAATAATTTCGAATTATGGTTGATAGGAAGGGAATGTATTGGGTATATATAGGTACTTATTTCAAATTTATCTCCTAAATTAGATAGAATTTGATTTAAATTGATAGGAGTTACTTTGTTATGATATAATATAGATAGGGATGCTTTCCTATTAGACTTAGGATTATGATTAACTTAAAATATAGTTCATATTTATCTGAATTATTTATAACATTATTTAAAATTACTATAGATAATAAATAGAGTTAATATTTATTTAAACAACCTTTATCTAATCTCATTTATACATGCTGAAATATTTAATAATAAATTGACATTTATTCTATACTACGTAAATAGTGTGCAATATAAGTGACATGTAAAAAGTAATAAAAGTTATGAAATAAATCCTAAAATTTTGAGAAAAATTGTATAATATAGTTTAGATCCTTAATGTACTAGAAAAATAGCTTTATATATTTTTATACTAAATTCACTAATGAGCACTATATAAATATATGTAAAATAATACAAATTATATAATAAGTCAATAAATAGTTATTTAAAAATCCAAAAATTCTACAAATATTTATTTTGAAAAATCAGGAGGTTTACAAAAGTCTTATCTAGATAAGTACTAAGAAGAGTTTTAATTCCCCTTAGATTTTCCACTATTTAATTCAAATTGATTTAAAAGTAACTCAATCAAATATAATTCAATGTAGATAGATTCTACCTCTAATTTAAACTGTATTTAAATAACTTAATTTTTTTTCAACTTAAATCACCATAATAAATTACATATTAAATCAACCCATATTTAATATACTTTTTTTGAAATAATATATTAATGATAATAATTAATTTCAAAAATACAAATATATATACACTCGCATGCAAAAATAATACTTACATAAAATACAGTTTTTCTAAATTACTAGTTATACTTGTACCATAAAATAAATTGGCCTTTTTTAAATAAAAATAAGGTTTGGCAATCCTCGGAGCGACGCATTTACAACTTCAAGCAATATAAAATATTTATCGTCTATTATTTTGAAATATTTTCTACATCTATATAATTAAAACATTTTATAAAAATATGTACTTCGCACTTATTCGCACTTGACGAGAAATTTATAAAAGGCAAACTCGTACGCAACGTACAAATACGAAGTACAAAAATCAATACCATATTTATTAAAAAAAATCGTAGTAGAAATTTAGGGGTTTTACAACTACTTACATATACATTTTTCCTTCGTGTCTGACACATCGGACACAATACCAATACACAGAACTTTTGTGTCTGACACATGGACACCAATCCCCAATCTCTAAAACCTAACCCTAAACCTAACTCTAACCCTAACCCTAATCTACTGGACTCCACCAGCAGGCACCACCGTCCTACGACCAACGACCACTCCTGCGTAGTCTGATCGCCTGACCAATTCCTCTGTTCCCTCACAGTCACCACCACCGAGCATCTCTCACCCCTCGCTATGCCGGCCAACGATAGTACATCGCCACCATCACCACCAGTCCACTCGACTTCCCGTCGTTGAGTTCGATCCGTGGAGCTCCCTCATCCCTCTCGTCGAACCCCAACCACTCCATCATCATTATCACTACCAAAATCATGAGCACCACCACCACTTACCTAACTACCATCTACCCAACCAGGCCATATCCGCGCCCAAGACTATAGGAACGAAATCGTAAAGCACAATACTCTAGAGGGGGGGTGAATAGAGTTGGCAGCAGAAATATGCTAATAAAAAAATGTTAGCAGCAAGATCACAGAATAATAATCACAACTAAGTAATGTAAAGGCAGAGATAAGAAAGCAAACGCAAAGACAGCGATGTATACTGGTTTTCCTCTGTTAAGGACTAATCCAGTCGGTAGAACTCTCACTACCAGTTGAATCCACTATTGGCAAAACGCAAGTTTTCTTACGAAGTCCTTGCAACTTCTACAACGCGAGCTTTGATACGAAGAACTCGTCCAACTTCAATTGTGAAGAGGTATTCTTCAATCAAGCCTTCTGATTACAATCTCTCAGAAACTTTTAGACCGCACCGCACTGGTAAATCGACTAGAGGATTGTAATTGGCTTGGGATCTGAAACTTAAAGCTCAAGAAAAACTCTTTGGAAGACTGAAAGCTTTAGATAGAGAGAAGATTGAAAGTGAATGAGTGAGTTGAAATGATCGAAATCCTTCTCTATTTATAGGAATTCCAAAGACAGAATTCTGGCAGAATTCGGGCAGAATTCGGTCAGAACTCGATGAGAAAATCTCGGTCAAATCCGCAACTGAAGGAGGACCAAGTTCCAGAGAATTCAAAAATCAAAACGGCTACCAACCGAACTCTGGCCGAACTCTGGCCGACTTCTGTCAGGGTTAGATTAGGTATTTAAAAATAGATTTTGGGGATTTTTGAAAACCTTTTTGAAAAACTTTTTTGAAGCTTTGAAGCTTTTGTTAATAAGAATGTTTTTCAAAACAAAGGACATTTTAAAAGACATTTTGAAAACATTTTGGAATAGCCTATTTGCCAGTACGACTCGGTGTACAACGTATTCCTAGACTCAATAAAATGAAAAATATATTACTCAAAGAAATACAGACTCGAACAGACAAACATTGCTTCGGTCTTGAACTGTGTAGATAGCTGTTTTTGATCATGTCCAAGAGTCCGATATATCCTGACTAGCTTCATATATCCAGACAGAGTTTGATCAATTATTAAAATCAGTTTAACCATGACCAATGGGCCAACAATCTCCCCCATTTTGATAATTGACAAACTATGAATGATATAACATTTAAGCTTGAAATAAAATCAAAAATTGTTCATGTCCTGCATTTTTTCAAAAGAAATGTTAGATCTTTATTTTTCTCCCCCGTTGTCACTTAGCAAAATAATTACAAAAGAGAAAAACTCCCCCGCAATCAATGCATAAATAACAAACAGTGAAGAAACACAAGAAAATAATCATGATAAATGATAGAAATAGTAAAGAAAATTTAAATGACATCACAGGCATGTATTTGTACTCAGGCAGTTTATAAGAAACAAAGAATTATTTCACAGGCAGTTATAATAAAGAAGCAGATAAAGATGCTAAGTAAATAAACTGATGTGAACCATAAAGTACGAAATCCATGAAATGATGTCCAAAAGACATAAAAATATCCAGTACAAGTCCTCAAATAAATACTGATAATAAAGTCTAAAAAGATAGAAAAACTTGGAATGTCGGAGCATTTTCAAGTATACAGTAGATAATGTCTAAGTCTCAAAAATCAGATAACATATCACATATCCTCATCATCATCATCGTCATCATCAGCATGACCAGCATGTCCAGAAGGACCAGCTGCAGAGGTGCCCGTGCCAGAAGGGTGAGGAGGAGCGCCAGTGTAAAACTCACTAACAAAATCTCGAGGAGCATGGTCAGAACGGTACCAATCATATGCGTTACCGGGCTGAAAGTAGGCATGAACAGCCTCATCCTCACAGCGGTAACCAGAGAAAGCTGGATCTCTAGGAATGGAACCGGCAGAATGTCCAGTCTGGGCGAAACGAAGATCAGCTAAAGAATTTGTAATCGCCTGATAACGGGTGACGTCGCGGAACTCACGTTCGCGAGCCATGTCCGTCATCGAGACGTGCAAATCTGAGAGGTGCTGGTGTATACCCTCAAATGTCATAGCATACTGCTGAGGAGGTGGAGGAGGTAGAGCAGTAGCAGAGGCAGTAGGAGGAGCAGCAATAGTCATACTGCGACAAGATAACTTGAGAAACTTGGGCTCAGGGTCTTGAGTACAAGTAGATAAATCAATGTCGAAACGCTGGAAGATGCGTGGAAGAATCATCGCATAAGAGAGATTTCTATCTCTTGTACGACAACGTCCCATCATCTGAATAATGATCTTAGGGGCAGAAAATGGAATCCCCTTAAGAATGTGATACATAGCAGATAATTCAAGAGACGTGACATCATCCTTCGAAGTAGATTTCAGAAGGAGAGTGGAGTAAATGATACGGTGCAATTTATAATTAAATAAGTTCAAGTTGTTTGCCTTGAACTTTCCAGAGCGAACTCGATCAGGTGCACAGAGTTCCGCTTTGAAACTTGTAAGTGTCGTGCCATCGGGGAAATCAAATTCAGTGATATCAACAAGCGATTCACCTTCGTTGGGAATACCAAGGATTTTCGCTAAGATAATATCATTGAAATTGATATCTAATCCTCCAACACGAGTGCTTACATCAAACGTGTTTAATATGATATTGCAGTAGAACAGTCTAATGGCATTAGTTGCTACTGGGAAACAGAGTTTAACAAAATATTGTAACCCTATTGCCTCAAAGAAAGGTCGGTGTTCTGGAAATACAGTCCACTTGATGGGAGCGCCTGTGCATATGGATCTCATGGAAAAATCTCCATACCACAGTAGGGCTTGATCTAGGGTTTGAAAGTAAAACCCGTCGAACGCGCCATCGCTAGATTGGACTGACGAAAAGAGGAAATTTGTGGGTGGATTCGAAGATGAACCTTCCTCACTTGGGTTGGTTGTCTTCTTCCTCTTAAAGGGGTTAAATCCTTTAGGTGCCATTTGTGCAAAATAAGTAAATAGCACAAAATTAAACGGAGGGGAAATAAGGTTTTATACCTCCCAAGATTTGAGTATGTTGTAGAGAACGACGAACTCCGCACGAATCCAAAGTTTGGATTGATTTCACCACTTGGATTGGAAGAGAAGGGGTGGTGAAGAACTAGGGTTAGGGGGTTCTCTCGCGCGGCTGCCGTTGCTGTTTGATGAAGTTTGGAAGCAATGAAGAAGAAAGGCTCTCAGGTTCTGGTTATATAACCTAATACCTTCAACCGAACTCGGGCCGAATTCGGTCCGAAGTCTGGCCGAATTTGCCTGGGGTTGGTTTGAAATACTTTCTTTTTCATTGGCTCATTTCAAATATTTAATTCAAAGATTAGTAATTTTAACATTAAAATAATATAATTAATGTTATTTTATAGATTAAATTTCTTTACACAGCGACTGTTTCAGATTAGCTGTAGGAGTACTGTCCCAGCTGGCGGAGATTTACTGGGGAACTCTTAAGTACCGCTTCGCTTCAACCGTAGTTGTGGTGACAGACAGACTCTTTATTAGCTTGTCTCTAACACAATTTTTGCATATTGAAATAAAATCATAAAATAAAATCAATTAACATTATTGACGTCCAAAATTCCCAATTTTTGACGTAAATAATTAAAACGATCTTCTGCTATAGGTTTTGTGAAAATGTCAGCTAATTGATTCTCAGTATCTATGTATACAAGGTCAATATCTTCATTTTGATGATGATCTCTAAGAAAATGATGTCGAATCTCGATATGTTTTGTACGAGAATAACATACAAAATTCTTAGTCAAATTAATAGTGCTCGTGTTATCACAAAAAATGGGAATATGTGTATAAAATAAATCATAGTCTTTCAAGGTTTGTTTCATCCATAAAATCTGAGCACAACAACGTCCTACGGCGATATACTCAGCCTCTATTGTTGATAGGGCTACAGAATTTTGCTTTTTACTAAACTATGAGACTAAAGCCTTGCCTAAGAAATGACATGTACCACTGGTACTTTTTCTATCAACTTTGCATCCAGCAAAATCTACATCCGAATAACCAGTAAGGTCAAAGGACTTAGTTTTGGGATACCATAAGCCAACAGAAGAAGTGCCCTTAAGGTATCGAAAGATACGCTTAACTGTGCACAGATGTAATTCCTTTGGATTAGCTTGAAAACGTGCACACAGGCAAACACTAAACATAATATCTGGACGACTAGCAGTTAAATAAAGTAAACTACCGATCATACCTCGATACTTATGTGTGTCGACCGGCTTGCCTTGTTCATCAATATCAAGCTTTGTTGAAGTTGCCATCGGAGTGCCAATAGGTTTGACATTGTCCAGATCAGACTTCTTTAGCAAATCTTTTGTGTACTTGGCTTGATTTATGAACGTCCCATTATCAGTTTGTTTGATTTGCAGTCCGAAAAAGAATTTCAGCTCTCCCATCATGCTCATCTCAAACTCATTCTGCATACAACCTTTGGTAATGTCACCAATTACCAAATCCTTTGGATGATCAGCCGTAAATTTTAATCTTTTCGGTAGACTCTGAAGGTAGCTGGTTCCTGGATCTTCTCTAGGAGGATCAGCTAGTGCCGAGCTTGGTTGAGAATCAGCTGTTGTTGAGCTTGGTACAGTTGGATCTTCGTCATTGTCATCGATAGTCATTTGATTCAGTTCATCAAAAGTGACGTTGATTGACTCTTCGATGATCATGGTTCGTTTGTTGAAGACTCTGTATCCTTTGCTCTTGGCCGCATAACCTAAAAATATACCTTTATCGGCCTTTTCGTCAAACTTTCCCAAATTGTCTTTTGTATTAAGAATAAAACATTTACAACCAAATATTCTAAAATATGAAACTGATAGAATTCTATCAAACCATAACTCAAATGGAGTCGTCTTCGATTTAGGTCGAATTAGAACTCTATTGAGAACAAAATAAGCTGTATTGACAGCTTCAGCCCAGAAATATTTGGGTAGACTAAACTGGTTTAGTATTACTCTGGCCATTTCGAATAGAGTTCTGTTCTTATGTTCCACAACTCCATTTTGTTGTGGAGTCCAAGCCAGGAGAACTCATATACAAAATCGTGTGTGTCACAAAATTGCTCAAACTCTGCATTCTCGAATTCGCCACCATGATCGCTTCTAATACGAGTGATCATGTAACCTTTTTCATTCTGTACTTTCTTGCAAAAGGCGACAAATTCGGACAATGCATCATTCATGCGTGTCAAGAAGTATACCCACGTGTATCTAGAGAAATCATCTACAATTACAAAAGCATAAAGCTTACCTCCGAGGCTAGCAACTCTGCTAGGACCAAATAAGTCCATATGTAGCAATTGTAGAGGTCTAGTAGTACATACTGCATTTACTGACTTGAATGTGGATCTGGTAGCTTTGTTCTTTTCATATTGGCTGCATACCGAATCCTTTTTGAATGTTATGTCCGGTAAACCGCGTACTAGCTTCTTTGTGGATAATCTTGAGATTGTGTCCATATTTGCGTGACCGAGTCTCGTGTGCCACAGATGACTCTCATCACTTTTAGCCATTAAGCATCTACCTGAAATGTTAGTTTCTTCCAACAAATAGAAAATATATATGTTGTCTTCCCTGATACCTTCAAAGATAGTACTACCAATTGAGCTATCAACTATAGTACATTTATCTTTGCCAAAGTTGATGCCATAACCATGACCAGCTAGATGACTTATGCTGAGTAGATTATGTTTTAACTCGGTAACCAGACAGACATCCTTAATCACAGGATAGGGAGACTTACCAACATCACCGATACCAATAATATACCCTTTCAAGTTATTACCGAAGGAGACATAGCCTTCCTTCTTTTTCTTCGACAGTGTTGCAAATAGTGTAGCGTCACCGGTCATATGCCGTGAACAACTGCTGTCGAGGATCCATTTGCTTCTAGCATGTGAAAGGTGTTCCACCTACAAAATAATTTGCAGATGAAACTTTTGGTACCCATTTCTTGTAGGGTCCTGAAATGTTAGCCTTTGGTATCCAAGCATAAATATTTAAATCAACAAGCTTTCTGATTCTACATGCAGATAAAATATGACCAATGAGGCCACAATAATGACATTGTGCATGTCGAGTATTGAAAGCTGAGTGGTGTGCATGGTTGGTAGGTTTAGGTTTTCTAGTATAGAAGAAAGCATGCCTATAATCATGTTTGGGCTTAACCTTTTGGGGTAAAGGTTTGATAGGGTTAGGTCTGACAGTGTTTGGTTTGGGAATGTTCCAATTTTTCGGTAAGTGACACGTGTTAGGGAAGGAAGTAGCAGTCTCAGGCTGCTTTCCTAACCTAATTTCCAATCTTTTGGAAGTGTCATACAACTTAGTATAATCAGAAGTGAGTGTTTCCATTCTGATTTGTGCCCTTTGAAGACTTTTCTTCTCTTTAGAAAGTTCTTCCTTGAGTTGGTCAATAACTTTGTCTTTCTCTTCAGATGACTTGGTAGTCTCGTATAAAAAGAGCTTAATAGAGGAAAGCTCACCAGACTCACTAACATTATTTCTAACCTCAGCTAGTAGGTCGGTAAGTTTTCCTATTTCTTTTTTGTACTCTTTGAGTACCTTCTTAAAGGTTTGATATTTGCTACGCAGTTTCCTGTAATCACTTATCAGTTCACTGAAGGCATCTCCTAGTTGTTCAAAGGTAAAGTCATCATATGTATCAACTACAGGTTCAGTAGGTACCTGATCGGATGCCATAAAGCATACGTTTGTAGCGTCTTCTGATTGTTCATCTTCTGAGTCGCTGGCTTCACTTTCATGCCATATGCTGGTGTTGGCATATCTCCGAGATGTTGATCTCTTCAGGTTCCCTTTTTCATACCTGTTGCTCTTCTTGTTTGATGATGAGTTTGTAGGACAATCCTTCTTCATGTGTCCCTTCTTCTTGCAGCCATAGCAGACAGCATCATCTTGATACCAGTTATTACTGCTGTTGTTTTCTTTGGTTCTCTTCTCATATCTCATGAATCTTTTGAATTTTCTTGCTAGGAGTGCTTGATCTTCAGCATCAGATTCACTGCTGTCAGAGTCACCTTCAGCAGCTTTTCTGTGTTGAGCCTTGAAAGCGATCGTCTTCTCCTTTGGTGCAGGCTCTTCAAAATCTTGTAGCTCCAGTTCATGAGTGAGTAGCTTACCCATGAGTACTTCGAGGGACATAGTTGTGAGGTCGTTCCCTTCAATGATCGCAGTAGCCTTTAGAATCCAGTTCTTGGTAAGTGCTCGCAGGAGTTTGCGAATCTTTTTATGGTTACTGTATTCTTTGCCTAGGGAGGACAAAGGATTTATAATATCCAGGAATCTTTCGAACATCTGAGTAACTGTTTCGTTGGGCTTCATCTTGAACACCTCATACTCTTGAGTAAGTCTGCTGACCTTTAATTCTTTGACTTGCGTCGTGCCTTCACGTGTGACTTCAAGTAGCTTCCACACTTCATCAGCCGTTGTGCAGATAGACACCATGTTAAATTTAGTTCTGTTTAAAGCACAAAATAGAGCGTTAATAGCACGTGCGTCAAGACTGGCCTTTTTCTTTTCCTCCTCTGTATATCTGTTATGGGGTTTTTCAACTAGAACTCTATTAACATTTATACGAGGTGGCTTTTGATAGCCATCAATAACAATAGACCATAAATCAAAGTCAAGAGATTTCAAGAAGAAACTCATCCGTGTTTTTCAATAGGTATAGTTCGTACCATCAAACAGTGGAGGTCTGTTTGTGGCCTGGCCTTCACTTGTAAATTTCACAGTTGCCATGTGTTGTGCTGTGATCTATATAACAATTAATTAAATGAATAAATAATTGCAATGTTACCTTACTTTACCTGTAACACCCGCTCTGATACCAATTGTAGGAACGAAATCGTAAAGCACAATACTCTAGAGGGGGGTGAATAGAGTTGGCAGCAAAAATATGCTAATTAAAAAATGTTAGCAGCAAGATCACAGAATAATAATCACAACTAAGTAATGTAAAGGCAGAGATAAGAAAGCAAACGCAAAGACAGCGATGTATATTGGTTTCCCTCTGTTGAGGACTAATCCAGTCGGTAGAACTCTTGCTACCAGTTGAATCCACTATTGGCAAAACCGCAATTTTTCTTACGAAGTCCTTGCAACTTCTACAACGCGAGCTTTGATACGAAGAACTCGTCCAACATCAATTGTGAAGAGGTATTCTTCAATCAAGCCTTCTGATTACAATCTCTTAGAAACTTCTAGACCGCACCGCACTGGCAAATCGACTAGAGGATTGTAATTGGCTTGGGATCTGAAATTTAAAGCTCAAGAAAAACTCTTTGGAAGACTGAAAGCTTTAGATAGAGAGAAGATTGAAAGTGAATGAGTGAGTTGAAATAATCGAAATCCTTCTCTATTTATAGGAATTCCAAAGACAAAATTCTGGCAGAATTCGGGCAGAATTCGGTCAGAACTCGATGAGGAAATCTCGGTCAAATCCGCAACTGAAGGAGGACCAAGTTCCAGAGAATTCAAAAATCAAAACGGCTACCAACCGAACTCTAGCCGAACTCTGGCCGAGTTCTGTCAGGGTTAGGTTAGGTATTTAAAAATAGATTTTGGGGATTTTTGAAAACCTTTTTGAAAAACCTTTTTGAAGCTTTGAAGCTTTTGTTAATAAGAATATTTTTCAAAACAAAGGACATTTTAAAAGACATTTTGAAAACATTTTGGAATAGCATATTTGCCAGTACGACTCAGTGTACAACGTATTCCTAGACTCAATAAAATAAAAAATACATTGCTCAAAGAAATACAGACTCGAACAGGCAAACATTGCTTCGGTCTTGAACTGTATAGATAGCTGTTCTTGATCATGTCCAAGAGTCCGATATATCCTGACTAGCTTCATATATCCAGACAGAGTTTGATCAATTATTAAAATCAGTTTGACTATGACCAATAGGCCAACAAAGACTAGTGCCACCCAGCGCCGGTCTTTGACCACCAGATTCGGTTGATCCGACCACCCCTCGAGCTCCAACGCCGAAAAATACGAAGTCTCCATGCCTAGCACCAAAATCTGGTGAGCCTCCCTGATGTTGCCTCTGTGTGCCACCGTAACATCATGCCAGCACCGACGTGGATACCGATCTCCAGCCGTATGGGACGCCAGACCCACTGGAGCTTTCTGCAGCAGACTAACTCCGACGCCGTCTGGCGTCTTCATCGACAACGAGCCCGTCTCATCCCCCGGAGCCCCTCGCCAACAGTTCGCAACTAGGTAAGCTCTCAACCTTTCTCTCATTCACTCTCTCATTCTCTCTCTCTCTCATTCCTTTCTTCTCCTTCTCCATCTACCTCTTCTTTCTTTTTTATTTTATTTCTCTCTCTCTTTCGTGAAACCAAAGAGAGAACAGTTGTTTTACTTTTTATAATTATTATTATTGTTGTTGTTATTATTATTATTATTATTATTATTATTATTATTATTATTATTATTATTATTATTATTATTATATGTAATGTATGTATAAATATATATATAAGAAAAATACAATAATTTTATCAATGTTATTAATATTATTATTTTATTATTAATTCTCATTATTATTTTTATTAGTTTCACTTATACCAATTTTGTTATTTGTTATCAATATATTGAAATATTCCTAAATATATTATTATTTTATTTTGTGGTATTTTATTTGTGGCTTTTGGCCTAAAAATTGTATTTTGATGAATTAGGGGTTTTAGCCTAAAATAATTTTGTATATTTTAAACATATTTATCTAAAATATTTTGACTAATAAAAATATGTTTTCAAGTATTATAAGTATTTTCTAAAATAGTATACGTATTATTTATACCAAACCCATCAATTATCAAATCTTGACCATGGCTAATCGTCTTTCCTATTCTCTTGAGAAACTGTACTTCCTTGTGTCAACCCTAGCTAATTGGATTGCTCTGGACTCGATGGAACAGTCTATTCCATCATCAACAGCCATCTTGTGAAGTTTTAACACCAAAGTCAATTTTATGCCATTATGGTCATCGTACCATACCAGGCGCCACACCAGGCAAGTATATCTTGCCTATTTGATTTACAGTATTTACATGCTTTACTTTTTACTAGTCATTTACTTGTTATACTGTTGCATGTTTTTCTTGTCCATTACCTGCATGTTATCCTGATTATACTGTCCTGATTATATATTCCTGATTTACTTGTTCCTAGTTGGTCATGTTGACACATGAGATGAGATATATGGAGTGCTGCATTGCATGCTAGGTGACCTTACATGTTCTTGTTGAGTCATGTTCCTTGTTAGAAGACTGACTGGACGTATCGTGGATGTGAGACGGACAGTAACATTTGGGAGGGGATGATAACTGATACTTGTGTGGGCCATGTTGTGCACTTACACTTTATATATATGTATCTATATTTATTCGAAGAGGAGCCATGTTTCCTGAGTTAAAGCCTCTCTTAGTTATCAGTGAGATTTCGACACGGAGCTACGGTTATTTGTATACTCCCTTATCTACCGTTGAGATTCTGACACGAGCTACAAAAATAAGTATACTCCTGCCCTGTTGCATTTACTTTGCAGATACATGGGCTTACGAATGCCGTCCTCAAATTGTATTACATATAGGTGCTAGACATGATTAGTGTTAGTTGTCTCTGTATTTCCTGTCCATTCATGTTATTTATTGTACTTTATTTTGGCATATATATTATGTATCTTGATACGTCACTCTGAGGACCTGGTGATCTCTCCAGGTGTGTGGGTGTGTGGGTGTGTGTGTGTGTGTTTTTGACTTTCCATAGGAGTTCCAGCCAAGATCGTTAACTCCTCCTTCCTATCGAAGATGACTTGCTCTTGGATCATTCTTCACTGCTTGTAATCTTTATTTTTTTATTTCTTCTTTCTAGTTTCATGTTGGTAGTGGATTTCTCTCCATCCAACAACTTGTACAATGACATTTCATATTTAATTCTATAATATCTTTATTCTTTTATTTTGTGGATGAGTTTAGTTAGCCGTGATTATAGTGCATTTATAGCTTATGTATATTTATTATACAGTTGGCATGCTACGTACCTAGTCCTACATATTTTGGGACTGGGCATTACACAATGTCCAAGAGGGCTTGAATTGCTAGTGACCCTTCATATAGATGAGTCGGTGTGCTGAACAGCAATCCGCATGCACGGTGTCGGTTGAGTCACAGAAAGTGTAAGCACGGCACTAATGAGTCAAAATAAATGTGTGTACGGTTTGCAACATAAATATGGAGCCAAAGATTTGGCTATAGCAGAGACGTGCTTCGCACGAGAAGTGGCATCGTCTGTTGAGTCAATAACACAAGTTTATGAATATGGTTTGAGTCAGTTTTATGTTGAAACGTAAAAGACCGTAAGACAAGTATGAATGAGTTACACTGTGTTGCGAGGCACGGCCTCAATGTGCATCACACAAATGGGTCATATGGAATGTACATGATGTTTGCACAATTCGATTTTGTAGCACAGTCTCACAGAATTGATAGTACGATCATGTTGGTTGCAACACGAATAGGCCAGGAGTCTAAGTCATCAAATTGATCCTTCGACAAGAATAAAAAGACAATCAAAGGAATAGTTGCACTCACTAAATGAACATGTTAGTTTCATATGGGTGGGCGAGGGCCTCACTCACCAGTATGGTTGTGTACTGACACCCAACCAGTTTTTATGTACAAGTTCAGGTACTTGCATCATTCGGGGCAGAGCTCGCTTGGACGTGCTGAGGTATGGAGTTCCTTAGCATTTCGAGGCTTGCGACCGCATTGAAGACTTCACCTATATGAGACATAATATATGGACATCGCCTCTGGATCATCGGCAAAGTTGTAAGCCTTTGGCCCACCTTGCACAAGCGCAACATAGGCTCATGTGGCATCATGCCCTCTTCGGAATCGGGGCATGACAAAATGGTATCAGAGCACGACTTTATGTCCTTGGACTTCTGATTAATTTCTTTTAAACTCTGATGTTGCTTCCGTACTCGGTATTGATAACACTCGCTCTCAATGATCCTCGGGGTGTTTCATACAATAAGTTTATATATTTAAAAAATCTTACGAAGGAAAATTTTTGTTAAATAAAATTAACTTCAAGTAAAGCACGGTTGGCTGAGTTGCGCTGGGCAATATACACCAAGACTTACGTCGATGTTAGCGAGTTGTGTACGGGATCCGAATTGTTTCGAACGTGAATGAGTTGAACTCGATTTGAGTATGTGGGGTAACTATCGATCGAGGTGATATCGTCGGTGCGATATATATGCGATAGTGATGGATCGTGCTTGGATTGTTGAGGAATGGATCGTTCAGAGTTTAAAAGCATATCGATTGTGATTCAAAATTGGTTTCGAGGATTTGTCAAGTGACTTCATCCCTGAGTGGTGTATGGGATAGCCTTAGAGATGTTTGATCGACCGAGGATCGGGGTACCAATGAGTCTATCAGCTAGCCACAAAATTATGCAAAGCCTTAAAAAGATTGTTTAAAAGTTGGTCGTAACTTTATAGCTAGTATGAGTTTAACTTGAACGAACGAGAAAATAACGCACATAGGATTGGGAATACATGGAATATGAGATGAAAAGTGATAGAGTAGATGGATTGAGTCAAAGAAAAGTTAAGGCCTAAAGAAATGGACGACTCAGTCGAGGAAATCGATGTGGATCGTATACAAAAATATTGATGTAGAACAGAACGGAATAGAATTTCGAATTTGACTAAGAAAAGATAGCACGATGGAAAGATTACGTGCATGTAAATGTTTGATTTGAAAATACGATAATAAATATAAAAGTTCTAAGAAGAAATGTGCTCGATGACATAATATCGGTAGATGAACATAAATGATTTTGAGTTTGAATAAATTGATCATTGTAGGTCCTAAAAAATCAAGTTGCATCAATCAACAAAATCAAGAAATCAAAATATACATCATCTTGTTGAATTGCGCAGATAACAGATTGCGCAGCCAACCGATTGCGCATTCTAATTTGCGCACACAACCGATTGCGCAAGCTGACGTGGCAGAAATCATCATTACTAAATCAAATCAAATCTTTTCTGACAACTGACAGCACGGATAACAAGGAGTCTGTTCGTTTCCTGCGCTGCATAGTGCTCGAGGGCGGCTGACAGCTGGCAGCGCAAACCAATCCTGCGCAGTTTGAGGTTGCGCAAACCATGTATGTGCAATTCAACTCTGCGCAATCTATCAAACGTAACTGTCAAGTTACACGTGGCATTCATGCCATCGATTGTTCATTACGTGGCAACTGTTTATGCACGATCATGCGCATTTCTATCAAATCATGCCATGTGTCCATGATAGTCGGCCCACGATCCAGTAACTATCTGCGCAAATCAATGTTGCGCAAACCAATGCTGCGCAAATCATCATACGCAGTCCAAAATAACTGAAAGTTAGTTATTTCCAGAACTCTATAAATAGAGTTTCAAGTCTTCATAGCAGAGATCAGAGATCAGATATCAAGATCAGAAATCAGAAATCAGAGAGTCCAGGAGTTCTTGCCAAAGTGCTGCTGCATTCTTCCGAGACTTTTGTCTTCAACTTCAGAGGCTTTTGCCTTCAGTTTCCAGAGTTGTTTTCAACTTCAAAGGCTTCGTCTTTACAGTTCACATCGTCCAAGGGATAAAGCAATCGTCATCGAGATTGGATTCCTACAGTTGTAATTTTCCCAGAATTCTTGTAATCTTTATTACAGTTTGTATCAATAAAGTTCTATACTTTTGTTTTTGCAAACAAAATGGCGACTCTGCTGGGGACAACTTTCTCCTCCGACGAGGAAGTAGCAACTCAATGTGACGTAGCGTCTATCGGGAAGACGCAGAAGACCCTGGTTGTCAAGATCAACCAGACAGCCTACGAGGCAATGCTCAACTCCAAGACCATTCCCCGTACTGCAGCCACTTCTGCCAAGAGCAAAGTGCGCTCAGTTTGGGTCTCCAAGACTGCTGCACAATCTGGCAGTTTTGCCACCAAAGGTGCTACACACTCTGTTGCACAATCTGCTGGCCAGTCTGCTGCGCAAACTGCTGTGTCAACTGCTGCACAGTCTGTCTTAACAACTGCTGCACAATCTGTTGCAGTCAATGCTGCGTAATCTGTTGCAAAAGTTGCACAAGCTACTTCATATGCTGCCTTGTCAAAACAGAAGACTCCTATGACTCTGGCGCAATTGGCAGTGGCTTTTCCTGCGCAAAACAGCATTCCAGCAACCAAAGTGCATCCTAAGCACTCTAAAGCAAGAAATCCTACTTCTGTGGCCAGAACCAATGTACCCTCCACTCATGCGCAAATCACTTCTGCGCAAACTAAGAGAAACAGCCCTTTGGCTAAACTCTCTCCTTCTCATAATCAAGAGAAAATATCTGATTCTCCTCTTAAACATCCTGCTGTTCTAGTACAATCTACTGGGGGTAGTCCTTTGGCTATTCCTCCTCCTTCTCAGATCAAAGGAAAAGGCCCGTTGGTCTTTTCTCAAACTTCCTTGTCTCATGACTTGGAAGACAATAGAGGGAAATGCTCTTTAGTTATCCCTTCTTCTCAGAACAAAGGAAAAGGCCCTTTGGTCTTTTCTCAGTCTTCTTCAGTCTTTATTGAAGCAGATCAAATTGCACGTGTTTCAACACCCGTCAGCACAAGATCTCCTACAAACAAAGATTCTTCTTACAAAGGAACTTGCACTGATCAAAAAGGTATTCTGCCTATCCCAGTAGCAGAATTCCAAGACCTCCCAACTTTCAAAATATCCCGTTCCAAACAAGGAAAACTGTTGGTGTCTCAAACAGAAACCTCTGGGGGTGAATTTGCAGACCTACGAACATATCTTAACAGGCCAACTTCAGCAAAACGTAAACAGCCAATGCCGAAGGTCAAGCCTCAAAGACAAATCTCCAGGAACATAAATTCTGATACCTATGCCAATGAAATGAGTACTTCCTTGTATACACAGGGGACAAAACATTTGAAGAATCGAAACCATGTTCCAAATATTGTTAAAGAACACATTCCTCGAACTTTTCCCCGTCCCGGCATGGTTTCTGATCTTCGAGAACATCTCAGACAAAAACGGGATAATGTCTCAACTCCTTCAAATCAACCATCTGATCATCATTGCAATCATAAAGTCATCATCCAATGTTGTTGTCAAACAACAAAGCGATCTATCTTCGATCGTCTAACTTTTGCTAAAACAGAACCAATGTCAGAAGAAGACGAAGTGTTGTACGCTTCTGTCAATATGGCTTCCCGAGACACCGGGGGTAGAAAGTGCTCCAAACATGGTAAGCCTCGCAGACCAAGCCAACGATATTTGGATTTACTCCAAGAATCCTCTGAAGGAGTATTTCAACATACTCGTTCCCACAGCCGAGACACAATCGATCAAAGGAATCTTCCCCAAGATCCTTCAGCTTATCTTCCTACTTTTCAGTCAGGAGACGAATCTTTCTCTGATTATGATGCATATAGTGAAAGCTCTGAACAAACAGTTTCGTCTACTATGCCTAGAGAAGTGACGGCATATGTTGTTACTGATGATCCAGATGCTTCAACTTCTGTAAACCAAAAACAGCGGATTGTTGCACTGGAGGACAAATTGAAAACCATGGCTGAAATGGTCGCCAGTATGCATTCTATCATTATGGCACAACATGCTACCCCACCAACTGTACCGGCTGCTATAAACCCTGAAATCATAGCTTCATCGGTGCCTGTCAATACTGGGCTGGGGGTAGTACCTCCTCAGATGCCTCCTGTGCAAGTACAAGTTCAAACTACACCCAGTCAATCAGGTGCTGGGGGTAGTGCTTATAATGCTGTCCCTCCTCCTACCACGGCTCCTTCCTCTTCATCTGAAGATGCTAATGAAGCAGTCAAGCTTTTACGAACTCAGTTTGAAGCTTTCAAAGAGAAAGACAACCTGCAAAGGTTGGGAATCAAACAGCCATATCCCGTCGAATGGAAAGAAGTTCCATTTCCTCCCAAATACAAGATTCCAACAATCGCTCTCTTTGACGGTAGTACCTCACCAAGTCAATTCATCAATCACTTCGAGGTAATGACTGTTCAACTTCAACCAAACGACGCTCTTCTTACCAGAGTGTTCGTCGGTTGTTTAGCCGGCGTAGCATATGACTGGTACAGAAGTCTGCCCGATGGTTGTATCACTTCTTTCTCAGGTCTCAAGCAAATCTTTCTAGAACGATTCTTTGAGGGATTCAATGACATGACTATGTCAGCCCTAAATAAAATCAAACAGAAACATAACGAGACTGCAGAGAGTTTCATTGAACGTTTTCGTCGAGAAGCCCTGAAAATGCCTCCAGGGACTCCTGCTGTTGTTACCATAGATACTTGTAAGGCAAATCTCTTGCCTTTTATCAGTATGTGGACAGGCTCAACTCAGTTTCAAGACTGGCCATCCTTCATTGTTAATGCCAAAGCAGCTGAAGTAAGTGCTGATAAATTCAAACAGTTGGGGGTACAAATGTCTAACCCCGATCGGGATGAACATCAAGCGTCAGGCGGTGGTAATCGCCAGAACAATCGCAAAGCGAAAGAGACTTTAAACATTAACTTGAACAAAAGCAAAGAGTCTTTGGCTGTCAACGTAGCTCAGCCTACGTCCACTTCCACTCCTTCTGCACCACAACCGAGGGAACCTCGTCCTAAGGTAGAGTATTCTTTTGACGAGAATGACACGGCAAGTATCTTCGATTGTTTACTCAAAAGCAATAAGATCCAGCTCCCAGACCCAAAGAAACCTGATGAAGTCGGTAAGACCGATCATCCTAAATACTCTGTTTACCACCGATTCATTGGACATCCTACTAGAGCATGTTATGTGCTCAAGGGCAAGATTCAAGAGCTTGTTAATGCTGGAGTTGTTACTCTGCAACAAGATGAAAAGACTGTCACTGCCAATATGGTTTCAGTTCAGTTCGGTAACTTTCCCCCGCAGATGATACAGCATGGTGTCATTCCTATTCCGAAAACTACTCTTGAGATTGAAAATATTCCTTCTCCACCAAATGAAGGTCTCGTTCCTTTGTCTCTAGACAATGGCGAGGTTATGTGGATTCACCCCGATCTTACTTCAGAGTTCGAGGATTCTTCTTCTTCCAAGAAGAAAAGTCGCTCCAAAGGCAAGACGAAGATTTGCAACATGGTATCTTTTGATCCCATAGTTGACGAAGAAATTCTATTAGGCACCAGATCAGGAAAGCCCTATTTGAAGGATTACCCTGAAACTCAAGAGAATCTTGCTTCTTCTTCTGAACCTACCTCAGCACAACCTGCTCTAGCTGAAGAGAATCCTGCTGCACCTTCACCAGTTGTGATTCCTATTCCTCCTAAGCCAGTGACTGCTGATAAAGGCAAACAATAAATCCGCTTTGACAAACCTTTGAAGAAATCGTCTCCTACAGGACTCGAGAAGCCTTACAACTTCGATATATTGGCTCAACTAGCCAATACCCCAGCAAAGTTGTCTATCTTTGAACTCTTGCGTCTTTCCAAAGAGACTCGAGAAACCCTCAGCGAAGCTCTTATGCAAGCAGAAGCTTGTCTAACCTTTCTAAAAAAGCCCGAAGCAGAATCAGTCTCTTGTAATAGTGTTCAGGAATTCATTCCGAACATAACTTTTACGCAAGATGACATGCTGATGGAAGACAACAGGCATGACCGTCCTCTTTACTATACAGGATATATCGATTCGATGAAAGTCGATCGTATTCTGATAGATCCAGGGTCTGCTCTTAGTATCATGCCGAAGACAATGCTCGATGCTTTGAAAATTCCTGTGCATAGTCTCTCCACTACAATCACTACCATCCTTGGATTCAATCAAGGAAAGAGTGAACCTTTGGGCAAGATTCGCCTAAAACTTCAAATTGGCAATCTTCGCACAAAAGTTACATTCTACATTATTGACAATTTTGGTTGTTCTTACAACGCTCTATTGGGGAGACCATTCTTACACGAGCACAATGTTGTTCCATCAACCCTTCATCAATGTTTCAAATATGTTGATGACAAAGGCGTAGTTCGTAAGGAGGTTGCGGATCTTTATCCCTTCAAAGGTGTTGAAGCATACTGCAACGACGCTCGGATGTATAAGGATGAATTCATGAAAATCGTGTTAGCATTAGACACTGAAGAAGAACAAGAAGCGACGCCTAAAGACACTCTAATCATACCCGTCAAAGGGCGAGTTTCTCATCCTCAATCTTCCAAGCCACTGGCTATTCACTTATCAGCCCAAAAGAAGTCAATTGATGCTGATCAAGATCAAAGGGAGCTCACCTCTTCTGAGCCACTTGTTATCGATTTACGTCGTAACAAAGACAAAAAGCAGCTCACTTCTTCTGAGCCAATTGTTGTTGATCTCATTCGCAACAAAGAAAAAAAGGAGCTCACTTCCTCTGAGCCACTTGTTATCGACCTCCGTCGTAACAAACCGCCTCCATGTTCTTCTTCTCCCCCTCTTGTAATTAATCTGACTAAGCCTGCTAAGGCCAAAGGTCCTGTTGTAAATACTGATGTACAAATCAATGAAAAAGCACCTACTTTCCAGTATACTGATGTTATTTATCATACTAACTACTATTTAGATATGTTAGATAGCTTCCAATCAATTACAATGGGAGTTGTGCAATCTCTTCATACAGAAGTCTTACTCGAACACTCAGATGATTCATACTTTATTGTCTCTTCTCGAAAGAGAGGTGAAAGTCCAATAATTTTTATTAAAGGACCAGAACAAAAATTCAGTTATACGGATGACAGTAAACTTAACGACACGGGGTGTATCCAACTCCATCGTTATAGTCAACAATCAAAAGACATCATTCGGAAAATGGGTTATGATTTCAAAAGTGGCTTCAATTACGGTAAGGGTAGACGAACTCCTATCCGTACAACTGTTCCGAAAGGAAAGTCAGACATGTATTATAGCAGGAATAAGAGAGGTCTCGGATATGCTTCTCCTCCATTGTTATCCCCAGCAGTCTCCGACTCCGACAGTGAAGAACGCTCTAACTCATCTGATTCCAGATCTTGGGATTCTGATACTAGCATTGGTGAAGTCCATAGGTTGGTCGTATCATCTAACATGGTCTCCGTTGAACTTCCAGAAGACTATGACGAGAATGTGGAAGAAAATCCTGAAACAGATCCTTGGGCTCAGCATATGGACAATCAGTGGGTACTTCGCTTTGAACAACGTGAACCACCTACTGAAGATCAATTAGTTCAAGTTGATGTAGGAGAAAGAGATTCACCTCGTCCAATCTTTATCAGCAAAAATCTTCCAGAGACAGACAAGGAAGAGTTGATTCTTCTTATTAAAGAATATATTGATGTCTTTGCTTGGAGTTATGAAGACATGCCGGGTTTAGATCCCAAGATTGCTACACATAAACTGAACATTTTGCCTAACGCAAAACCTGTTAAGCAGCAACAGCGACGCTTCAAACCAGAAATGATGGATACGATCGATGACGAAGTCAAAAAGCTCATTGCTTGTGGCTTCATTCGAGAAGAACAACATCCTGATTGGGTAGCCAATGTCGTCCCAGTTCTGAAGAAAACTGGCAAAGTTCGAGTCTGTATTGACTTCCGGGATCTTAATGAAGCATGTCCAAAAGATGAATTTCCTCTTCCTATTACGGACGTCATGATCGACAATACCTGTGGGTTTGAACGAATATCTTTTATGGATGGATTCTCTGGATACAATCAAATCAAGATGCATCCTGAAGATGAAAAGCATACTTCTTTCCGCACTCCTCGTGGTGTTTATTGCTATACGGTGATGCCATTTGGTCTTAAGAACGCTGGTGCAACTTACCAACGTGCTATGAGTACTATTTTTAAAGATCATCTTCGCAAAACTGTTGAATGCTATGTTGACGATATTGCTGTCAAAAGTCGTCTAAAGGAAGATCATCTTCAAGACCTGAGAACTATCTTCAATCTCATGTGCCAACATCAACTCAAAATGAATCCCACCAAGTCATTCTTGGGTGTCTCTAGTGGCAAATTTCTCGGCTTCGTCATTACCTCAAGGGTATACACGTAGATCCCGAGAAGATCAAAGCCATTCAAGAGATGCGTCCTCCACGCAACTTAAAAGAGCTACGAGGATTCCAAGGTCGACTTGCATACATCAGGCGATTCATTTCGAACTTGTCTGGACGTTGCAGACCATTCACTCAACTAATGAAGAAAGGTGTATCTTTCGTTTGGACTGAAGAATGTCAACAAGCATTCGATGATATCAAGCGATATCTCATGAACCCACCAGTCTTGGTGCCACCTATTTCTGGTATTCCGTTCTTAATGTATGTCCGTGCTATGGATCATCATTGGGTGCTTTACTTGCCCAAAAGAACAAAGAAGGTCACGAACAGGCCATTTATTATCTTAGCCGTACTATGATTGGTGCTGAACACCGTTATAGTCCAGTTGAAAAAGAATGCTTGGCTCTCATGTTTGCTGTACAAAAGACGAGGCATTATATCATTGGTCAAACTATTCATGTTATATCTCGAGTTAATCCTCTCCGGGTACTTATGAAGAAACCAAGTACACTTAATTCTCGGTTGGCTACATGGGCAATCCTGCTAGCTCAATATGACATGGTGTATGTTCCACAAAAGTCTGTCAAAGGTCAAGTGCTGGCGGACTTTTTAGCGGCTCATCCTGTACCTGAGACATCTAAGCTCTATGACGAAATTCCAGACGAAACATTGGAAGTCAACATGATCTCCGAAGAATTTCCAACCTGGCGTTTATTCTTTGATGGTGCATCAAGGATTGGACCAAATGGTGCTGTTGTGGCAGGTGTTGGAGTGGTCCTCGTTTCTCCAGACGGATCAACTATCCAAAGAGCCTACTCTTTAGATGAACCTTGTTCTAACAATGTAGCAGAGTATAATGCTCTACTTATTGGCCTTCAATTAGCTAAACAACTGAACGTTGAATATCTTGAAGTATACGGTGATTCTAAACTGGTTGTTAATCAGGTTAGAGGAACCTATGAAGTATGTCATCAAGACCTAGTACCTTATCATGAGGCGGCAATCAATTTAGCTATATCATTCAAAGATTTCTTCATTGACTATGTGCGGCGGGCTTGCAATACTGAAGCAGACGCTTTAGCCAATCTTGCAGCTGTCTTAGCTATCCCTATTAAAAGACAGCAGGTGGTAGTTATCTCCAATCGAGAACTGTTCTGTATTGAAAATAATCGTAATATTGAATTCAGCAATTCTGCTGAAGTTAATGTTATCGATGATGACTGGAGAACTCCTTTTATCGACTTCGTGGTACATGACATACTCCCCGAAGATCCTAAGGAGGCTACAAGCGTTCGTCGACGATCTCTCCGATTCTATTATAATCAAACTACTAAAACTCTCTATCGGCGAACTTATGACGGTCTTCTTTTACGCTGTCTCGCTGGTGATGAAGCTAAGCAAGTACTGCGTGAAGCTCATGACGGTGTATGTGGAGCACATCAGCCTGGTCCTAAGCTACAGGACCGCATTAGACGCATGGGTTACTACTGACCCTCTATGGTATCGGATGCCATTGAGTATGCAAGGAAATGTCGAGCCTGTCAAATCCATGCAGACTTTGTTCATCAACCATCAGAATTTTTACACCCGACGGCTGCTTCTTGGCCTTTTGAAGCTTGGGGTATGGATATCATAGGGCCCATTAATCCTCCTTCTTCTAGAGGACATCGGTTCATATTGGCGATAACGGACTATTTCTCCAAGTGGGCTGAAGCTATACCACTGACTGAGGTTAAGACTAGCAGTGTCATCAACTTCGTTAAACACCACGTCATCTATAGATTTGGTGTACCCCGAAGAATCATTCATGATAATGGACCTCAGTTCATCAGTCAGAAGTTCACTAGATTCTGTGATGATCATCGGATTGATAATGTTGCTTCAACAGCATACAATCCTGCCGCTAATGGTTTAGCTGAAGCTTTTAACAAAACCATCATTAAACTCCTCAAGAAGTTTGTTTCCACTAACAAACGGAACTGGAGCGAGAAACTTGGCGAATGTCTTTGGGCCTATCGAACTACAGTCCGTAATCCAACAGGCTTTACACCTTTCTCTTTAGTGTATGGTTGTGAAGCCGTTCTTCCTTTAGAGCAGCAAATTCCTTCTTTAAGGATTGCCATCGCTAACGAGCTTACTACAGAGAACAACGATCTTCTTCGACTTCAAGAGTTAGAAGCGTTGGATGAGAAGCGATTAATGGCTCAACAGCATATTGAGTTATATCAAGCCCGCATCTCAAAGACTTTCAATCGCAAAGTTAAAGTTAGAGCATTTCAACAAGGAGAACTTGTTCTAGCAGTCAGACGTCCTATGACTATGACTCATATGAGCAAAGGGAAATTCGATGCGAAATGGGAAGGTCCCTATGTTGTAAGCAAAGTCTTCTCAAATGGAGCTTATCAACTTTCAGAGCTCGATGGTCGAATTGCCATGATGCCTATCAATGGCAAATTTCTCAAGAAGTATTATGTATAAATGTAAATGCTTGTAAAATCGTCAAATAGGATCAGGTTCATAAATAAAATGCAAATTTTATTTCATCATATGATAGTACATAATATTAAAGGTCACTATCATCTTTTTCTATATTCGGACGTGGGCCACTGCCGTCCTTCTCGAAGACATGATCAGCAAAAGAGCTAAGAACCTCCTTGCTGGAACCCACGAGGAATTTGCAGGCAGCCATCCTCATGGCTTCTTCTTCTTCAGTCTTTCCTGGTTCGAGCAAGAAGTCCAAGATATCCCGTGGCGGCTGGGGTGCAGACGGACCTTCGCCCGCTTTTGCCTCCTTCGGCTGGATTGGATCGACAGGGCGCTCTTCAGTGCCCTTCTCAACCTTTGGGGCGATCTCAGCCTTCTTAGATGCTTCTCCGGACGACATTTTTATGTTGAAAAGCAGAAGTGTTCATTACTGTCAGACTTCTTTATATTTATAGGCAGAAGTTCCTCAAATAACGAAGAGACGGTTCATCCGTTCATTTATTACATTCATCAGACGGTTCATCCGTTCATTAAAGCCCGATGGTTCATCCGTTCATTTATCATATTCAACCGACGGTTCATCCGTTCATTACTATCACCTGACGGTTCACCCGTTCATTTCACCTGATGGTTTATCCATTCATTTCCATTTAATGGTTTACCCATTCATCACCACTTGACGGTTCACCCGTTCATTGTCATTCATCATTTGACGGTCTTCACGTTCATTTATTTCACAAACATTGACGGTTCATCATCGTTCATTATCTATATCAGCAACTGGTTGTTTTCGACTAAGTTGTCAAGTCGAAGTAATAATATTCAATATATTCTGCCATGTCCATATTACCTCTGAGCAGATATAATGAATATAATTATTTTCTACAAAATTATCAAAAAAATATATCATGTCTTGCACCTCTGAATATATTTTCTATCTCTATTATTTATATCTAATAAGATATGCAATAAATAATGGAGCCACAACAAAAAAATGTCTTTTATTTATGGAAATATGAGACATTACAAAAATGCTTCCATAGCAGCAAAAGCAAAGATACAAAAAAAGTTCTAATCAAGAAGGAGGAATAATTAAATTGTCGATTTGCTGCTTCAATGTCCGCAGCTCTTCTTCATGTGTTGATTCTACTATTTTTATTGCTTCCTCCATCATTGGCCTAGGCTGGGAGACTTTTTCAAAGGCATCACCAAACAAGAATAAGGGTTTCTTGTGGATAACAGCATCTGCTGATTCCAGAGGCTGTCCATTCATCAGACACATTAAAGTTTCGTTGTCCTGAGAAATCAATATTGCCTGACGAGAAGTCGGCAGATCGTATTGAGGATAATGGACGTGAGACAAATCTTCTTTATATTCAGATTCAGACAAAGTTCCCACAAAATGTTCATAGTTTGGATCTTCATTGGTTTCAACTGCATCAAAAACAGAGGAAGATCAGTACAAGTCAAAAACTCTATTTTTCAGACAAGCAAAAAAGAAGAGTACACAATCCTCAGATTGCGCTAATATGGATTGCGCAACATTAGTTTGCGCATCATAATAGGGTGCGCAAACCAATCGATTGCGCTGACATTCAGCGCAAATCAATCGATTGCGCTGACTTTCTGTCAGCACAATTCGATAGATTGCGCAGGATTACAGTCTTCATAAAAATGAAGACTGACTGTTTATGCAACCAAAAACCCTAAAAAGGGTGGCGCAAGTTAAACTCATCTCTAAAAAGAAATGAGTTTCGAAGATCGAAGGAAGTCAAAACACCCTAAAAAGGGGTTTCGATCGGTTTTACTACCTATCAGAGCAGGGTGCGCAGACTCATGTCGAGATGCTCGCCGAGCAACTCTGTCAGAGGATTCGGCCAGAGCTTTTCCCTTCGCAGCGGCGGTGGCGGCAACATTAGATCGTCGGGGCGCCATAGAAGTCGTCGGAGAAAGAAGACAGAAAGGGTTCGGGAATTTTTCTCTCAAAAGCACGAAAGAGGCAAAGTAAAAAAATGAAATGAAGAAGTGGGCTATTTATAGCCTTTGAAATACGAAACGGCTGCCTTGGATTGCGCCTAAGATCGGGGAATACTTCGCTTTGCGCAGACAGCTCATCATCATGCGCAACTTGATTCAAAAATTCAAAAATTCAAAGTATTTCGAAACTTTGAATCAAATCAACTTTCGAAAACTTTGAAGGGGGTCTTGTAGGTCCTAAAAAATCAAGTTGCATCAATCAACAAAATCAAGAAATCAAAATATACATCATCTTGTTGAATTGCGCAGACAACAGATTGCGCAGCCAACCGATTGCGCATTCTAATTTGCGCACACAACCGATTGCGCAAGCTGACGTGGCAGAAATCATCATTACTAAATCAAATCAAATCTTTTCTGACAACTGACAGCGCGAATAACAAGGAGTCTGTTCGTTTCCTGCGCCGCACAGTGCTCGAGGGCGGCTGACAGCTGGCAGCGCAAACCAATCCTGCGCAGTTTGAGGTTGCGCAAACCATGTATGCGCAATTCAACTCTGCGCAATCTATCAAACGTAACTGTCAAGTTACACGTGGCATTCATGCCATCGATTGTTCATTACGTGGCAACTGTTTATGCACGATCATGCGCATTTCTATCAAATTATGCCATGTGTCCATGATAGTCGGCCCACGATCCAGTAACTATCTGCGCAAATCAATGTTGCGCAAACCAATGCTGCGCAAATCATCATGCGCAGTCCAAAATAACTGAAAGTTAGTTATTTCCAGAACTCTATAAATAGAGTTTCAAGTCTTCATAGCAGAGATCAGAGATCAGATATCAAGATCAGAAATCAGAAATCAGAGAGTCCAGGAGTTCTTGCCAAAGTGCTGCTGCATTCTTCCGAGACTTTTGTCTTCAACTTCAGAGGCTTTTGCCTTCAGTTTCCAGAGTTGTTTTCAACTTCAAAGGCTTCGTCTTTACAGTTCACATCGTCCAAGGGATAAAGCAATCGTCATCGAGATTGGATTCCTACAGTTGTAATTTTCCCAGAATTCTTGTAATCTTTATTACAGTTTGTATCAATAAAGTTCTATACTTTTGTTTTTGCAAACAATCATGTAACTAGTTCGGAAGATATCTATAAGCAGATTTGATCTTGAATGTCGAGGAGCCAATCGTATATCTAGCTGGATGATAGTATTAGTTACACGACTCGCAGTTCATTGCAAAGAAAGATTGTCATATTATGTATATCATTGATGGTATTGAGGCATATCAAAGATTGATATGCAATAACTCGAGGGTATTCTGATTCAAAGAATGATGGTCGTGTCAAATATTATTGTTGAAATGGATTCTGTATTTTGGGGATTTTGATAGTAATGAACGTTTGATGGACTCGATAACATGAACTTCAAGTTTGCGTGAATGAATATTACTCGGACTATACGAAATGAAAATGTTGATGGATTCGTAGAATCGATGATATAAAGATTGTTATGATTCGAGGAATTTATAAGTAGACGATCTTGTGATTTTGTGATAAGGTGAATGCACGGGATTGAGGACTAGTAAATTTAGAAATTTGAGTAAAGTTACGATGGACGAATTATGATTGATGTTATGCGACTTGAGAATTAAAAAATTGACAATGCAATTTATGATCGATGGATTATGACTTTGGGATTTTGTAGTAGAGGTACATAAATTTGGATTGATAGGTCTATTGAATGAATCGAGGATTATGAGTTTGAGAATTGTGAATTTGTGTCATTGAACCATAGTGTAATTGAGGATGATCGTGGATGGAATTTCCCTAGGACGGCTTTGTTGAATGACTCGGACCCCTTGAACTAAATGCTGCAAATACGAATAGGAGAAATCTATGCTCGAAGTTTATAAATCAGAGGGATGCGAGCTTGGGTAGGAAGCCCTGTACTATCGACTATGGTTTAACCTTAGAATTGGGGGTGAGAGTTCTGATATTGTTGTTTGGGAATGGTGATCCCAATACTGACTTTGACTTTAGCCTAGTGAAGATAGCCAAGCGGTTAGGTAGACATCCTTGTGTGGAGAGATAGAAATTGCATGATCGACCCTAGTGAGAGTTGCATGGGTAGATGATAGAGCTGGGTTAGCTAGTTAGAAGTATTCTTGAAAATTTATGAGGATTAATAGGATTGGATATTGGTGTTGGTGGTTAGAATGATTCAATTATGTGGAGACACCACTCAGAGGCTTGACTGAAATGCATATATTTCGGGTGTGCCGTAAATATGTGTATAATCCGACTCGAGTAGTGATGGCTGATTCTCTAACATGAGGCTTGGCTGAAATACATATATTTCGAAAATGCCTTAAATATCTGCACGATCCGACTTGAGTGGTATGATGAATTTAAATAAGATAAAGGATTGATCAGACGAGTTATCATATGTTGATTGAATAAATCGAAATTGTTGGACTAGATTTTGAGTATTGAAGATATGATCAAAAATAAATTCATGCGTCAATGAAATCGAATGTGTCTCGAGGATGGAATGAAAGCAAAATGTTTACTTGGTCTGATTGAAACGATATTATCGGATTAGAAAATCATACTTGAAAAAGCGTATTCAAGATGTGCATAATTAGAAGATTCGAATTTTGATTGATTATTCAGAAGGTTTGGAAAATTTCGGAAGATAGAATGTAGACGATGCGAATGATATTAAGTTCGGAAGAGAGTAGAATTGGTTAGCCAGAACTGAGTATCAAAATGTATAATTTTTATTGAGGCTTGGTGCAGTCAGGTTTGGAAGATCGATTGGGAATTGACGTAAGGAATTAAAAATATTTTGGCTAGATATGGTTAAGGGGTAACATTGGATTTCGACTAGGAGATAACGAATGATCAATTTGGTTATTTTTGGATTTTGGAATGAATAGAAACAACTTTTGGTGGGTTGCCCTAGAATTAAGTGCCCATGTGTGTACGACAGGTATAAGTTACCCCGTGTTTTGTGATATAGCAGCGTGAAGCACATGGTGGGTAAGGACATGACTTGAGGAAATATGTTGCAAAATAGTTAGCTTGTCTAAGAATAACTTAGTTGTTGGATGAAATTGACTATGGCCTAGAGCACAACTCGATGGATGAAACAAATAGGAAGTGTGTGTTTGAGAGATTGTTGATGTATGCAAGATAGATGCAAGTCGGGTATTAAGTGATAAGTGTTGAGTGTGTACTCAATAAGTTTTGAGGATGAAACTTGCCCTAAGTAGTGTATTATGTAGTGCCCGGCCCTGCTCAGTTCAACCGGAGGAATCAAAACTAAACGGCGTTTGGACTTAGCCATGCAACGATTTGCTTGAAGTCCTGCTCGGTTATGGCAACTCCTCGTTCATGTGTGTAGCTTTGGTGAACTTGCCTCAGCTTGGCAATTGTACTAATAAATGAAAGTTTTCAATTGCACTCAGTAGGTATGCTAATAAAAGAGATGAACCGACATATCTAAAGGGAATAATCCCGCTTTGAGTCAAATGTATATAGAACATAGCATAGCTAACTTATTGCCTAGATATCACTCTACGACGGCTTTTAAAGTTGGCACTCGGTCCTCCGATCCCACGACTTGGGTAAAGAAGAGATGAATTGAATAAAGTAGATCACAGTTATACTGGCACACAGACTATGGACTTGCGATCATAGTCTAGATGTTTCCACGGTCATACTGCTTATCATATAGCATGCGCGCATTCATGATTTCAATGTGGTCTATACAGTTTATGGCACGGGTTAAGGCACTCGAAGAACACGGTTGTTCAAGTTGAGTTAAGTATGAGGACTCTCAAGTAGTCGTCTCGGAGTTTGAGTCAAAAAGATGTGGTATAACGCCCAGTCCCAAAATACATAGGACCATGATACATAAATATTCTAGCTACGTATCAAGTGGACTCCAACCCTACTCGAATACGTATAACCTGTCTAGAGGTCCAATCTAATTATAACTAGCAAATCCAACTATATCTCAATCCATAAAATAGTAACATGAATAGAGAACTAAGTGCACAATAGTTGATCAGACTATAATACACGGGTCCAAAAATATATAAATGTATTAGAGTGGATCTCCAATAACACATATATCATGATCAAGCTAGAAGAAAGATGAAGCACGTAAAATACTAGGCTATAATAGCATCATGAGTCAATTTAGGACAAAAACATAAAATAAGGAAGAATATGATGACAGTATCAACTAATTATACCTAACATCACAACCACCAACTACCCTTCTATTCTAGCGTCTCTATAAAACCTGGAGCGGTCATCAGTTCCTCAGGGACATAGCAAGATACATAATAATATGTCTAATATAATAGTAAATAATCATACAACTGAAAGAAAAGAAATAAAAAGAAGTAAAATACAATTGAGGACACATGAATAAGAGTAGTGCTACTAGACGTGGCTACAAAAAAATGTCGGGTAAAATCGAGCGTGACGCGAGCTAAGGGTCCTATAGAAAGCAACATAGAGCGTGTTAACTATCTATATAAAGTCTCTAACACAGTACGGCGTGCACTAACAACCGAGATTGGTTAATAACCAAGTACTAGTAACGGCATCAAAAAACTAGGGAGCAAGTCATATATAAAGTCTATATCGCAGCACGGTACGTACTAACGACCGAGGAACATGTCATGGTACGTAACAAGGCACTAACATGGACAACTATAAAAGTGTATGGAAAGAATTTGATAGGCAGATGATATGGTAAAAGATGGAAATAAAATATGGCAAGACAACAAATACATAACAAAAAAGACACATGTACAAACAAAAATAATGGAAAGTATGCATGTAAAATAAATTGTACATCGGGCAAGGTATACTTGCATGTAATCTCCAAAGATGCGTACAACGGTCCGACTCTGGTATCCTCGGTCACACTATCGCGAACTCCTAGAATAAATCAATCTACCAAATAAATGACACGTCGGTGTCATACTCACACTATTTATATAATTATATCCTATATAGCCTTAACTCAATATATTCTAACTAAACTAGTATGTAACCATATTTATAGACCAATAATATATATATATATATATATATATATATAAAAAAAAATATATATATATATATATATATATATATATATATATATATATATATATCCGACTCAATCTAACATATATATCATTAAATCTTTCCACTAAAGTAACATTTTAATAACATAAAATTATCATATATAATTCTGGAAAAATAGTTAGAAATATTTTATAATAATATTAGTGTATTCTATTCATAGAAAAATAGGTACCAATGTCTCATATTGATACGTCATCAATATTCATTGACTTGGTTCATAGTTTTGTTCCCAAAACAATAATTTATTAGCATATTTTAATTCTAAAAAATGATGATAAATAGGTAAAAATATGTTTTTCATATAGAAACATGCACAACAATTAATCTGGAGATGGTATACGAGGTTTCAAATCAATTGGACACGTAGAACTAATAAATTTTGGCGTTTCTATATTATGGTGAAACGTTCGAATTTTTAATAAATAACAAACGAAACCAAAACGCTGCAAAAGTATATGCATTGAAAATCTCTTGATGTCTAGTTTCTTATAAAAATTATTAGGAAGATCGAATCTGACCGAAAATAGGCAAAACCCCACTCACAACAGATCTGGTCTATTCTGGGCACCTTGTTGTAGAATTGACGCTCCGGACAAACCATTTGGAACTGTGTGGATGACCAATTAGAAATAAAAATAGACACAGAGATCTTTCAATTATTTTGGATTTCATGAAAAGATGAGGTAGGGAAGTATACAAAACCCTAGATGCAAAATAGCATACCTGCTAGAATAAATTTAGACTTGGATCCCAAACTTTGGTTGACTTGTAGGGCTATTTTGGTGTACTAAAAGGGACTATGAATGTATAGGGGACTGATAGTATTGTAGAGAGTCATGTTATCTTCACAACAAATATTTGTAGAGCATCACTGGAGGTTAGAAAGGGATCGAAATTGTCGGTACGCCACAAGGTGTTATCGGCGGCCAAGGTTGGAAGGGAATTTTGGGATTGGAACTTTTGGGGGGGAGGTGGCAACTGAAATAGGAAAGTTTTGAGACTCATGAAGATTTTAGGAAAGTTTGGTGAGATTTGGTTGCACCATTTGAAAGATATGCATATTTGAATCAATGGGTAATTAATGGGTTTCCTAATTTAGAAAGTCAATGGTGGGTTATTTCAAATCCATTATGGCTGTTCAAAATCCTCAAAAATCAATATTAACTTATCCTAATTAGTTATGGTAACCTATTATAGGCTCATTCAAGGCTAGTTGAACTAGTTCTAGGCCTATAGGGTTTATGGAATTGAAATCGACTCCGAAAAATTATTTTATTGATCTTGTGTGAAAATAAATAGCATATGAGAACTCAATTGAGTGGGACACCATTGGCATGTGTTTAGTAGGATTAAAATAGGTCAAAATCATATATTATGTCAAATTGTTTGAATCGGGTTTGGGCCTCAAATCGAAATTGGAAAATATATTTAATTTTATGGTAAGGGCTAAAATGACCATTTTGACCCCAAAGTTGTACAAGAAATATGTAGTGAACGGGAACATGTTTGAGTGGGACATGATATATTAAAATGAAGGTAGACTCGTCTCGATAAAGAGTATGGAATTAGATTTGAGAAATTGATAATTATTGTACTTCAAAAATCAAAACTATGGTAAAGTAGCTCTATAGTCAATATTGATTATAAAATATAGGTTAATATTAAATATCCACATTAAATAATAAAAAAATAAAAAAAAATAAAAATCTTAAAATCAGAGGGCTTACTACCTACCCACCTTAGAAAATTTTGTTCTCAAAATTAAAAAATGCTCACTAATAATGAATCATGCTAACGTAACTATGAATAGTTCAGAGGGTATACTATGTCACTACGGTCTCTCCTAATAACTCAAGTGACAATCAATCCTAAGTGATTTTCTTTGCAACGTCGCCACCATGACATTATAAATTGTTACCTCTAGTCGCTCCTCCTGGTGCTACAACGATCATGTTAAAAGATTGTCCTCCTTGACCATCAAGTCAAGAACTTAATTACTAGTCCCTTAACCACTATATCCTCGATTCTTTTTAACTTTTGAATCTACCGAATAATTTCCTCAAAGGCCCTGCCCTATATTTTTATTCAAGCCTTGAATCTAAATTCAAATAGTAATAATAATCTTTAACCATTGTAATCCTCAAAAGTTTAATTCATCGATATTCTTTAAAATTTTCAAAATTTTAAATGCAAGTCCACTCTGACATTAGTCTCCTCAAAAAATTTAGTGATAAAAAATTATACAATAGTTCATCTTCTAAATTTTATAACCTTCAAAATTTAGATTTAATTCTTGAAGACAATTTTTTTTCTTCTTAAGTCAAATCTCTATCCTCAAATTTTCTTCTATTGTTAACACTAACTCAATAACCATGGATATTCTTATGAAAATTCATGAAGTCAAATGCACTAAAAAATCTCAATTTTATTTCACTCGATTTCCTTTCTCAATCACTATCTAAGTGTTATACCTTTAAAATATAAAATTCTTTTTCTAATTTGACTTTCAATACAACTTCTATCTACCTTAAAAAATTCATAAACATAAGATTATAACTTCTATGAACATCCTCAAAGTTTAAATTAAATCCAATCTCCTCTATCTCAAGTTTGTAAATTCATACATACTTCTTCAACCACAATCATTAGTTCACCACCAATGAATCACATTGTGCCTTGAGGACGTCTACCCACCTTTGGTCACACTATCCCATCAAACACATGATGTCATAAAAATTCTATAACCCTTGCCTAATAATTGCAAGAATTAATATCACTATATACCTATGGCCCCAATCCTCTCATATCTATCAAGCAACCAAAATTTAATAAGAAAACTAATTTACACAACTACCTAACAAATACTGATAAATTTTGATAAGCACGATCATTCGTCACTCTGAAATAGGAAGGGATGAGAAGCAATGACATGAAAAAGCAAGAAAATAATTGACTACAAATACGATGTTTCAAGAATGATAGAAAATTCTAAAAGAATTTTCAAGGCAATTATGGATTGAGAATCCTAAGAGTCTATTCCTATTCGCAGGTCCGTTCGGTACAGTAACATAATCGAAATGGCTAACTCGACTTGCATGGGCCACCAAAAAATATGTAACGCCCAGTCCCAAAATATATATGACCAGGATACGTAAACATGCCAGCTACATATCAAGTGGACTCCAGCCCTACTTGAATACGTATAAGCTGTCTAGAGGTCCAGACTAATTATAACTAGCAAGTCCAACTATATCTCATTCCACTAAATAGTAACATGAATAGCGAACCAAGTGCATAATAGTTGATCAGACCACCAATATATCATGATCAAGCTAGAAGAAAGATGAAACTTACAAAATACTAGGCTATAATAGCAGCATGAGTCAATTTAGGACAAAAACATAAAATAAAGAAGAATATGATGACAATATCAACTAATTATATCTGACATCCTGGAGAAACAACCACCAACTACCCTTCTATTCTAACAGCTCTACAAAACCTGAAAAGATCACTAGGTTCTTAGGGGACATAGCAAGATATATAATAACATGCCGAACGTAAAGTAAATAAACATGCAACTGAAAAAAAAAAAGAAATAGTATGAAGTAAAATTCAATTAAGGACACAGGAATAAGAGTAGTTCTACTAGACGTGGCTACAAGAAAATATCGGATAAAACTGCAGCGCAGCGCGAGCTAACGGTCCTATAGAATGCAACACGGGGCGTGCTAACTATCTATATAAAGTCTCTATCGCAGTATAGTGCGTAATGACCGAGATTGGTCAGTAGTCAAGTACTAGTAACGGTATCAAGGAACTAGGAAGCAAGTCATATATAAAGTTTCTATCGTAGCATAGTGTGTACTAACGAACGAGATTGAGGAACAAGTCATGGTACACAACAATGCACTGACACGGACAACTATGAAAATGTATAGAAAGGAAACGACAGCCAGGTGATATGGTAAAACATGGAAATAAAATATGGCAAGGCAACAAATACATAATAGAAAAGAGACATGTATAAACAGAAATAATAAAAAGTATGCATGTAAAATAAACTGTACATCGGGCAAGGTATACTTGCCTGTAATCTCCAAAGATGCGTACAATGGTCCTACTCCGGTATCCTCGGTCACACCGTCATGAACTCCTAGAAGAAATCAATCTACCAAATAAATGACACGTCGATGTCATACTCACATTATTTATATAACTATACCCTATATAGCCTTAACTCCATATATATATATATATATATACTATACTATACTATACTATACTATACTATACTATAATATACTAGTCACATTAACTACTCGACTCAATCTAACATATATAGCCTTAAAATTTTCCACTAAAATAATATTTTAATACATAAAAATACCATATTTAATTTTGGAAAAAATAGTTAGAAATAGTTTACAATATTATTTAGTGTATTACGTTCATAGAAAAATAGGTACCAATGTCTCATATTGATCCGTCATTAACATTCATTGACTTGGTTCATAGTTTTGTTCCCAAAATAATAATTTATTAACATATTTCAATTCTAAAAAATACTAATAAATTGGTAAAAATATGTTATTCATATCAAAACATGTACAATAATTAATTTGGAGATGGTATACGAAGTTTCAAATCAATTGGACACGTAGAAGTCATGGATTTTAGTGTTTCGATATTACGGTGAAACGTTTGAATACTTAATAAATAACAAATGAAACCAAAACACTGCAAAAGTATATGCGTTTGAAAGCTCCTGATGTCTAGTTTCTTATAAAAATTATTAGGAAGATCTTATCTGATCGAAAATAGGAAAAAAAATCTCTCGCAATCGATCTAGTCTGTTCTGGACATCTTGTCGTAAAATTGACGCCCCGGCAGCCGTTTGGAACTGTATGGATGGCCAATTGGACATGAAAATAGACATAGAAATATTTCCATTAGTTTTGATCTAATCAGAATATGAGGTAGGAAAGTATATAAAATCTTAGATGCAAAACAGCATACCTGCTGGAACGAATTCAGACTTGGATCCTGAACTTTGGTTGACTTATAGGGATAATTTGGTGTACTAGAAGGAATTTTGAACGTATGGGAGATTGATAGGATTATAGAGGGGTCACGTTAGCTTCACAATGGATACTCGTGGAGTGTCACAGGAGGTCGAAAAGTGGTCGAAACTGCCGGTATGCCACAAGGTGTTGTTGGCGGCCAAGGCTGGAAGGGAATTTCTGGATTATAACTTTTGGGGGGAGGTGGCAACTGAAATATTAGGTTAAAATATAATGTTTGAGACTTATATATAAGGGTTTGTCTAATGAAGATTTTAGAAAAGTTTGGTGAGATTTGGTTGCACCATTTGAAATATATACATATTTGAATCAATGGGTAATTAATGGGTTTCCTAATTTAGAAAGTCAATGGTAGGTTATTTCAAATCTTTTATGGCTGTACAAAATCCTTAAAATCAATATAAATTTATCCTAATTAGTTATGGAAACCTATTATGGGCTCATTCAAGGCTAGTTGAACTAGTTCTAGGCCTATAGGGTTTATGGAATTAAAATTGACTCCGAAAAGCTATTTTATGGATCTTGTGTGCCATTTGAAAATAAATAGCACATGATAGCTCAATTGAGTGGGACACCATTGTCATGTGTGTATTAGGCTCAAAATAGATCAAAACCATATATTGGGTCAAATAGTTTGGATCGGGTTTGGGCCTCAAATCGAAATTGGAAAATATATCTAATTTTACGGTAAGGGCTAAAATGACCATTTTGACCCCAAAGTTGTACAAGAAATATGCAGTGCATGGGAACATGCTTGAGTGGGATATGATATATCAAAATGAAGGTGGACTCATCTCAATTACAAGTATGAAACTTGATTTAAGAAATTGATAATTGTTGTGCTTCAAAAATCAAAGCTATGGTAAAGTACCTCTATAGTCAATATTTATTATAAAATATAGGTTAATATTAAATATTCGTATTAAATATATATAAAAATAACCAAAAATTAGGGGGCTTACATATGGTAACATGGAAAGTTCTCGGGACCATTAATCGTCGAGGTACTGCTAACCCTGGATATGCATTGAGATAAAAAGATGGCATGCGAATTGGTCTTATAAGTACGTGTTATGCCTCAGTTCCAAAATACTTAGGAATCCAAGACATGAGCATGCCAGTTGTACGGCTAGAATAAATATTCCCAATTTAATGGACTTATCCTAATTGTAGAACGCTGAATCCTACAACTATAATACAACAGTCACAGGTAATCTAATATCTCCACATCAACAACATAACACTATAATCTCATCCACAGATTAGCAATGTCGACACAGAAAAATATATAATAAAGTCTGGCTGAAATAAAAATAAGTCTAAATATCCAAATATAAGATCTGTTTGAAATAACCAAGTCTGGTGGAGATATATAGACGGAAATAAAGATACAATGCTGGAAATAATAAAGTACTGAAATAAGAAAATAGTCAGGACATAGCTAGCTAGATAAAATACCCATGACTCTAATCACTGTTAACCCCTGGATCAGGGAAGCTCTTCGGGCACAACCTCTATGTCCTCTGCAAGAAATCCGAACTTGATACCTGGTCCATAAACTATGGGACAAAGGTACTCATCCAAATCTGGGAAAAAATCAGGTCCTCAGAGGGTCGTAACAAGATACAAATAATAAGCTACAATATGAACTGTAAAAAATACAAGAAATAAACTGGGTAAACCATCTATCTATGTGAATGCACATCGAAGATGACTTTGGACTATATGGGTAGGTAAGGAAGTAGCATTAGCATCAACAAATGATAAAATATATACTAGCATACCTTCCGACCGTACCGGAGACTAGTCTGTGGCCGTTGTCGGATATATCCACTAGTATAGCCTATAACATGGCACAATTAGACAAATATGCAAGTGTCTGTCCCATATGCCTACTAATAGTCTTCCCCTCCCATGTCCTGTTCGAATCACATCCATGAATCTAGCATTCCATATCTCTATGCAAGTCTATCACTAGACTCACTCTAACGAATATATGAACCGCCACACGACCCGCCCATATTGGTAGCTAGACAAATGCCTAGGCTCGTGCCACCACAATATAATCTTACTCATAGTGTCGTGTTATGAGATGTGTCCAGTCATTTAAAAACAACTTCATACAATCCGGGTACGTCTCTTATATACGTAAGTCAAACACATGCACACGATTGTCGATAACCACATTAATGGCACCCAAGTTATACTTGGACATACTCTACTAACACAACAACAATTCAAGTATTTAACAGTACAAGAAAAGTAGCAAGGTATCTTGCCTGGAATGCCGGCAAAGGAATAAAGCATCGGTCCGTCTCCAACATCCGTAGACTGATCACGAACTCTTAGGAAATAAAAATAAACTAAATAAACATCATCATGATACTTACCATATATATACTTACCTTATATAGACTAAACTAAAAAAAAGTCAACTAGTCTATCATATTTATAGATACTATATTCTATTTATTGCAACCCATTATATAATATTATATACTAAAAATATATACTTTTAATTTTTGGAAAATATCATAAATAATTATGAATATATTTTTTCATGACCCGCACCCAGTGTAGGAGCACGAGAAGTGGGTACCTTATATGGACTAAACTAAAAAAATAGTCAACTAGTCTATCATATTTATAGATACTATATTCTATTTATTGCAACCCATTATATAATATTATATACTAAAAATATATACTTTTAATTTTTGGAAAATATCATAAATAATTATGAATATATTTGTTCACGACCCGTACCCAGTGTAGGGGCACGAGAAGTGGGTACGTCCAGCCTACACCACAGTGTCGGCGGTTGACACGATCCGCACCCTTATCAGGGGCACGAGCACATGGGTACGTCCAGCCTACACCACAGAATCGGTGGTAGAACGCTGTATTTGACGTCTGTAAATACTACGACTAAACAGTATAAAGGTACCTGTCATCTCCGTATGGAGGATTATAATATGTCATAACTCAATCACAAGATAAAACTAAGGTAGATAGCACGGAAAGGAAATATAATAGATAAAAATAGGAAATAAGTTCAAGATCCAACACAAGCCCAGAGATATACACAACATCACAGAGTCACAAAATATAATATAGAGTACTACAGTCTGAAAGTACTAGCTGGATAATAGTCCAGGCAAACCTAACTAAGCTATACTACTCTGGGTGTGCAAAGTCTAGTGGCTTTACTATCAAGCCACAGTCCTGGACTACTCCATCTATCTCGACCCCATAGTAGGTCGAGCAGTCTGCCTCAGAATTATCTGTAATATATCAACGGTATCCTGTCAGGAAAATGAGCAAGTATAAATACTAACAGCAGTTCCCTATGAATTGACAAATTTTATAAGAGACAGTATAATAAAATACAAGACAAAGATATAGGATGACTTGGAAACCATTCAGAAGCTGAGTTACAACCCTTAAACCAAACAAGGACCGGGGTTGTAATCCTTCTCCCGAACAGAACTTAGCCTCCAATCAAGGTATAGCATAAAGGCATGTAGAACATGTGAGTAAATGAATATCATATCATGGTGAGAAAAGTACTGAATGTAGAACTGAGCAGGATATAAGATAAGATGAAATAAATATAAAATGTACCTTGAATTAATAGAGCGTTATGTGATCGGCTTAGGAATGTTACAGGACATGCTATCTACTTGGCCCGACAATCACAAGAAAATCTCTGGAGAGGGTCATGCCGGCCAACCTGGATAACGAGCACATGAATAAGATCTCGCTACACCCTATGTGAGGTGAGGATGATGCAAGCACAAGAATATAGTGACAGAAAGGCTTTGATCATATAGCCCTAATAATTCCCCCATCCCCGGATAGTATAATGGATCTGGACATGACACGTCATGATACGTGATTCCATAAGAGGGTAGCAAGTCCCCTTAGGAATCGGTGTCTATACAAGTACAGGAAACAAGACAGGAATGTACCAATATACCAAAAAAATCTAGGAACAACATCTCATGTCATGATCCGACATATACTAGTCTGTAAAATATCGTGACTGGAAATTGAGTAAGACACTACAACTGAATCGGATATAGCAGATATCAAGACAATAAAAACTATTAGTGAATGTACTCGCCTGTGGTCCTGAGATGATAAGGTGAACAGACGCTCAGAGTAATCACAGACCTAAAGAAGAGATACTATAGTCAAACAGGGTTTTATAATGAAAGGAAAACTAATTTAAGTCATGATATGCAAGTCTAAGTCAAACTAGGTCAAACTGGGTCATACTAGGTCATACTAGATCATACTAGGTCATACTAGGTCACTGGAAGTCAACCCAAGTCAAACTAGGTTGAACTGGGTCAAAGGTTGACTAACAGTTGACTTTTGGTCAACTGGTCAACTCTGGTCAACTCTAGTCAACCCTAGCTCAACCCTAGGTCAAACTAGGCTAATGTTGACCAACTATTGACTTTCAGTCAACTGGTCAACTCTGGTTTGGTTTCGGTCAATTCTAGTCACTTTTAGGCTAGGTTTGACTTTCGGTTGACTTTTGTTGACTTTTGGTCAAAATGGTCAACCGAAGTCAAAACTAGTCTAAGAGCACTATTTTTGACCATTACCAACCAAGGGAGCCAAATTTTACTTATATCTTAAACCCTGAATCACTTACCTTAGCTGTAGGCAATTACCTTATCTTAAAAATAGGGTAAATCATATTTACCCTAAGATACCATATTGGTATCACGAGATACCTCAACTCTAACTCTAGACTAATATCTAATACTAATTCTAACTAGCCTACAACACCATACCAACTTTTACCCTTCTAAAATATCACTAACATATACCATATCTTACCTTACTCTTGCTAACATATTACCTTAATACCAAAATACTAACATAGAACTTAACATCACTAATAAGGGGTTAAGGGGGCTGAATTTGAGTTGGAAATGATGAATGGATGCATGAATGGTGATATGGATGTGTATGGATGGATATATGGAAGGATGAAATAAAAAGGGAAATTGAATGAATAAATGAGTGAATGTGTGTTTGTGGATGGAAATATGTGAATGAATGTTTGTGGATAGAGGGGGCTGAATTGGTTGAATGTATTAATGAATGAATGTGTATATGAATGTGGGGGACTGAATGTAGGGACTGATATGGATAGGAATAGGGTGAATGCATAGATGAATGAATGAATGGGTTAATGAATGGATGCACATGTGAATGGGTGACTGAATTAATGAGTGTATGGTTGAAATATATGTTGTATGAATGAGTGTATGGAAGGATAGATGAATGGATGAATTAATGGCTGCTAAGGGGCTGATTGCATATATGAATGGAGTGAATGAATGGAGCTATGGATGGCTGTCCCTCTCCCTAACACACTACTGCAAGCAGCAGTCTCCTACTGCTACTCCTACTGTGAAATGTTGCTGCCAAGGGGCAGCAGCTCTCCCACACATACTGCTGCTGAATGCAGCAGTACCATACTGCTACTGCTGTTGCGCAATCCCCCCCTTTACTACACTTCCATCTCTCCTTACACTCTCTCTATCACTCTCTTCCCACTCTCTATATCACTCTCTCTATATCCCTCTCTCACTCTCTATATCACTCAACACCTACACACACATCTAACCCAAAACAACCATACCACACACACCAATAAATATATTTTAGATGACCTACACACAATATATATATATATATATATATATATATATATATATATATATATATATATATATATATATATATATATATATATTTTATATATATATATATATATATATATATATATATATATATATATATATATATATATAGAGAGAGAGAGAGAGAGACATACATATATATGTATATAGACACATACATATAACAAATGAAATTATATATATAAGATACAATATGATATATTAAGAGCAACACTCTAGAAATCTAAAATATGAGATTAAAATAGGAATAAATCATTCACACAAATATCAACCACATGGTGTGTACAAAATTAGGGGTTTCCCACTAGGACACAAAACTATACAAGGACACATCCTAATGACCTCCAAATAGACAAGAAATGGACACAAATGGAGATACAACCATGGGGTCATTCCTATGGATTCAAAATAGTCCTAAATGCATGTAGGAATGAAATAGAGGAGAGATTATACCTTCCGGTTGATCAAATCTAAGGAAACTCCTCCCGATACGACACCGACACGAAGAGACCTCCAAATGGACATGAACAAGATCCAAAACTTTCCAAATCTAGCTAGCTCCTCCTCTTGATGAAAATAGAGAAGAAAAGAAAGGGATTGATGAAGAAATGGGTTGATTTGAGGTAGAAAAGAATGGAGGCTCCTCTCTATTTTTGGGGAAGAACAAGAGAGGGAAAATATATGGATAATAACAAGTAAGGCTTATCCCTATCCCTCTAGTCTTGGCCGGCCAAGTGTGGCTAGGTGTCCCCCTATCCAAATAACTAAAATACCCTCCACTTGTCTCTTATTAATTAATATTAGGAAAAGGTTTTAGGTTGAGGCTAAATTAGTCTAGTTTTAAGTCTCTAATAAAACCAAACCTATTCATGAATAATTAGTCTAACACACTAACTAAAATATTGTCATGTGGGCCATGCCTAACTAATGAGTGGGTCCCTCTAGAATCAAAGCTACCCTGGGTCCCCGATGCAAGTCGGATTGAGTTAAAATTTGAACCCGACTCAAATAACCCCAAAATAATATCATAAATAAATAAATAATTCTAAAATTATTCTAAAGTGGAAAATGACCAAAATACCCCTGTTCTTGAAAACTGGAGGTGACAAATCTATCCACCTTAAAAAAAATTTGTCCTCAAAATTAAAATAACAAACACCGAAATTACATGCAGTAACAAAAGAATTATACCTCGGGGCTCGAAGAGATAAGGGAAACGCTCCCGCATGTCATCCTCCCTCCCCCAGGTAGACTCACCTGGAGAGTGATGTCTTCATGCAACTCGAACCAAGGGTATAACCTGGTTCCGGAGCACCTTCTCCCTACGATCCAGAATCTCCACTGGCTGCTCTGGATAGGGAAGAGTAGGCCCCACCTCGATCGCTGAATGGTCCAATACATGGCTGGGGTCTGCCATGTACCACCTCAGCTGTGACACATGGAACACGTAAACCCCCTCTAACGTAGGTGGCAAGTCTAGTCGATAAGCCACTGTACCGACCCTCTCAAGGATAGTGAAAGGTCTGATGTAGCGCGGACTAAGCTTCCCGCCTCCGCCAAAGCGAATCGTGTCCCGTTTCAGAGAAATCTTCAGGAACACCAAAGCACCAGCCTAGACATAAAACAAACTCAGCACACGAGACAAACAAATAATCACAAGCATCACAAACAGGAATTGAAACTAACCTCGAACTCTAACAGTCTCCGGTGGCTATCAGCCCAATGTCGCTGCCTATCCTGAGCCACCCGAAGTCTGTCTCTAATCAACCTGACCTTCTGAGCTGCATCCACTACCATCTCCGGTCCAAGCAGTACTCTCTTGCCGACATCGTCTTATGATAAGGGAGTACGACATCTTCGTCCGTATAGAGCCTCGAATGGTGACATCTCTATATTGGCCTGATAGCTGTTGTTGTAAGCAAACTCTACCAGGTAAAGATGGTCCTCCTAAGAACCCCCTAGATCAAGCACACACGTGCGAAGTATATCCTCCAAAGTCTGGATAGTCCTCTCTGACTGCCCGTCTGTCTGGGGATGATAAGCGGTACTAAACTTGAGCGAGGTGCCCAAGCTAGTCTGCAAACTCCTCCAGAAGTAGAAAGTGAAACGACTATCCCGATCTGAAACTATGCTCACAGGAACCCCATGTAATCTCACGATCTGACGAACGTACCGCTCTGCCAGCCTCTCCATAGACAACCCCACCTTGAAAGGCAAGAAGTGGGCCGATTTGGTCAATCTATCAACTATGACCAAAATCGCGTCTTTCCTCCAGGAGATCGTGGAAGTCCAGACACAAAGTCCATAGTGATGTGCTTCCACTTCCACTCAGAAATAGGTAGTGGCTGTAGCAACCCACCAGGCCTCTGTCTCTCGGTCTTCACCTGCTGACATACCAAGTAGCGAGATACAAACTGAGATACCTCGCGCTTCATGCCGTACCACCAAACATGCTTTCTCAGATCTTTGTACATCTTGTTGGCCCCCGGATGCATAGAGTACTGAAAGCGATGTGCCTCCTGAAGAACCTCCTCCCGAAGCTCTCCACTCGGAACGCACAGTCTAGTACCGTACCGCAGCGACCCATCTTCGGCAACAGAGAAATCATCGAGCAACCCTGCCCGCACCTGCTCTCTGATGCTCCTCAGGGTAACATCATCATATTGTGCTGATCAGACTCTGTCCATCAACTCAGACTGAATCTGTAAGCCCCACATCTGCACCTCTATGCCCAGAATAATCACCTCGATTCCCAAACTGTCCAGGTCAGCCAAAAGATGACGATCTGCCGTCAGATACATAGCTACTGGATACCTGCTCAAGGCATCTGCAACTACGTTGGCCTTTCCTGGATGGTTCTGCAAGGCAATATCGAAATCCTTCATCAGCTCGAGCCACTGTCTCTGTCGTATGTTCAGCTCCTTCTGAGTGAACACGTACTTTAAGCTCTTGTGATCCGTGAAGATCTCAATTCGCTCTCCATACAAGTAGTGTTTCCACAACTTTAAGGCAAAGATAACAGCGGCCAACTCCAGATCGTGAGTCGGGTAGTTCTTCTCATGAAGATGTAACTGCCTAGATGCATAGGCAATCACCTTCCTGTGCTGCTGAAGAACACAACCCAAACCCATGCCAGAAGCGTCGATGTAGATCGAGAAACCATCGGTCCCAGACGGTAAAGTCAAGATCGGAGCTGAAGTCAACCTCTTTTCAGCTCATCGAAGGCGGCCTGATACTCCTCAGTCCAGACGAACTCCACGTCCTTCCTGGTGAGTCTAGTCATCGGCTCCGCAATCCGTGAGAAATCCTGGACGAACTTCCGATAGTAGCCAGCCAAACCCAGAAAGTGCCGAATCTCGACAACTGAACTAGGTGTAGACCAAGACTCCACCGCTGCAGTCTTCTTCTGGTCCACAAAGATCTCGTGCTCGGTCACAACATGACCCAAGAACTCGACCTGGTCCAGGAAGAACTCGCACTTCAAAAGCTTCCCATACAACTGCTCCTTCCTCAGAATCTCGAGCACAATCCTCAGATGCTCTTCGTGATCCTTCGGCGTCTTCGAGTAGACCAAGATGTCATCTATGAAGACCACCATGAACTTGTCAAGGTAATGATGGAATACCTTGTTCATCAAGTTCATGAATACTGCTGGGGTGTTGATCAACCCAAATGGCATGACAGTGAACTCGTACTGGCCGTATCGAGTCCGAAAAGCCGTCTTCGAAATATCTTCCCGCTTTACCTTCAGTTGATGATAACCGGACCTCAGGTCTATCTTCGAAAACACCTTTACGCCGCTCAACTGATCGAACAAGTCGTCAATCCTCGGCAACGGGTACTTGTTCTTGATAGTAAGGTTATTGAGCGCTCTGTAATCGATATATATACATATCGTACCATCCTTCTTCGGTACAAACAGAACTGGCACGCCCCAAGGCGATGAACTGGATCTGATAAATCCCTTGTCATGTAGCTCGTCGACTTGCTTCTTCAGCTCTGCCAACTCGTTGTTGTTGACCCTATAGACGTATTGTGAAATAGGCTCATCGTCCGGCACCAAGTCTATAGAGAACTCAACGTCTCTATCTGACAGCATCCCAGGCAACTTCTCGGAAAAAAATATCCATGAAATCAGCTATCAATGGATGCAGCAATGCCTGCCCCGCCAACAAAGCTCCACAGAATCCATCTCTTGGCTCAGCTGCTCCCCTGGAAAACACAAATTCTGGCTCTCCCAGCGGCCTAAACAGAACCCTACCTCCTCTACAGTCTATACTAGCATGGTGCATGCTCAACCAATCCATTCTGAGTACCATGTTGTACCTCAGAACGGGCATTACGAGCAAGCACGTGCTCAAATCCCGGCCTCCTAATGTAACTCTCTGCCCCTTGCAGATATTTTTAACCAGGATAATGCCTCCTCCGGTCAATATCTTGCAAGTCCTACCCATATACTCAGTAATAATGTTGTGTCTTAGAGCAAAGGAAACAGACACAAAACTATGGGTGGCTGTAAGAGCGTAAAAAGTACTTCATAGACCAAGTCAAAGAAGTTGAAAACTTTACATAATTCAAAATGAGTCAAACTCAGACTTTACGCGAAGATTAAACAGAGTACAACTCTACGTGAGCTACTTTACGTGAGAGCTATTTACTAAGCTTTTACGCGAAGGACAGGCTGTCGGATCATGCATTTAATACGCGTGATACTGATTCTGACATAATGATTTTCTGACAGCGGACAGCACAAAAGCCGAGAAGATTTGATTTACACCAAACCTAATACTGTCGTTTAGTGTACAGATGGGCTACTTTACGCTCAAGAGATTGCTTCTTTTACGCACGAAAGCTATTCGAGCTTTTACGCTCAAGGCTGTTGTGTGCGTAAAGTTTATTTGAGCAAATTTTATGCTCAAGGCTATTTTCAGCCACTTTACGCGGGAAGTTTATTTTGGGCTATTTTACGCCCAGTCTGCTACTTTACGCAGGAAGTATATTTTGGAACATTTTTACGCCCGATCTTTTCTGGCTACAGGAGAACGTGGTTTGCTTACGTGACTTTCATGCCTCACTTATTGAGGAACGTGTGTACGTGCTCTCCTCATTTTATTGAAGTAGTGGACACGTGTCACCATACGTAAAGATCAAAACTATACATGGGACACATGTTATCATGCATAAAGGTTGATTCTCATCATAAGTGACAGTTACCAAACTTGGTTGCTTTTTACGCACAGGGGATCTAGTCTATAAATAGACTTATTTTTAATCATCAAGGGATCAATAGAAAGACAGGAGAGGAGATTCTGAGAAAACTCATATTTTTATAGTGATATTCCCAGAAGCATTTCTTCAACTTTTTTTCAAGAACATGGTGAAGCAAAGCAAGAAAGCATTCGACTGTGCCATCAGTGCCGTTGCTCGATACCTTTCTTGTGACTTAGTTCTTCCGATTGTTCGTCTTCTTCAAGCAGTTTTTTTCATCATCATCGTATGGTCCAAGGAACAAAGTGATCGCTCTCAGATCAGACTTCCATAGCAATACTTCCCAGAACAATTTGTACTTTTTTACTTTTTCTAGTTTTCTTTCAAAAGCCAATTTTAGGCATTTTTTAAGTGAAACAAAACGGCGACTCTGCTGGGGACGACCTTCCCCTCTGACGAGAAGGCAATTGATCAATATAATGATGTGTCGGTTGGATCGACAAAGAAGACTCTGGTTGTGCACTTCGACCAGACTGTCTACGAAGAAATGCTCCGAACTGGGAGTAGTACTCGTTGCTCCAATGTTCAGAAATTGCGGAAGACACAAAAAGTTTGGATTCATAAGTCCAAACCATCCTCGGATCTCCCTGTTGTCTCTAAAGGCAAAGGAATCCTTCCTACTCCTGTTGTGAAGACTTCCATCGGTGACGAGGCAGTCTCTACTTCAGTGATGCGCCCAGGGCGTAAACATCAGTCTCCTGTCGGTGACGTGGTAGACTCTCAAGTTTTACGCTCTGTGCGTAAAAATCAAGCTTTACGCACTGTTCGTAAAAACCAGTCTCCCGTCTGTGACGTGGTAGACACCCAAGCTTTATGCTCTACGCGTAAAGGAAAATCTCTCATCTATGACGTGGCAGATACTCATGTTTTGCGTTCTACGCGTAATTAGGTAAATCTCCTGTCGGTGACAGAGTAGATAAAGTTCACAATGATGCTTTTGCATCTAAAGTGAATTTGCCTATACGCATGCAGCGTAAGAACATGAATTCTATTGTTGGTAAAACTTCAGTTTCTTACCAACAACCTTCTTACACTACTTTACGCAAGGTACCAAACCTTCAAATTACGCGTAATGCTGATGGAGTCCTTTGTGCACAAAAATCTCAGGATTTACGCACGCAACTCCAAGCGCATAAAAATGTACAATTTGGTTCTGCTAATGCAGCCAGTAATCTTCTTTATACGCAAAGGACTAAACGTTTCTCTGTCCCGAATGTAATCAAGAAGACTACACCCTCCACTCCTTCTGATTTACGCGAGTTGCTTGTACAAAAACGTAAAGACAAAAAATCTCCTGTGACACTCCCCATAGAAAATCACCATTGTGAGTGTCACCAGATTGTAATCAAGTGTTGCTGAACGGTCAGTATTTGATCGGTTAAGCTATAATTCGTCTCAGCAACAAATTGATGACCATAAACATGAGTTGTCATATGCTTCAGTCAATATGGCATCTCATACCAATAGAGGACGACGTCCAAGATGCAACTCATCCCAGACTCCTGGTCAACAACAGTTCAATCGACTTCTTGATAGTTTCGAAGGGGTATATCAAAATACTCGATCAAGAAGTCAAAGACAGTTGCAGTCTTCTAATTCAGAAGCTGGGGGTACCCAGTCGTTGGAGTCAGAAACTGATAGTGTTGATTCATACCTCTATACTAATCCCTCTATATCTTCAAGGGAGGTTGAATCATATGTTATCGGAGAGAAACCGGAGACATCAACTGCTAATACAAAATAACGTCTCTTTATAGTTGAACAGTTACTGAAGGACATGCTTGCCATGATGTAAAGTATATATCAAATAATAATGACTCAGCAAACTGTTCAGCCGGCAGTGATAACACCGGTTCAGGTAGCAGCACAAACTCAAGATAGTCAAGGGGTTGATACACCTTTGAATAATCTTACTCAAGAGCCTGCTATCAATCAAAATTCTGCAGTTCCAGATCCTCTCATTCCAGAAGATGTACCACCTCCTGTGGTGGTCACGGTACATCCAGCAACTATTCAATCGAATGTGCTTCCTCAAACTAGTAAAGCTATTCAAGCAGTACGAGAGCTAAAAGCACAATTTGAAGTTCTGAAGCACAAGGATCAACTTCAGAGGTTAGGAATTAAGCAACCCTATCCTCTTCACTGGAATGATGTGCCTTTTCCTCCAAAATTCAAGCCACAGTCGATGGTATTATTTGATGGAAAGGCTTCTCCCAGTCAATATATCAATTATTTTGATATTATGAATGTACATCTGCAGAAGAATGATGCTCTTCTTATCCGAGTTTTCATCGGGTGTTTAACGGGTTCAGCTTATGACTGGTATCGCAGTCTAGCCGATAATTGCATATCGTCTTTTGACGAATTTAAAGCAATATTTCTCTCCCGTTTCTATGAGGGAGGAATGGACATGAATATGTCCTCCTTAATAGAAATAAAAGCAAAAGGAGAAAGAAGATACTCGGATATTTATCGAATGTTTTCGACAGGCAACTTTGAAGATACCTCCGGGTATGCCAGATTCAGCATTGATTGACCCATGTAAGATGAATCTGTGACCAACTATTATTGTCTTTACAGGCTCTCAATTCACAGATTGGGCCTCGTTCATTATAGTAGCAGTTTCAGCCGAGATCAATGGTAGGTTGGCTCGTGAACACGGGATAAACTTTGCCTCAGAGGACAAAGGAAAGAAAGGCTCTTCAGGCAATAATTCTGGCAATCGCAATGGGAAAAGAAAGGAAACCCTAGTGGTTAATCTTTCAAAACCCAAAACGACGCCAAATAATCAGGAGTCTTCCAAACCAAAGAAAGAATACTCTTTTGATGACAGTGATTTCCCTGGGATATTCCAATGCCTTGTGAAGAGTGGCAAACTCCAGATTCCGGAGCCAAAAAGGCCTAATGAGGTAAATTTGACTGACAATTCTAAATATTGTATCTATCATAGATACATAAATCATCCTACCAAAGCTTGCTACGTCTTAAAAAAGAAAATCCAAGAGTTGATAAATGCCAATGCCATTGCTTTAACCAATGATGAGAATATGGTTACAACTAATATGATTTCTCTTCAATTTGAAGGTTTTCCTCTACAGCAAGTTCCAGATAGAATTGTCCTAATCCCTAAGGCAACTATGAAGATTGTTAATCTCCTGCCTGCTCGAGAGCAAAATGAAGGATTGTTGCCTCTCACATTAAAAAATGGCAAAATCATGTGGGTACATCCTGACTTAGTACCTGAAATAGAAGATGAAGGTAAAATTTCAAAATCAAAGAAAAGTTGAAAAGTCAGAACCTGTAACATGATTTCTCATGTTCTTATTCTAGATCATGATGATTTGGATCATCTTTGGGACGGCATTCCTTTGGAGGATAGACTGAGGGGTTTGAATATATGCTCTCCAAGTTTGGCTTCTCCTACTAAACTCAAACTTACTCATCAGCAGTGGTTAGCTATGAATAGTGTCCCCTTATACAGGGCACAACAAGTCTTTGCTGCTTATGAGAAAGCACATGTAGGAATTTTTCCTTCTATCCTGAATCCTCCTTCTTCTGTGGGTACAGAGGTTTCTATTCTTTCTGTGGCTACACAGGTCTCTATTCCTCCCTCTTCTGTTGAACCACCTATTGGAAGTCTGTTGTCCATTCACATGTATAGTCAACAATCAGTCCATCTCATGAAAAAGATGGACTATGACTTTCAAAAGGCGGAAGGTTTGAACTATGATAAAGGAATACGATTTTCTTTACAACTTCAAAGTCAAAAATCTACTGGGGGATTGGAATTTGAAGTCCCTCATAAAAATCCTTGCAAGAAGAAAACTAAGGAAAAGAAGAAGAAAACCTGTAATATGGTACTTCATTCTCCTAAGTCTGAAGAAGAAACTTTTGTTGGTACGAGATCTGGGAAAGAGTACCACAAAGATTATGAGGGAACTTCTAAAGAAGACGTTGATGAAACATTACCAGTTCAACCGTCTCCTGTTCTTGCGGAAGCAAGACCTTCTAAACCGTTTGTGGTTGAGAAAGGAAAATGGAAAGCAGTACGCTTTGACGTCCCATTGAAGTCTGCTTCAAATCAAGGGGTGGTGATGAAGCCCTACAAATTTGATATTCTAGCCCAATTAGCTAATACTCCGGCTAGACTTTCTATCTTTAAATTGCTTCACCTTTCTAAAGAAAGCCGCGAAACTTTGAGTGAAGCTTTGCTACAAGCAGACTCATGCTTAGCTCAACTCAAGACTCCTGACAATATACCGATGTCGTGTCCACAATGTCATAGTATGATGGAAGCAATTCCTAATATTGCTTTCACACAAGAAGATATGTTGCTGAAGCATAATAAGCACGACAGGCCTCTGTGCTACACAGGGTATATTGAATCTACTGAAATTGACAGGATTTACATCGATCATGGGTCTTCTATTAGCATAATTCTTCAAAGTATGCTACGACCTTTGAGGATCCCTACTAGTGATTTGACTTACACTAGTACCACAATAGTTGGTTTCAACTCTGGAAAGAGTAAACCACTGGGGAAGATTCGTCTGAAGATTCAAATTGGTGATCTTTGAACTATGGCGATCTTTTATGTTATCAACTCAGATGTATCTTACAACATCCTCCTTGGAAGACCGTGGATACATGAGCATAATATTGTGCCTTCAACTCTCCACCAATGCTTCAAGTACGTAGATTCTCAAGGGGTTGTGAAGATCGAATTTGTAGATATCAATCCTTTTAAGGGTGTTGAAGCATATTTCTCTGACTCAATACTCTACAAACAGGAACAGGTGAAAGAAATAGCTGATATGGCTGAAGACCGATCTCCTGCAGAAGATCAATCTGTCAATGAAGATCCTCCAGAAGATCAACCTTTGAAGATTAAAGTCAAGGGACGAATTCAACCCCAACCTGTCAATAATCAACCTCTGATGATTAAGGTTAAAGGAAGAACTCGAACGTCGTCTGAGAAAGCTGTGAAGATTACTGTCAAGTGCCAAGTTCAACCCCTTATGATCAAGGTCAAGGGACGTACTTCTCGTACGAATAATCCAGAACCACCACTGATTATCAACCTTGACAAGCCTACGCAGAAGACGGATGATGGTCCGTTAATGATCAATCCAAAGCGTAGTCAATTTGTAAATGATGTAAATATTGATCATTTTGTACTTTCTAATATCAATGAAGATTTCCTTTTGGAGTATATGGATGTCAAATTTATTGAAAGAATGACTTTATCTTATGATGATTAAAGTCATCAATATAAAAATGACATAAATACAGAGGAAACCTTATACATTGATCATAAGAAAAATTCCTTTCCTCCTCATGTCGATGTTGGACCTTATGCTCAAAGGTTCCTAACATCTTCTCCCTATCTTCTTCCTGTAGGCGCTTCATCACGAGCTTGTGTAACTTATAGACGTCACGAAGAATCTTATTTTGTGATTCCGTCTGATAAGAAAAACAAGCACCAAATTGTGTTTGGTCTGGCTAGAAATATTCCTGTTATTCAGACAGATGATCTTAGAGATAAAGATAAAGAAAGAATCTGAATTGACAAATATAGTCAACAATCTCTCAAGATTATCTAGAATATGGGATATGATTTGAAGACTATGCAAGGTCTCAATCAAGGTAAAGGTAGACGGTTACCATTATGTGGTGATCCATTTTACCAGAAAACTCGGCATGGGTTGGGATACAATCCGTCCCATATGTTTAATGAGGATTTATAAGAAGAATTTTCTTCCAGTTCTTCACAATCCTCAGATTCTGAAGAAATCCAATTCATCGAATCGGATACACCCCACATGTACAAGGAAGATATGGAAGAAGAATATTCTTCCAGTTTTTTACAATCCTCATATTCTGAGAGAGGCTATTATGATGAATCTGAGTGTATATTCTCAGTTAACATGGTTCAAACCAATGGTGAATCGGAACCATTTGAGAATGACCCTTGGGCACAACAAATGGACACTCAATGGGAGCTTCGTTTTGAACAGCGACAGCCACCTACAGAAGATAAAATCATCCAGATTGACGTCGAAGACGGAACTACATCCAAGCTGATATTCATCAGTAAAAATCTTTCCGAAAATGAAAAGGAAGAGTTGATACAGCTGATTAAAGAATATATCGATATCTTTGCATAGAGTTATGAGGATATACCGGGTCTAGATCCTAAAGTAGCTACTCATAAACTCAATATTCTTCCTAATGCCAAGCCTGTGAAACAACAGCAGCAGCATTTTCGACCAGATATGATGGACGCAATTGAAGCAGAAGTCAAAAAGTTGATCACATGTGGTTTTGTTCGTGAAGAACAACACCCAGATTGGGTGGCCAATATTGTTCATGTTATGAAGAAGAATAGAAAAGTTAGAGTTTGCATAGATTTTTGAGATCTTAATGTAGCTTGTCCGAAAGACGAATTTCCACTTCAGATTACCGATGTCATGATAGACAATACATGTGGTTTTGAACGCATTTCTTTCATGGATGGATTTTTAGGATACAATCAAATTAAGATGCATCCAGGAGATGAAAAGCATACCACTTTCCGTACACCCCTTGGAGTCTACTACTATACGGTTATGCCGTTTGGACTGAAAAATGTCGGTGCTACGTATCAGTGGGCCATGAGCAGCATCTTTCAAGAACATCTACAAAAAATAATTGAATGTTATGTAGATGATATTACTGTCAAAAATCGATCAAAAGATGATCATATTCAAGACTTAAAGACGGTATTTGAGTTGATGCACCAACATCAACTGAAGATGAATTCTACTAAGTCTTTCTTAGGGGTTTCCAGTGGCAAATTTTTTGGATTTGTCATTACTTCTAAGGGTATCCATGTTGATCCTGACAAAATCAAAGCAATTCTTGAAATGCGTCCTCCACGCAATATAAAAGAACTACGTGGCTTCCAAGGTCGTATTGCTTATATCAGGAGATTTATATCCAATATTTCTAGGAGATGTCAACCTTTCTCCCGTCTATTAAAGAAAGGTGTATCAGTTGTCTGGAATGAAGCATGTCAGAAAGCCTTCAATGACATCAAGCAATACCTTACAAATCTACCTGTTCTTGTGCCTCCAGTGGTAGGAAGACCATTTTTGCTATATGTTCGAGCCTTAGATCATTCCCTTGGTGTTCTTCTTGCACAGAAAAGTGATATGGGTCATGAACATGTAATTTATTATCTTAGCCGAATGATGATCGGAGCTGAACACAGGTATACTCCTGTGGAGAAAGAATGTCTGGCCTTGGTTTTTGTTGTTCAAAAGACACAACATTATGTGTCAGGACAGACTATTCATGTCATCTCTAGAATAAATCCTATTCGGGTGTTGATGAGAAAACCAAGCATCCTCAACTCCAGGTTAGCCACCTGGGCGATGTTGCTTACTCCTTATGATATGGTCTTTGTACCTCAAAAATTAGTGAAGGGTCAAGCATTAGCTGATTTCTTAGCACCTCACCCTATACCTGAAACTTCTAAGTCGTATGAGGATATTCCAGATGAAGTCGTGGATTGTAACATGACTTTGAAGGATGACATTTGGCAACTATATTTTGATGGAGCATCGCGGGTTGGACCTAAAGGTAATATTGTCTCCGAAGTAGGCATCGTCTTGGTCTTTCCTGATAAGATGGTCATATACCGTGCTTATTCTCTTAATGAGCCATGCTCCAACAATGTGGCAGAATATAATGCTCTGCTGATTGGTCTCCAAGTAGCAAAACAATTGGATATTGAATTCCTGGAAGCTTATGGAGACTTTCAACTGATTGTAAATCAGGTCAGAGGGACATATGAAGTTAGAAATCCTGACCTCATTCCTTATCATCAAGTGGTAATCGAATTGGTCCTTTCATTCAAAGGGTTCTTTATTGAATTCGTACCACGTTCTCAAAATTTGGAAGCTGATGCTCTTGCTAGTTTAGCTGCAGACTTAGTTGTTCCAATTAGAAGACAAAATACCATCACTTTGTTGGATTGAGACTTATTTTGTGTCAAGAATAATTTGCATATCGAGCAGAGTTATACTACAGAATCAAGTTCTCAACAAAGAGATTGGAGAAGTCCATTCATTGATTATACAGTCCATAGGATTTTACCTGAAGATCCAAAAGAAGCTGCATCAATCAAGAGACGATCATTTTGATTCTACCATGATTCTTCCTTACATATGTTATATCGTCGTTCTTATGACAGACTTTTACTACATTGTCTTTTTGAGAGTGAAGCTAAGCAAACACTCCGTAAAGCTCATGATGGTGTTTGTGGTGCCCATCAACCGGGTCCAAAATTGTAGGACCGTATTCGAAGAATGGGGTATTATTGGCCTTCCATGATATCAGATGCTGTGGATTATGCCAGACGATGTAAAGCGTGTCAGATTCATGCTGATTTTATTTATCAACCATCTGAATTCTTACATCCTATAGTAGCCTCTTGGCCTTTTGAAGCTTGGGACATGGATATTATTGGTCCGATTAACCCTCCTTCTGTCAAGGGACATCGGTTTATCCTAGCCATAACGGATTATTTCTCTAAATGGGCGAAAGCGATTCCCCTTGTTGAAGTAAAAATATCAAATATGGTTAGCTTCATTAAACACCATGTCATTTATCGTTTTGGGATTCCTCGAAGGATAATTTATGACAATGGACCAAAATTTGCCAGTTAGGCATTTTATCGATTCTGTGACAAGAATCGAATCCAAAATCTGGCTTCTACGGCTTATAATCCAGCTGCTAATGGTTTGGCCGAAGCTTTCAACAAGACAATCATTAAACTTCTCAAAAAGTTTGTCTTTTCTAATAAACATGATTGGAATGAGAAACTTGGAGAATGTTTATGGGCTTACCGAACGACAGTCCGAACTCCTACTGGTTTTATACCATTTTCACTGGTTTATGGATGTGAGGCTGTTCTTCTACTGAAAATCCAGATTTTATCTCTTAGAATAGCCATTGCTAATGAGCTAACTACAGAGAATAATAATCGGTTGAGACTTCAAGAACTTGAGGGATTGGACGAAAAGTGTCTTCAAGTGCAACAACACATTGAGCTATATCAAGCCCGCATATCTCGAACTTTCAATCGTAAAGTTAAAGAGAGGGTATTCAAAGTTGGTGAGCTAGTTGTAGCTGTCCGAAGACCGATGGTGATGACTCATAAGAGCAAAGGGAACTTCCAAGCGAAATGGGAAGGTCCTTATATCGTAGAGACGGTATTCTCTAATGGTGCTTATAGGTTGTCTAAACCTAATAGAGATTTGCTCATGATGCCAATTAATGGCAAATTCTTGAAGAAATATTATGTATAAATTTCTTTTTTATTTCCCAGCTACCAATGTTTGGTTAAGCTGATTATTTTTCTTTAAAAGAAATTTTTGATCTTCTGTCTTACCAGCTGATTAAAAAAAAGGGATTTGTTATTTATCATGTTCTCGTGACCTCTGAATAAATATTAAGTCTACTTCTTCTCCTATCTATCATGTCTTTTTGACCTCTGAATAGATATTAATCTATTTTTCTTTGAGTTGTTACGATCTGTCATGTCCATATTACCTCTGATAGTATCGTATATTCTAAAACAAAAAAAGAGATTCATTATCTATCATGTCCACATTACCTCTGGATAGATATAAATTTTTGAGTTTAGAAGACTTGTCATGTCCATATTACCTCTGATAAGTGTTTTCTATCTCATACCTATTGTTTAATTTCAAAATAAATGATAGGGTCACAAAACAAATATTTTATTCATTTCTTGTAAACATTACAGAATGAAAAAAGATAGAAGATTACAAAAAAATTCTTTATTTGCCTAAGGCGGAGCAGAGACATCTTCAAGCAATTTTTGTAGCTCTGCTAGACGTTTTTCACGAGAGCTCAATACATTCGTAGTAGCTACGGAGCGTCGAGCTTCGGGAGTGCAGATATGAGAAAGTCCAGCAAAAGTGACTATCATCTTATCCTTGGCTTCGTCAAGGGTTTTGATGGTAGCCTCAGCTCCGAAAACTTGTTCCTCTAAAATTGAGCTCTGAGTTAGATGATGGTCCCGAGCTATGATCATTTGCTCCCTCTCCGCCTTTAAGCAAGCCAGCTCAGCCTCGACTTCGCGAATTCTATCATTCTGTTGATGAATTCTTATATTCGAAGTTTCATAGGCTTCTCTTTGGATATCCAGCTGAGGCTTAGCTTCAGCCAAAAAAGCTTTTTCCTTAGCCACCTTGATGTTGTATTCATGAAGAGCTTCATTAAAGGTAGTCTTCCGAGCGAGGTATTCAGCTGATAAAGCGTCATACTCCTCTTGGATGAGACTTTAGTAGTTTCACTTGACAGCCTTAGATATTCTCTAATGGGCTGTTCGAGTTCCTCCACGACCTTCTCCAGTGCCGCTGCTCTCGCTGCATTATTGAACATGGCGACGTTCTTGATAGTAAGAGTAATAGCCGCCTTCAAGCTTTCATAACTGAGGCCCTTCTTCAGGACCATGTTGATTAGAGCTGCCAGTGTCTTGTAGAAAGTCTCAGTATGAATCTCAACTAAGAGATTTATTTCTGCGTTTGAGCTCGATGTTACGACGATGTCTACCAGATCTCTTCTCTGAAGACTAGTAGCAGAAGTTATTGCCATGGTAACAGACTGAGATGAAGCTATTGTTGTCACTGCTACCATGGCCAACTGATTTCCAGGAGCTTCAGGAACAGTGTCTTCAGCATTTGTTACTCCAGCCGTTTCTGGAGTCGAAACTACTTGAGTTTCGGTGATAGTGATTGGTGCGGGTGGAATAGTAGTTATGGCAGCTGACTCCGATTCGGGCATTGTCTCTTCAGAAACTTGTACTGGATCGGTAGCAATAGCAGAGGATGCTATTACAACGTCCTCAGCTTCAGTTGATGATTTGACTATATCTTCATCACCTTCTTCGGCTACCGGCTCTGCAGGCTCTTCAAGTATTTCAGTTGTAATGGTTCCTTCTACAACTGGTTCTTCGTTGAAGTCTATTTCTTCCTCAGTAGCCTCTTCATCGTCTACAGTAGGTTCTACTGCAGTTTGTTCTTTATCACTGCCCTCAGCAGGAGGAGACAATTCTGGCTAAGCCTGTACTTCGGGCTCTTGTTGTACCTCCATAGATGGAGGACATTCTTCTTGAACATCTTCTTCTTCTGAAGAAGAATCCTCTTCCTCAGACTCCGTATTTTCCTCATAAATATCTTCTTGAGGAGGAGAAGGAGCCACAAGCTTTGATGTAATAATGACACCTACAAATTAAACAAAATAAATTAATATACAGAATGATAATACATAATCTTGTATAGATTTTGTGTGATATATATTTACCTAGAGTAGGTGCAGAACGTGCCAGGTACGAGTCATAGTCCCCATCCTAGTCATCATCATCGAAAGCCAGAGCTGGTTCATCAGATGGGATGAGCTCTCGATCAACAGTATGTGTAGGGGCAGCCTCCTTAGTAACTTGTGTCTTTGGTGGCAAAGACAGGTGAAGCGACGAGCTGAGGCGGCCTGGAGATAGAACCCCCATACCTTCTGTGGATATTGTCGGTTGAGAAGAAGAGGATCCTTCTCCAGGATGAGCTGAAGAAGATGCCAGATATTGCGGCTCGTCGACCGGAGTGTCACTCTCTGGGGTAGCGGCTCTTGGTTTGGAAGGCCCTTTGACGGTAACCTTCTTTTTCTTCTCTGAAGTGTCTTTTCTGGAAGAGTAGCAGCTGCACCCTGTTTCCGTTTTCGGGACTTGCCAATAATGATTGGTCCCGCAGCTGCTTCTCCAGTTCCATAGAGATAACTTCCAGATACTGATATGGAACAGTAGCATCATCGGATATATCTGGAAATACCCTGACCGGCTCTTCTACATTCCCTTCCTTGGGCCATCTTAGACTACCTTTCAAGTTGTAGCCATGGGCGAAGGAGCGGATCGATACATAAAAGCGAGCATATGTATGAAGTATACGTAGCTCGGTCGTGCTTGTAGCAGTCGATACTTTGAACTTAGCACCGGTATAAGCGTGCTAAAATATCTCCAGGCCCTTGCACCATCAATTAGCTTCCCATAATGGCGGAAGCTGGTGGAGGGATTACCAACATGGAGTTGGTCATATCCAAACTGACGAGCGAATCGACTTGGTAGATATGGTTCGAACGCGCAGTCGTCTTTATTTCTGTACATCAGATGGGAGGGTCTGATGCACACTAGCCATCTGAAAATTGGCACAAGCAATGAAGTTGTTCCTTCCCCTCTATCTTCAAACTGTACGTCGAGGCAGTCGGCTGGAACTTGTGGCCGTGTGCAGAAGAAGTTCCAACCGTAAGAATAATTCAATACTACTCGGGTATCTGCCACTGTAGTAGCAGTCCATGTAGCTTTGTTGAATTTTTGAAGGAAAACCTCCACATTATCTCCAGGGCCTGGCGGCAGCAAATTGCAGTTATGATATAGCAGCCAGCCCATTAGATAAGTGTAAGGCATCTCCACCCTTGGGAAATCTTTTCGGTGAGGAGCATTGTTGATTAGTTCCTCACCGAAAGTCCTCAAACCTGCGTTTATTCGGCACACCATTGCCGATAGCAAGTTAATTCTGGCTTTGAACACCAAACGTACTGCCGGCCACAGTACGTTTCGGTGAATTCGGTCTACTGTGCTGATCCCGGGCATAACCCATCTTCGTAGCCACAAGGACAGAAAGCCTGCTAGCAAGCCTTCCTTGGAGAGCTTCTGACTACCGTGCCTCAGGTGGCTCAAAGTTTCAGTCCCCGCAGGGATGTCTCCGGTCTTTTTGGGCAGATACTTATCTGGAGACTTATGTGAGATCATTAAACTATTAATCAGATCTGCAGGGATTATTGAACAAGGATTGATGGTCGGAGCCTTGTTTTCTTGAAATCTTCCCTGCTCGTTCTTGGATATTCTATTCTCATGGTAGAATAGATAAGTTGTACATTTATTAGTGTACGCCAAGTGTGATCCACTGTCATACATAGATATGCAAATTAAATAATGGCACATCAGTTCTTGGTAAACCTCAACTAATCGAGGATTCTTCTCTCTGATTTTTGCCAGTTCCCTGTTGGAGGGAACATACTCTTCGTAGGGGGCTTCTCCCATAGGCAGCTTAGAGATGAAGTGTATCTCATGCAGGGCAAGGCCCATCTCACCGAGTGGGGTTACGAAAGTTCCTGTCAAACTCATATACAGCTCCATCAATGCCAAGAATAGGTTACTATTCATCGGTATACCTTGGCTTGTAGAGGCTACCGCTTCATAGAGGCTGATGGATTCCAAGTCTGTCTTGAAGTGCTTCATGATCCAGGCACTAAGCTGAATCTAGTTATGGTTATATGGAGTCAACCACCCTGGTAGCCTAGGTTTGGCCTGGGGATATAATACTGCATCCCCTATGAACTTGTTAATGAATATTGGGGTCTGCACTGGCTGGATAAGAGCCGAATCTTCACTCGGAGTGAATCCAGGTAAGAGACCGGAGAAGGGGATAATACCACCATTGGGAGTGCTGGTGTGGTAGCCCATGTCATTGGCTCTCTCCCCCTTGAAAATGATCCTTCCCAGCCTACCATGACTGCTAGGAGTCAGTTTCCATAGCATCTTTCGGGGATGGGTGGCATGGACAAATGCAGATAGGGGATAATCCATGTCCATGTCAGGGAGATACATCGCCCTCTCCCCAAACTTGAACATCCAAGCCTCTTTCTTGGGGTGTGTTTGTGATTTGAAGTCTATCGCATCCCCGAACAAGAAGGCTGGCTTCAAAAACTGTTGGTCATCTAGCGATACCAACACTTTCCCATCTATCATGGACAGCAGCATTCTGTCCCCTTGAGCAGCTATCAGCTGTGCTCTCTCCTCAAGGTATTCTGGATTCGATTGGAGGAACTCCACGTGGGATAAATTCTCTAAGTAATTTGAACCCACCATACCAGCTGGCGAGCCAAATATTTCAGCAAGTGGGTGAATTTGCAAATCCACTGCCAAAAGAAAAAAGAAAAATCAAGTTAGTGAAAATCTAATTTAAAATTTTTACGCAGATGATTTGGTCTGAGTTTTACGCATAAAGATTAAACTCTGACTATGCAAACTTTACGCTTATTAATAGTGATAAAAACTTTTAAAGTGTAAAGATTCTTTGTCTTACACAAAGTCTTTTTCACTTGTGAAAATTTTACGCTGGCACATATTGATGTGAGCGTATTATGGATTTTTACGCTGGCATGTGTTGACATGAGCGTATTTTAAATTTTACGCTAGCACATATTGATGTGAGCGTATTACGAATTTTACGCTGGCATGTGTTGACATGAGCGTATTTTAATTTTATGCTAGCACATATTGATGTGAGTGTAATGTGAAGTTTACGCTGGCACATATAAACGTATGCGTATGTTTCTATTTTTACGCTGACACGTATAATGTGGGCGTATTTTCTTATTTCAAACTTTACGCTGACACGTGTAACGTGGGCGTAGAGTTTAAAAGTTGGGTTCTTCTTCTTCTTCGATGAACTCATGGCCGAAGTTAGGTAGTGCTCTACCTTTCATGGCCGGAGCTACGATGGAATTTGTCTGTCGGGGCGTCACAGACGATGGGACGATGGTTTTTACGCGGTCGGCCGACGATGAATCAGCGGCGGGCTTCTTGCCCTTGCTGTCGGCGGCGTTCTTGTTCTTGGGAGCCATCGAATTGAAATAAGAAGTATGAAGGAGAAGAGAATCAAGAGAGTTCGAGATTGAAAAAGACAAGTAAAGTTCTCTCTCTACTCGAATAGCTCTATTTATAGAGAATTTTGAATTCGGTTCAAATTCTCGAAATTTACGCTGACTGATGGATATCCCGACTTTTACGCGGACTGTTGAGTATCCCGAATTTTATGCGGATGACCGTTGGATATCCCGAATTCTACGCGGACTACTGAAATCCTGAATTTTACACTTCTGTTCAAAGTATTTCAAATTTTGAAAATAAGTTGAAAACTGTGAAGGGGGTCTTGTAGGAGCGTAAAAAGTACTTCATAGACCAAGTCAAAAAAGTTGAGAACTTTACGCAATTCAAAATGAGTCAAACTCAGACTTTACGCGAAGATTAAACAGAGTACAACTCTACGCGAGCTACTTTACGCGAGAGCTATTTACTAAGCTTTTACGCGAAGGACAGGCTGTCGAATCATGCATTTAATATGCGTGATACTGATTCTGACGTAATGATTTTCTAACAGCGGACAGCACAGAAGCTGAGAAGATTTGATTTACACTAAACCCAATACTGTCGTTTAGTGTGCAGATGGGCTACTTTACGCTCAAGAGATTGCTTCTTTTACGCACGAAAGCTATTCGAGCTTTTACGCTCAAGGTTGTTGTGTGCGTAAAGTTTATTTGAGCTAATTTTACGCTCAAGACTATTTTCAGCCACTTTACGCAGGAAGTTTATTTTTGGCTATTTTACGCCCAGTCTGCTACTTTACGCATGAAGTATATTTTGGAACATTTTTACGTCCGATCTTTTCTGGCTACAGGAGAATGTGGTTAGCTTGCGTGACTTTCATACCTCACTTATTGAGGAATGTGTGTACGTACTCTCCTCATTTTATTGAAGTAGTGGGACACGTATCACCATACGTAAATATCAAAACTATACGTGGGACACGTGTCATCACGCGTAAAGGTTGATTCTCATCATAAGTGACAGTTAGCAAACTTGGTTGCTTTTTACGCACAGGGGATATAGTCTATAAATAGACTTATTTTTAATCATCAAGGGATCAATAGAAAGACAGGAGAGAAGATTCTGAGAAAACTCATATTTTCAGAGTGATATTCCCAGAAACATTTCTTCAACTTTTCTCAAGAACAGGGTGAAGCAAAGCAGGAAAGCATTCGACTGTGCCATCAGTGTTGTTGCTCGATACCTTTCTGGTGACTTAGTTCTTCCGATTGTTTGTCTTCTTCAAGCAGTTTTCTTCATCATCATCATATGGTCCAAGGAACAAAGTGATCGCTCTCAGATCAGACTTCCATAGCAATACTTCCCAGAATAATTTGTACTTTTGTACTTTTTCTAGTTTTCTTTCAAAACCCAATTTTTGGCATTTTGTTAAGTGAAACAGTGGCACCGAAATCAAACAAGGTAAAAGCAGAAAAAGAATCAAGGAGAACATGACCTGCCATAACATCACCCACTGGCTCTACCTCCTCCTCTGCTGTCAAGGCGAACACCCTGCCCACAGATGCTCCCCTCTGGTGCTGTACGAAGTGCTGCTGCTGGGTCTGAAGTGGAGGACCTTTCTCCTGAGCTGCTGGTCCTCTAGTATGCTGCACTCTGTCCTGGCCTCCTCGGATTCCACGAATGTTGCAATCCTTCAGCTAGTGGTCGGATGCCCCACAGTATAGACATACGCCCAACCTCGTCCTACAGGCCTCTCGAGTGTACCCCGGCTTCCCGCAGAAGCCGTACGGAGTAATCTGCCTCTTATCCTGTCCCTGGTGCTGGTGGGCACGTACTGGTGCCTGCTGAATCTGTAACTGAGGCTGCTGCTGAATCTGCCTCTGCTGGAAATGAGGGCGCTTCGCCGGCCCCGCACTAGAGCTCGCTCTAAGAACATTGCTGCCACTCTTCCGCTTGAGGCCGAAGTCCTCCTCTACTATCTGCGCCTCCATCAGTATCTGCTAGAAGGTCGCATCGCGTCGCCCAGAAGTACGACTGTGAACCGCATGAATAAGACCCCTCCTGAACTTGCGGGCCTTATACCCCTCATTCTGGATGAGATCTGGTGCAAATCTACTCAGACGGTAGAATTCCGCTGCATACTCGTCCACCGACGAGTTCTCCTGCACCAATCCGACGAACTGGCCCTCCAGAGCTGTCAAAGCCACATCGGGGTAGAACTTCTCCTTAAAGAGCCGCCTGAAGTTCTCCCATGTCAAACCCCTCATCGACGTACGAGGATCCGTACGAAACCAAGTCAAGGCGATATCAAAAAACTGACTCGCCGCAGACGTCACCCAAAGCCCTTTCGGGACCTCTGCTAACTCCAGGCTCCGCTGGACATCCTCCAACCAGTCATCTGCATACAGGATACCCTCGGTACCCTTGAACTCCCTCGGGTTCATCTTCCTGAAATCTAGGCATGTGTCAGGCCTCCCCTGACCCTGCTGCTGAACTGGGGCACCCTGAACTGTACCCGGTACTACCCTCTTAACTGCTGCCATCGCCAGCTGGTGGGAGTTTTCCATGCTCTGCCGTAACAACTCTGTTTGGCGGTGAGATGCGTCAGCCTGATGCTGCTGGGCCTCTGCCTGGGCCCTCTGGGTCTGTAACATCTGCTGTAGAAGGGCCATCATCTGCAGTGCATCAGTCGGTAGCGGAGGCGGCGGTAGAAGAGTCTCAGGAATGACTATGGACGGTCTCGCAGTTGGAGGTGGAAGATCTCCTGGAACCGTCGCTGCTACTTCCGTCTGAATGACAGGAACTGAGGTGGCAACTCCCTCAACTGCAGCTCCCTCAACCGGAGGTGGAGGTCCTACCGGATCGGGCCTCTCTGGAACAGCACTGGATCCTGCTGCCTGAGATCGGGTAATCGTCATCCTGAGGATAGATTTAAATAAGAAATCAATATGGCACATGATAGGGAATATCAAATAAGGACAATTAAATTTAATACAAAAGAGTTGTCATGGTAATCAAAAGATTAAAAATTTCTTAAAATGTGATTGAGTAACTCCTATCATATCCGAGATTCTATGTCCTAATCGCAGGCTCGTAATTAGTACTCTAAGTCGAGCACCATTACGAGATCGCATTAACTGTGACACAGACCTGTATGGGCCACCACAAAAACATGTTACGACCCACACCCTTATCAGGGGCACGAGCACGTAGGTACGTCCAGCCTATGCCACAGAATTGGCGGTAGAACGCTGTATATGACGTCTGTAAATACTACGACTAAACAGTATAAAGGTACATGTCATCTCCGCACGGAGGAATATAATATGGCATAACTCAATCACAAGATAAAACTAAGGTAGATAGCATGGAAAGGAAATATGATAGATGAAAATAGGAAATAAGTTCAAGATCCAACACAAGCCCAGAGATATACACAACATCACAGAGTCACAAAATATAATATAGAATACTACAGGCTGAAAGTACTAGCTAGATCACAATCCGGGCAAACCTAACTAAGCTATACTACTCTGGGTGTGTAAAGTCTAGTGGCTCTACTATCAGGCCACAGTCCTGGACTACTCCATCTATCTCGACCCCATAGTAGGTCGAGCAGTCTGGCTCAGAATCATCTGTAATATATCAACGGTTTCTTGTCAAGAAAATTAGCAAGTACAAACACTAACAGCAGTTTCCTATGAATTGACAAATTCTATAAGAGACAGTATAATAAAATACAAGACAAAGATATAGGATGACTTGGGAACCATTCGGAAGCTGAGTTACAACCCTTAAACCAAACAAGGACCGGGGTTGTAACCCTTCTCCCGAACAGAACTTAGCCTCCAATCAAGGTATAGCATAAAGGCATGTAGAACATGTAAGTAAATAAATATCATAGCATCATAAGAAAAGTACTGAATGTAGAACTGAGCATGATATAAGATAAGAAGAAATAAATATAAAATGTGCCTTAAATTATTAGAACATTATGTGATCGGCTTGGGAATGTTACAGGACAGGCTATCCACTTGGCCCGATAATCACAAGAAAATCTCTGGAAATGGTCATGCCGGCCAACCTGGATAACGAGCACATGAATAAAATCTCGCTACACCCTACATGAGGTGAGGGCGACGCAAGCACAAGAATATAGTGACAGAAAGGCTTTGATCACATAGCCCTAATAATTCTCTCATGCCCGAATAGTATAATGGATCTGGACATGACACGTCATGACACGTGATTCCATAAGAGGGTAGCAAGTCCTCTTAGAAATCGGTGTCTATACAAGTACAGGGAACAAGACAGGAATGTACCAATATACCAAAAAAATCTAGGAACAACATCTCATGTCATGATACAACATATACTAGTCCGTGAACTATCGTGACTGGAAATCGAGTAAGACACTATAACTGAATCGGATATAGCGGATATCAAGACAATAAAAACTATCAGTGAATGTACTCGCCTGTGGTCCTTAGCTGATAAGGTGAACAGACGCTCAGAGTAATCACAGACCTAAACATGAGGTACTATAAGTCAAACAGGATTTTATAATAAAAGGGAAACTAGTTTAAGTCATGATATGCAAGTCTAAGTCAAACTAGGTCAAACTGGGTCATACTAGGTTATACTAGATCGTAGTAGGTCATACTAGGTCATTGGAAGTCAATCCAAGTCAAACTAGGTTAAACTGGGTCAAAGGTTGACTTACAGTTGACTTTTGGTCAACTGGTCAACTCTGTTCAACTCTAGTCAACCCTAGGTCAAACTAGGCTAATGTTGACCAACTATTGACTTTCAGTCAACTGGTCAACTCTGGTTTGGTTTCGGTCAATTCTAGTTACTTTTAGGCTAAGTTTGACTTTCGGTTGACTTTTGTTGACTTTTGGTCAAAATGGTCAACCGAAGTCAAAACTAGTCTAGGAGCACTATTTTTGACCATTACCAACCAAGGAAACCAAATTTCACTTATATCTTAAACCCTAAATCACTTACCTTAGCTATAGGCAATTACCTTATCTTAGAAATAGGATAAATCTTATTTACCCTAAGATACCATATTGGTATCACGAGATACCTCAACTCTAACTCTAGACTAATATCTAATACTAATTCTATCTAGCCTACAACACCATACCAATATTTACCCTTCTAAAATATCACTAACATATACCATATCTTACCTTACCCTTGCTAACATATTACCTTAATACCAAAATACTAACATAGAACTTAACATCACTAACAAAGGGTTAAGGTGGGGGCTGAATTTGAGTTGGAAAGGATGAATGGATGAATGAATGGTGATATGGATGTGTATGGATGGGTGTATGGAAGGATGAAATGAAAAGGGAAATTGAATGAATGAATGAGTGAATGTGTGTTTGTGGAAGGAAATATGTGAATGAATGTTTGTGGATAGAGGAGGCTGAATTGGTTGAATGTATTAATGAATGAATGTGTATGTAAATGTGGGGGACTGAATGTAGGGACTGCTATGGATAGGAATAGGGTGAATGCATAGATGAATGAATGAATGAATGGGTTAATGAATGGATGCATATGTGAATGGGTGACTGAATTAATGACTGTATGGCTGAAATATATGTTGTATGAATGTGTGTATGGAAGAATAGACGAATGGATGAATTAATGGCTGCTAAGGGGCTGATTGCATATATGAATGGAGTGAATGAATGGAGCTGTGGATAGCTGCCCCTCTCCCTAACACACTACTGCAAGCAGCAGTCTCCTACTGCTACTACTATTGTGAACTGTTGCTGCCATGGGGTAGCAGCTCTCCCACACATACTGCTGCTAAATGCAGCAGTACCATACTGCTACTGCTGTTGCATAATCCCCTCCCCCCTCACTACACTTCCATCTCTCCTCACACTCTCTCTATCACTCTCTTCCCACTCTCTATTTCACTCTCTCTATATCCCTCTCTCTCTCTCTCTCACTCTCTATATCACTCAACACCTACACACACACCTAACCCAAAACAACCACACCACACACACCAATAAATATATTTTAGATCACCCACACACACAATATATATATATATATATATATATATATATATATATATATATATATATATATATATATATATATATATATATATATATATATATTTTATATATATATATATATATATATATATGTATATATATATACATATATAGAGAGACACATACATATATATATAGAGAGAGACACATACATATAACAAATGAAATTATATATATAAGATGCAATACGATACATTAAGAGCAACACTCTAGAAATCTAAAATCTGAGATTAAAATAGGAATAAATCATTCACACAAATATTAACCACATGGTGTCTCCAAAATTGGGGGGTTCCCACTAGGACACAAAACTATACAAGGACACGTCCTAATAACCTCCAAATGGACACAAAATGGACACAAATGGAGATACAACCATGGGGGTCATTCCTATGGATTCAAAATAGTCCTAAATGCATGTAGGAATGAAATAGAGGAGAGATTATACCTTTCGATTGATCAAATCTAAGAAAACTCCTCCAGATACGACACCGACACGAAGAGACCTCCAAATGGACACGAACAAGATCCAAAACTTCCCAAATCTAGCTAGCTCCTCCTCTTGATGAAAATAGAGAAGAAAAGAAATGGATTGATGAAGAAATGGGTTGATTTGAGGTGGAAAAGAATGGAGGCTCCTCTCTAATTTTGGGGAAGAACAAGAAAGAAAATATGTGGATAATAACAAGTGAGGCTCATCCCTATCCCTCTAGTCTTGGCCGGCCAAGTGTGGCTAGGTGTCCCCCTATCCAAATGACTAAAACACCCCCACTTGTCTCTTATTAATTAATATTAGGAAAAGGTTTTAGGTTGAGGCTAAATTAGTCTAGTTTTAAGTCTCTAATAAAACCAAACATATTCATGAATAATTAGTCTAACACACTAACTAAAATATTATCATATGGGCCATGCTTAACTAATGAGTGGGTCCCTCTAGAATCTAAGCTACCCCGGGTCCCCGATACAAGTCAGATTGAGTTGAAATTCGAACCCGACTCAAATAACCCCAAAATAATATCATAAATAAATAAATATTTCAAAAATTATTCTAAAGTAGAAAATGACCAAAATACCCATGTTCTTGAAAACTGGGGGTGACAAATCTATCCACCTTAAAAAAAATTGTCCTCAAAATTAAAACAACAAACACCGAAATCACATACAGTAACAAAAGAATTATACCTCGGGGTTCGAAGAGATAAAGGAAACGCTTCCGCATGTCATCCTCCCTTTCCCAGGTAGACTCACCTGGAGAGTGATGCCTCCATGCAATACGAACCAAGGGTATAACCTGGTTCCGGAGCACCTTCTTTCTACGATCCAGAATCTCTACTGGCTGCTCTGGATAGTGAAGAGTAGGCCCCACCTCGATCGCTGAATGGTCCAATACATGACTGTAAGGAAATATCTACTATAAGTAAAGAACTATCAGTGGCTAGTGATGTAGAGTACAAGATAGATATGTAAATGGCTTGAATTTGCACATGATTACACTAAAGAGTTTGCACATGATTACACTACTTTGGAATTGTTCACATGACCATTTATACTCCCCCGAACCCCAATCAATACACAAAGATCCAAACAAGTTATGTTATTGCACATGATTTAACATGGGGGCCCATAAATGGGTGCACATGAAGTATACATGGGGGGCTCTATTAACATTAGAGTACATGAATCACAAGAGTGCACATGAATGATGAAAGCACATGCATATATGATGTACATGAAAAGCACATGAAATGACGTATCCCGATGCTCCCGAGGGAGATAATATCTCATGAAAGGATCCATATAGTACCAATCCGTGTTAACAACGTGACAGCATCAAGTAAAGTAATCTAGAGCCAGAATATAAATCCTAACAAGTATGAAACGGTCAGAGAATGTACTCACCTGATATCCTGAGTAACAGATGTGTACAGATGTCCGAACTGGAGTCACAAGGTCCTATTTAGAGCAATACAGGTTACACAGCGTTCAATATATAATAATTGAAGTGTACAATACAATCTACATGTTTCTAGGTCATTCTAGATCAAAGTCAACTCCTGGTCAGCTCTAGTCAACCATAAGTCAATTTAGGTCAATCTAGGGTCTGGTCAAACCTAGACTAGTCAACAATGTCAATAAGCAATATTGGTCTCTCTCTAGTCTAGTCAACTCTATATTAAGGCTAGACTCCTAATTATCCAAGTGCCAAAAGACTTATATAAGGTATAAAGTATGCCTCTAATTTTATCCCCTATACCTTGCCCTCAAGACATAATCTAGTACATATACAATATACACTAAGTATTACATATACCTATACAATGTCTAATATCCATCCTAACTCATGTTACCTTACATATCAATATCACTTATAACCCATAGGCCTATATAACTTAGATACCATATATACATCTATGTATCATACCTCACATTATCCCTATAGTATATATAACTACTATTGAACCATGATATAGACTAGCATATATATATATATGAACACTCAGCTTAACTAATAGAAAATGAGTCTAAATATGGTCATGAAGGATGGGTAGTTGGATCACTGAATGTTCTTTGGAAGGGGATGCAGGACAATGAGACAAAACCTGAACCAAAGTTGTGGCTAGGCATTTCAAGGTAATGTGGAACCATATGTTCATATCTGAACATGAGATGTCTATGGGGAATAACCTTAAATGTAGGACAACACGATAAAATGCAGTTGACTAAGGTATGGACTGATCAATGGCTTTATGTCAATATATCAATGGGTACAACAAGGCTAAACTAAGGTATGTGGATACAGGGAGCAGAACAATCAACTTCATGCATCATGTTGAATAAATAAAATAGGCAATTGAACCTTTACTAATATTCTTGGATAATGAATGAAGTGAATAAATCAATTCAGTGTAATCAGCCTTCACCCATCTCCTAATTGATACAAATAGATAGAACAAAACTAAGGAAGCTGATACAATCCAAGACTAAACATGTAACCAAGGACTACATTAGAAAGGGGCACAAGGCTGAACTCAATTGCAGTGTAGTAGAACTTTTAATGAACAGGACAGAAGTAATACATGGTCATGAACAATTATCTGGGACAGTATGGTATATGGATAGAAATCACTTATCAAATGTGGAAAATAAACTTTGAACATATGAATCTTAGCTTTATTAGCAAGACTGCACACACAAGAGACTGGACAATGATAAAGAAACTAAACTCGAGTATGCAGAACATTAGGAATGGCTAGGAATGGTCCTTGATGTCCTCCCAAGGCAAAGCAGCAAGTAGGACAGAACTGTGGTTCAAATGGACTAACAAGATGTTATGAAGGTGGATTAAAATATATAAAATAAAAACTGAATATTAATGCTTAGATATTCATCTGAACTCGGTACTACTGACACCATTCATTACTCATTCGACTGGACATATCTATAAGGGGGAGCAAGTCTTGAAGGACAACACACTAGGGACTGTAATTAGCAATGGGTATGGGTCACCAAATTGTAGATAACTAGACACTAAGGTAGGGGACAGGACAGAACATCTAAAGTTGAACAAAGCTAAGTGAACATGCAACATAATGTGGACTGACATGGATATGAGGACAATTAAGCTAAGGTAGTCTGACACTTAACTAAGGGTATGAAAATAACTGATACTAACTTCTATAAATTAAAACATGTGTTCATGACTAAACAATAGGATGCAGGGGATCGAACAGATGATCAAGGGGGCTGAACATTGCACATGTATGCTCGAACCATCCCTTGCATTGACTGAAACCAAAAATATGTAAAATAGTGAACAAAGATATACATTTGGGCAAAGTATGGACTGACATTGGATTCAGATCTGTCAATAAAATATTGGGATAAATTTGTATGATAATTACTTGGAATGCTACCTGCTCAATGACTGAACAAGGAGTGCCAACAACTCGGGAATGATACCTCAATACACTGGCTATGCAAATTAGGTTTATACATCATGTTTGGATAATCTAGGATTGAACAGAAGGGACAGATCAATTGTGTCATGTGGTAATGTGTTCTAAAGCACAAATGCATGTGCCTAATGAAGTGGATTTTAGAGAACTAAATACATGAATGCAATGCTATGCAAAGAAGTATATAGGTGCAAGTATATCTAATATACAGTGGACAATGCAAGGTAAGGTAATGCGGTAAGGGATGTTGTGGTTTGTAGGACAATGAGTTGCAGACATGTAATAAAGGAAGGCAAGATGCAGGACAATCTGCTGACTCATTGCTCGACTGAATCCAGGGGTAGGATATGTACATCTGAGCATGAAACAGAGGTTAGAGTATGGCATATGGGGTGTAAGGATGCAATGCAGTAAACTATACAAAGTGTGCAAGTGACAAAGACAGGTGCAAAGTGTTCGAGTGTGTGAGATGTGTCATAGAGTATTATGAGTGAACAGTGAGTAGGTGTCAATATTTGTCTACAGCAGTGTCCAATAGTATCCAAGTGGAGTGTCAAAGTGTCCAGAGCCAATGTGTAGCATGGTGTCAGAACATAAGGTGCAGCAGTGTTCGACTGCTCAATCGAAAATCTGTAGGTCGTACCACAGTACGAATTTGACATCAAGTGAAGCACAAATTCCTAGGCTAGGTGTCAGACACTGTTGTTTGCAAAAACAAAAGTATAGAACTTTATTGATACAAACTGTAATAAAGATTACAAGAATTCTGGGAAAATTACAACTGTAGGAATCCAATCTCGATGACGATTGCTTTATCCCTTGGACGATGTGAACTGTAAAGACGAAGCCTTTGAAGTTGAAAACAACTCTGGAAACTGAAGGCAAAAGCCTCTGAAGTTGAAGACAAAAGTCTCGGAAGAATGCAGCAGTACTTTGGCAAGAACTCCTGGACTCTCTGATTTCTGATTTCTGATCTTGATATCTGATCTCTGATCTCTTGAATGAAGACTTGAAACTCTATTTATAGAGTTCTGGAAATAACTAACTTTCAGTTATTTTGGACTGCGCATGATGATTTGCGCAGCATTGGTTTGCGCAACATTGATTTGCGCAGATAGTTACTGGATCGTGGGCCGATTATCATGGACACATGGCATGATTTGATAGAAATGCGCATGATCGTGCATAAACAGTTGCCACGTAATGAACAATCGATGGCATGAATGCCACGTGTAACTTAACAGTTACGTTTGATAGAGTGCGCAGAGTTGAATTACGCATACATGGTTTGTGCAAACTCAAACTGCGCAGGATTGGTTTGTGCTGCCAGCTGTCAGCCGCCCTCGAGCACTGTGCGGCACAGAAAACGAACAGACTCCTTGTTATCCGCGCTGTCAGTTGTCAGAAAAGATTTGATTTGATTTAGTAATGATGACTTCTGCCATGTCAGCTTGCGCAATCGGTTGTGTGCGCAAATTAGAATGCGCAATCGGATGGCTGCGCAATCTGTTGTCTGCGCAATTCAACAAGATGATGTATATTTTGATTTCTTGGTTTTGTTGATTGATGCAACTTGATTTTTTAGGACCTACAAGACCCCCTTCAAAGTTTTCGAAAGTTGATTTGATTCAAAGTTTCGAAATACTTTGAATTTTTGAATTTTTGAATCAAGTTGCGCATGATGATGAGCTGTCTGCGCAAAGCGAAGTATTCCCCGATCTTAGGCGCAATCCAAGGCAGCCGTTTCGTATTTCAAAGGCTATAAATAGCCCACTTCTTCATTTCATTTTTTTACTTTGCCTCTTTCGTGCTTTTGAGAGAAAAATTCCCGAACCCTTTCTGTCTTCTTTCTCCGACGACTTCCATGGCGCCTCGACGATCTAATGTTGCCGCCACCGCCGCTGCGAAGGAAAAAGCTCCGGCCGAATCTTCTGACAGAGTTGCTCGGCGAGCATCTCGACATGAGTCTGCGCACCCTGCTCTGATAGGTAGTAAAACCGATCGAAACCCCTTTTTAGGGTATTTTGACTTCCTTCGATCTTCGAAACTCATTTCTTTTTAGAGATGAGTTCAACTTGCGCCACCCTTTTTAGGGTTTTTGGTTGCATAAACAGTCAGTCTTCATTTTTATGAAGACTGTAATCCTGCGCAATCTATCGAATTGTGCTGACAGAAAGTCAGCGCAATCGATTGATTTGCGCTGAATGTCAGCACAATCGATTGGTTTGCGCTGAATGTCAGCACAATCGATTGGTTTGCGCACCCTATTATGATGCGCAAATTAATGTTGCGCAATCCATGTTAGCGCAATCTAAGGATTGTGTACTCTTCTGTTTTGCTTGTCTGAAAAATAGAATTTTTGACTTGTACTGATCTTCATCTGTTTTTGATGCAGTTGAAACCAATGAAGATCCAAACTATGAACATTTTGTGGGAACTTTGTCTGAATCTGAATATAAAGAAGATTTGTCTCACGTCCATTATCCTCAGTACGATCTGCCGACTTCTCGTCAGGCAATATTGATTTCTCAGGACAACGAAACTTTAATGTGTCTGATGAATGGACAGCCTCTGGAATCAGCAGATGCTGTTATCCACAAGAAACCCTTATTCTTGTTTGGTGACGCCTTTGAAAAAGTCTCCCAGCCTAGGCCAATGATGGAGGAGATGGTAGTCCACCGGGAAGACAGATCATTCTTTATTCCTAAAATTGCTCGATGCCTTCCTTTGTCACGGTATGCTCATACGAGCTACCCAAGGAAAATGGATTGGAACATCACCCTTCTCCAGGATGCTCGTGCAGGGAAGATCTTTGTAAAGAAGGTTAACGGGAAAGATATGTTTTACAGCTCTTCTGACAGATACAGTGTTATGTTGAGAGGTTTAAGACCTAGCTGCATCCCACCGGAAAACTCCTCTATGCTGATGCCCGTCAGAACCCCTATATTCGCAAATGAATTTGCGAAGGAAGAAGGAAGATACCCTGAACAGGATATCAGAATGACTGGATTAGTGAATCCAGATTACAAACGATGGAATTGCATTGCAAATTGGGTTCTGACAACCTTCCAAGACAAACTTCAACAAATTAACCTGTTTCAAGCAGTGCATGCCACTGTATACGGGTTTGCTCCTAACCCTCAAATGTTTTTGGCCTTGGCTGAGCGATACAATTACAGAACAGGAACCTTCATGACCCCGGGTGGAGAGATGGGGTTTGCACTCCATGAGATGAAGTACATCTCATACTTGCCCATGGCGGATGCTCCATATGAGGAGTTTGTTCCCACAAATGACGAGTTGGAGAAACTCAGAAAAGAAAATGCAGAAATGGTAGCAGTGTTTGAGGAACTGCTATGCCATTACAAAATTTGCTCTTTGTACTATAAGAGTGCTACAGCCAACACTTGCTATTCTTCGAAGTGGTTGCCATATTTGTTCTTAAATCATATTGAAGAGAAGAAAACCAAGGAAAATGACAAATGTTACCCTCATTTTTTCAAACCCTTAATTAACACGGAAGTCATGAAGATGATGGAAGAAAGTAAACATTATGATAAGGAAATGAAGGATGATTATCAATATCCACCTTTAAAGAAAGGTGACATTTTGGAGAGTTTTTTGAGAATGGGTTACAGACCCATGTCCAAAGAAGCCCAGTTAGCAGGGTTTCTGACACACTGGCTCAGACGATTCGTGGTCCCGGGATCTAGTGCAGTGGACCGTTTTCATCGCGGTGTACTTTTTGCTGCCGTCAAGCTAGTCTTCGGTTATAAGGTTGACTTGTTATCGGTAATGACCTGCAGATTGAATGCGAGTCTTCGCTTGTATGTTGACTCGATGCTGAAGGCAAAGGGAGAGAAAGAATTCCCCCGTCTCGAAATGCCGTACACTTATCTCTTTGGATGGTTACTCCTCCACTATCCAACTTTAATGGACCCTGGTATGGGACCAGTAGATGGCAGCTTCTTGCGCAGATATTCTCAGGGTAAATGGAAGTACACCTCTCTGAGTGAGTGCAGATTTGTTTTAAATTTGAACAGAGGATGGAACTTCTGTTGCGCCCCTCTCCCGGCCGGTCATGACCAGATGCCACCCAACATGGTAGATTCAAAAATGCAGCCCTTAAACCGTGTGGCCTTTGAATGGTTGAAGACAATTCGACCATCTCATTTAGTATACCGCTTTGAAGAAGAATGCTTTTTGGAACCATACCTCCCTAGCCGTTTTGCTAGACAATTTGGGTATGATCAGTTCCACGTAGGGAATGCAATCACCTGCCTTCAGGGCAAGGGTTTCTTGATTGACGGGGCCCGAGCTTGGGCCTACTACAATGCCCGTGACACAAAGGCTACCTTCTCGATGCCACCAAAGAGCACTCCTCAAGGGCCTCGGATGCTCTTTACATACTCGGTATTTTACACATCTGCAAATACTTTTGCCGAGAACTTTAATCTCGCCGATAGTTTTGCTTCTGCGATAAGATTGAGGAAAGGGAGGATAGCTTTATCAATCCCTGCCAATGATGAGGCAAACGAGCCGGCGGATGAACCCCTAGAAACTTCAAGAGAAATGATGTTCCAACAAGAGATAAACGCAGTAATGCGGATCTCTCTAAGAGTGGGAAAATCTCCTGCCAAGAAAAGAAGAAGAGAGGAGCCTCCTGCTCCTGCAGCAAAGAAGAAATTGGTCTTGGAGCATTCTTCTGATAAAGTGACTACAAGATCCCAATCTCGGCAGCTAGCCGAGACAAATCAAGAAGTTGCTACTACACCAACTTCTGTACAGAAGCAAATAGCACCAATAAATGTAGAGAGTCCCGACAGACCTCTACACAGAAAGAAGAAATTGGTCACCAGAAGAAATTTAGAAGCCTCTTCTTCTAAGGAACTCCTGACTTCAGTAGATGCTGCAGCAGGATTTATAATGTCATCTCCTACACCTATTTCTGAATCAGGGAGTAAAACCCTTGAAGAGACTGAACAGAGGGGAGATCTCGACCCCAGAACTGAAGTTGAAACATTCAGAGAAAACATCATTGAGGATGAGCAAAATATTACACGACCTCTTTCACCCGTCGCGGAAACAACTCAGCTTCCTCCTACTCCTAAGACTCTTCGTGAAGAAGAAGAGCATGAAATGATAGCAGCTTTGGCCGATTGCAGTTATAGCTTGCAAGAAGATCAGACTGCAACCGACAGTGGGAATGCAGCACAAGAGGAAGAAGAAGAGGATGAAGAAAGCTCGTCATCTGGAAATGTTGATGAGTATATACAGGATCCTGAAGGGAACAACGAAGAACACATATCTCTTGATACCGCCGATGATGCTTCAAATCCTAAAAAGGATATTGAAGTGGAGGCGCTCGCAGAAAAAGTTGTTAATCCTGATGAAGACGTCGAGATAGAAATATCTCCTGAAGAAGCGGTCGGTGAAGACGTTCCGAAAGAGAATCTCACCACCGAACCCCAAGGTATAAAACGAGATTTAGCAATCTTCTTTCTTTAAAATAGATTGATATATATAATATCTTCATTTGTAGTTCTTGCAGATCTTGATACTCTACCAACACCTCCAATGGACCTCACCATGGTGCCTATCCCGATGGTGGTTGTTAGTAGTAGCCATCACTTATCTTGCGGTTCTGAAGCAGGTAGTAGCCAAGCTGTCGCAATTGAAGCTACTTCCGTTCAACGGGAGTCTATTCCGGCAGGAGATGCAGTTGTTGTTAGATCAAATCAAGGTAAGACTGTTTTTATTTGATCTTTTTGTTTATTGGCAAATTAGTAAAATAATAATTTTACTTTTTGCAGAAGAATAAACAGGAGGAGCAACCAGCTCTACTTTGGCTCCTTTATTTAAAGAGCCCATCATTCAGCAGCAAAGGTTTGAGCAACCGAATACTCCATCCTCAACAGGGGTAGCTTCGACTCCTGGAACCATAGCCATCAATCAGCAAGTTGTCCAATCTTTTACCAGATGTTTCTTTGAGTCATTGGGATCTCTTGTCCGTAAAATGATAGAGAAAGAAGGAGCTGACTTCATTATGGTCAGGAAGCCCACTTCTTTCCTGATAAAAGCCATAAGAGGCCAAGGAGACGAAGCCCAAGCCGTTCTTCTTGAACATATATTAGATGAGTTGGAAGTATCCATAAGGAAATATAAAGAACTCAAGAAGAAGAATATAGACTCTCTGGTGCAAGCTGAATATGAGCGACTAGCCCAAGAAGCTGATATAGAAAGAATAAACCTTCAGAACCTTTTAGAAGCTCATTCTGTAAAGTCAGCTGAATTCAACTCAAAGATAGAATCAGTTACTTTGGCAGCTGAGAACAAAGGACAGAGGCTTGCTGGATTGAAAGCGGAAATTATTCGCCTTCAGAAGGAATTTGAAGAAGAAACTGCCAATCAACGACTTATGATTGAACAACTCAATGTCCTAATTCAGGAGAAAAATGAGTATGACGAGACTCATAGTGCTGAAATTACCCGCAGGACAGTGGATATGCCCATCTTTGATGAAGAAAATGGGATGGAGGAAGCAAGAATGAGAGTAACAACTAGTCACGAAGAAGAGCTGCAGACCTTGAAGTAGCAAATTGACAATCTGATTGTCCCTCCTTCTTGATTTTGTATTTGTGTTTTATTGCTATAGCTAGATTTTTGTAATGTCCCGTATTTTGATATAAAAGATATTTTGTTGTGGCTCCATTATTTATTGCATATCTTATTTAGATATAAATAAATAGAGATAGAAAATATATTCAGAGGTGCAAGACATGATATATTTCTTGATAATTTTGTAGAAAATAATTATATTCATTATATCTGCTCAGAGGTAATATGGACATGGCAGAATATATTGAATATTATTATTTCGATTTTGACAACTTAATCGAAAACGACAAGTTGCTAATGTAGATAATGAACGATGATGAATCGTCAATATTTGTGAAAATGAATGAACGGGAAGACCATCAAATGATGGATGACAATGAACGGGTGAACCGTCAAACAAATATGATAAATGAACGGATGAACCGTCGGGCCTTTAATGAACGGATGAACCGTCTGATGAATGTGATAAATGAACGGATGAACCGTCAAATGAATATGATAAATGAACGGATGAACCATCGGGCTTTAATGAACGGATGAACCGTCTGATGAATGTGATAAATGAACGGATGAACCGTCTCTTCGTTATTTGAGGAACTTCTACCTATAAATATAACAGAAGTCTGACAGGAATGAACACTTCTGCTTTTCAACATAAAAATGTCGTCCGGAGAAGCATCTAAGAAGGCCGAGATCGCCCCGAAGGTTGAGAAGGGCACTGAAGAGCGCCCTGTCGATCCAATCCAGCCGAAGGAGGCAAAAGCGGGCGAAGGTCCGTCTACACCCCAGCCGCCACGGGATATCTTGGACTTCCTGCTCGAACCAGGAAGGACTGAAGAAGAAGAAGCCATGAGGATGGACGCCTGCAAATTCCTCGTGGGTTCCAGCAAGGAGGTTCTTAGCTCTTTTGCTGATCATGTCTTCGAGAAGGACGGCAGTGGCCCGCGTCCGAATATAGAAAAAGATGATAGTGACCTTTAATATTATGTACTATCATATGATGAAATAAAATTTGCATTTTATTTATGAACTTGATTCTGTTTGACAATTTTACAAGCATTTACATTTATACATAATACTTCTTGAGAAATTTGCCATTGATAGGCATCATGGCAATTCGACCATCGAGCTCTGAAAGTTGATAGGCTCCATTTGAGAAGACTTTGCTTACAACATAGGGACCTTCCCATTTCGCATCGAATTTCCCTTTGCTCATATGAGTCATAGTCATAGGACGTCTGACTGCTAGAACAAGTTCTCCTTGCTGAAATGCTCTGACTTTAACTTTGCGATTGAAAGTCTTTGAGATGCGGGCTTGATATAGCTCAATATGCTGTTGAGCCATTAATCGCTTCTCATCCAACGCTTCTAACTCTTGAAGTCGAAGAAGATCATTATTTTCTGTGGTAAGCTCATTGGCAATAGCGATCCTTAAAGAAGGAATTTGCAGCTCTAAAGGAAGAACAGCTTCACAACCATACACCAAAGAGAAAGGTGTAAAGCCTGTGGGATTGCGGATTGTAGTTCGATAGGCCCAAAGACATTCGCCAAGTTTCTCGCTCCAGTTCCGTTTGTTAGTGGAAACAAACTTCTTGAGGAGTTTAATGATGGTTTTGTTGAAGGCTTCAGCTAGGCCATTAGCGGCAGGATTGTATGCTGTCGAAGCGACATTATCAATCCGGTGATCATCGCAGAATCTAGTGAACTTCTGACTGATGAACTGAGGTCCATTGTCATGAATGATTCTTCGGGGTACACCAAATCTATAGATGACGTGGTGTTTAACGAAGTTGATGACATTGCTAGTCTTAACCTCAGTCAGTGGTATAGCTTCAGCCCACTTGGAGAAGTAATCAGTTATTGCCAATATGAACCGATGTCCTTTAGAAGAAGGAGGATTAATAGGCCCTATGATGTCCATACCCCAAGCTTCAAAAGGCCAGGAAGCAGCCGTCGGGTGTAAGAATTCTGATGGTTGATGAATGAAGTCTGTATGGATTTGACAAGCTCGACATTTCTTTGCATACTCAATGGCATCCGATACCATAGAGGGCCAGTAGTAACCCATACGTCTAATGCGATCTTGTAGCTTAGGACCAGGCTGATGTGCTCCACATACACCGTCATGAGCTTCACGCAGTACTTGCTTAGCTTCATCACCAGCGAGACAGCGTAAAAGAAGACCGTCATAAGTTCGTCGATAGAGAGTTTTAGTAGTTTGATTATAATAGAATCGGAGAGATCGTCGACGAACGCTTGTAGCCTCCTTAGGATCTTCGGGGAGTATGTCATGTACCACAAAGTCGATAAAAGGAGTTCTCCAGTCATCATCGATAACATTAACTTCAGCAAAATTGCTGAATTCAATATTACGATTATTTTCAATACAGAACAGTTCTCGGTTGGAGATAACCACCACCTGCTGTCTTTTAATAGGGATAGCTAAGACAGCTGCAAGATTGGCTAAAGCGTCTGCTTCAGTATTGCAAGCCCGCCGCACATAGTCAATGAAGAAATCTTTGAATGATATAGCTAAATTGATTGCCGCTTCATGATAAGACACTAGGTCCTGATGACGAACTTCATAGGTTCCTCTAACCTGATTAACAACCAATTTAGAATCACCGTATACTTCAAGATATTCAACGTTCAGTTGTTTAGCTAACTGAAGGCCAATAAGTAGAGCATTATACTCTGCTACATTGTTAGAACAAGGTTCATCTAAAGAGTAGGCTCTTTGGATAGTTGATCCGTCTGGAGAAACGAGGACCACTCCAACACCTGCCACAACAGCACCATTTGGTCCAATCCTTGATGCACCATCAAAGAATAAACGCCATGTTGGAAATTCTTCGGAGATCATGTTGACTTCCAATGTTTCGTCTGGAATTTCGTCATAGAGCTTAGATGTCTCAGGTACAGGATGAGCCGCTAAAAAGTCCGCCAGTGCTTGACCTTTGACAGACTTTTGTGGAACATACACCATGTCATATTGAGCTAGCAGGATTGCCCATGTAGCCAACCGAAAATTAAGTGTACTTGGTTTCTTCATAAGTACCCGGAGAGGGTTAACTCGAGATATAACATGAATAGTTTGACCAATGATATAATGCCTCGTCTTTTGTACAGCAAACATGAGAGCCAAGCATTCTTTTTCAACTGGACTATAACGGTGTTCAGCACCAATCATAGTACGGCTAAGATAATAAATGGCCTGTTCGTGACCTTCTTTGTTCTTTTGGGCAAGTAAAGCACCCAATGAATGATCCATAGCACGGACATACATTAAGAACGGAATACCAGAAATAGGTGGCACCAAGACTGGTGGGTTCATAAGATATCGCTTGATATCATCGAATGCTTGTTGACATTCTTCAGTCCAAACGAAAGATACACCTTTCTTCATTAGTTGAGTGAATGATCTGCAACGTCCAGACAAGTTCAAAATGAATCGCCTGATGTATGCAAGTCGACCTTGGAATCCTCGTAGCTCTTTTAAGTTGCGTGGAGGACGCATCTCTTGAATGGCTTTGATCTTCTCGGGATCTACGTGTATACCCTTAGAGGTAATGACGAAGCCGAGAAATTTGCCACTAGAGACACCCAAGAACGACTTGGTGGGATTCATTTTGAGTTGATGTTGGCGTATGAGATTGAAGATAGTTCTCAGGTCTTGGAGGTGATCTTCCTTTAGACGACTTTTGACAGCAATATCGTCAACATAGCATTCAACAGTTTTGCGAAGATGATCTTTAAAAATAGTACTCATAGCACGTTGGTAAGTTGCACCAGCATTCTTAAGACCAAATGGCATCACCGTATAGCAATAAACACCACGAGGAGTGCGGAAAGAAGTATGCTTTTCATCTTCAGGATGCATCTTGATTTGATTGTATCCAGAGAATCCATCCATAAAAGATATTCGTTCGAACCCACAAGTATTGTCGATCATGACGTCCGTAATAGGAAGAGGAAATTCATCTTTTGGACATGCTTCATTAAGATCCCGGAAGTCAATACAGACTCGAACTTTGCCAGTTTTCTTCAGAACTGGGACGACATTGGCTACCCAATCAGGATGTTGTTCTTCTCGAATGAAGCCACAAGCAATGAGCTTTTTGACTTCATCATCGATCGCGTCCATCATTTCTGGTTTGAAGCGTCGCTGTTGTTGCTTAACAGGTTTTGCATTAGGCAAAAATGTTCAATTTATGTGTAGCAATCTTGGGATCTAAACCCGGCATGTCTTCATAACTCCAAGCAAAGACATCAATATATTCTTTAATAAGAAGAATCAACTCTTCCTTGTCTGTTTCTGGAAGATTTTTGCTAATAAAAATTGGCCGAGGTGAATCTCTTTCTCCTACATCAATTTGAAGTAGTTGATCTTCAGTAGGGGGTTCACGTTGTTCAAAGCGAAGTACCCATTGATTGTCCATATGCTGAGCCCAAGGATCTGTTTCAGGATTTTCTTCCACATTCTCGTCATAGTCTTCTGGAAGTTCAACGGAGACCATGTTAGATGATACGACCAACCTATGGACTTCACCAATGCTAGTATCAGAATCCCAAGATCTGGAATCAGATGAGTTAGAGCGTTCTTCACTGTCGGAGTCGGAGACTGCTGGGGATAACAATGGAGGAGAAGCATATCCGAGACCTCTCTTAGTCCTGCTATAGTACATGTCTGACTTTCCTTTCGGAACAGTTGTACGAATAGGAGTTCGTCTACCCTTACCGTAATTGAAGCCACTTTTGAAATCATAACCCATTTTCCGAATGATGTCTTTTGATTGTTGACTATAACGATGGAGTTGGATACGCCCCGTGTCGTTAAATTTACTGTCATCCGTATAACTGAATTTTTGTTCTGGTCCTTTAATAAAAATTATTGGACTTTCACCTCTCTTTCGAGAAGAGACAACAAAGTATGAATCATCTGAGTGTTCGAGTAAGACCTCTGTATGAAGAGATTGCACAACTCCCATTGTAATTGATTGGAAGCTATCTAACATATCTAAATAGTATTTAGTATGATAAATAACATCAGTATACTGAAAAGTAGGTGCTTTTTCATTGATTTGTACATCAGTATTTACAACAGGACCTTTGGCCTTAGCAGGCTTAGTCAGATTAATTACAAGAGGGGGAGAAGAAGAACGTGGAGGCGGTTTGTTACGACGGAGGTCGATAACAAGTGGCTCAGAGGAAGTGAGCTCCTTTTTTTCTTTGTTGCGAATGAGATCAACAACAATTGGCTCAGAAGAAGTGAGCTGCTTTTTGTCCTTGTTACGACGTAAATCGATAACAAGTGGCTCAGAAGAGGTGAGCTCCCTTTGATCTTGATCAGCATCAATTGACTTCTTTTGGGCTGATAAGTGAATAGCCAGTGGCTTGGAAGATTGAGGATGAGAAACTCGCCCTTTGACGGGTATGATTAGAGTGTCTTTAGGCGTCGCTTCTTGTTCTTCTTCAGTGTCTAATGCTAACACGATTTTCATGAATTCATCCTTATACATCCGAGCGTCGTTGCAGTATGCTTCAACACCTTTGAAGGGATAAAGATCCGCAACCTCCTTACGAACTACGCCTTTGTCATCAACATATTTGAAACATTGATGAAGGGTTGATGGAACAACATTGTGCTCGTGTAAGAATGGTCTCCCCAATAGAGCGTTGTAAGAACAACCAAAATTGTCAATAATGTAGAATGTAACTTTTGTGCGAAGATTGCCAATTTGAAGTTTTAGGCGAATCTTGCCCAAAGGTTCACTCTTTCCTTGATTGAATCCAAAGATGGTAGTGATTGTAGTGGAGAGACTATGCACAGGAATTTTCAAAGCATCGAGCATTGTCTTCGGCATGATACTAAGAGCAGACCCTGGATCTATCAGAATACGATCGACTTTCATCGAATCGACATATCCTGTATAGTAAAGAGGACGGTCATGCCTGTTGTCTTCCATCAGCATGTCATCTTGCGTAAAAGTTATGTTCGGAATGAATTCCTGAACACTATTACAAGAGACTGATTCTGCTTCGGGCTTTTTTAGAAAGGTTAGACAAGCTTCTGCTTGCATAAGAGCTTCGCTGAGGTTTTCTCGAGTCTCTTTGGAAAGACGCAAGAGTTCAAAGATAGACAACTTTGCTGGGGTATTGGCTAGTTGAGCCAATATATCGAAGTTGTAAGGCTTCTCAAGTCCTGTAGGAGACGATTTCTTCAAAGGTTTGTCAAAGCGGATTTGTTGTTTGCCTTTATCAGCAGTCACTGGCTTAGGAGGAATAGGAATCACAACTGGTGAAGGTGCAGCAGGATTCTCTTCAGCTAGAGCAGGTTGTGCTGAGGTAGGTTCAGAAGAAGAAGCAAGATTCTCTTGAGTTTCAGGGTAATCCTTCAAATAGGGCTTTCCTGATCTGGTGCCTAATAGAATTTCTTCGTCAACTATGGGATCAAAAGATACCATGTTGCAAATCTTCGTCTTGCCTTTGGAGCGACTTTTCTTCTTGGAAGAAGAAGAATCCTCGAACTCTGAAGTAAGATCGGGGTGAATCCACATAACCTCGCCATTGTCTAGAGACAAAGGAACGAGACCTTCATTTGGTGGAGAAGGAATATTTTCAATCTCAAGAGTAGTTTTCGGAATAGGAATGACACCATGCTGTATCATCTGCGGGGGAAAGTTACCGAACTGAACTGAAACCATATTGGCAGTGACAGTCTTTTCATCTTGTTGCAGAGTAACAACTCCAGCATTAACAAGCTCTTGAATCTTGCCCTTGAGCACATAACATGCTCTAGTAGGATGTCCAATGAATCGGTGGTAAACACAGTATTTAGGATGATCGGTCTTACCGACTTCATCAGGTTTCTTTGGGTCTGGGAGCTGGATCTTATTGCTTTTGAGTAAACAATCGAAGATACTTGCCGTGTCATTCTCGTCAAAAGAATACTCTACCTTAGGACGAGGTTCCCTCGGTTGTGGTGCAGAAGGAGTGGAAGTGGACGTAGGCTGAGCTACGTTGACAGCCAAAGACTCTTTGCTTTTGTTCAAGTTAATGTTTAAAGTCTCTTTCGCTTTACGATTGTTCTGGCGATTACCACCGCCTGACGCTTGATGTTCATCCCGATCGGGGTTAGACATTTGTACCCCCAACTGTTTGAATTTATCAGCACTTACTTCAGCTGCTTTGGCATTAACAATGAAGGATGGCCAGTCTTGAAACTGAGTTGAGCCTGTCCACATACTGATAAAAGGCAAGAGATTTGCCTTACAAGTATCTATGGTAACAACAGCAGGAGTCCCTGGAGGCATTTTAAGGGCTTCTCGACGAAAACGTTCAATGAAACTCTCTGCAGTCTCGTTATGTTTCTGTTTGATTTTATTTAGGGCTGACATAGTCATGTCATTGAATCCCTCAAAGAATCGTTCTAGAAAGATTTGCTTGAGACCTGAGAAAGAAGTGATACAACCATCGGGCAGACTTCTGTACCAGTCATATGCTACGCCGGCTAAACAACCGACGAACACTCTGGTAAGAAGAGCGTCGTTTGGTTGAAGTTGAACAGTCATTACCTCGAAGTGATTGATGAATTGACTTGGTGAGGTACTACCGTCAAAGAGAGCGATTGTTGGAATCTTGTATTTGGGAGGAAATGGAACTTCTTTCCATTCGACGGGATATGGCTGTTTGATTCCCAACCTTTGCAGGTTGTCTTTCTCTTTGAAAGCTTCAAACTGAGTTCGTAAAAGCTTGACTGCTTCATTAGCATCTTCAGATGAAGAGGAAGGAGCCGTGGTAGGAGGAGGGACAGCATTATAAGCACTACCCCCAGCACCTGATTGACTGGGTGTATTTTGAACTTGTACTTGCACAGGAGGCATCTGAGGAGGTACTACCCCCAGCCCAGTATTGACAGGCACCGATGAAGCTATGATTTCAGGGTTTATAGCAGCCGGTACAGTTGGTGGGGTAGCATGTTGTGCCATAATGATAGAATGCATACTGGCGACCATTTCAGCCATGGTTTTCAATTTGTCCTCCAGTGCAACAATACGCTGTTCTTGGTTTACAGAAGTTGAAGCATCTGGATCATCAGTAACAACATATGCCGTCACTTCTCTAGGCACAGTAGACGAAACTGTTTGTTCAGAGCTTTCACTATATGCATCATAATCAGAGAAAGATTCGTCTCCTGACTGAAAAGTAGGAAGATAAGCTGAAGGATCTTGGGGAAGATTCCTTTGACCGATTGTGTCTCGGCTGTGGGAACGAGTATGTTGAAATACTCCTTCAGAGGATTCTTGGAGTAAATCCAAATATCGTTGGCTTGGTCTGCGAGGCTTACCATGTTTGGAGCACTTTCTACCCCCGGTGTCTCGGGAAGCCATATTGACAGAAGCGTACAACACTTCGTCTTCTTCTGACATTGGTTCTGTTTTAGCAAAAGTCAGACGATCGAAAACAGATCGCTTTGTTGTTGGACAACAACATTGAATGATGACTTTATGATTGCAATGATGATCAGATGGTTGATTTGAAGGAGTTGAGACATTATCCCGTTTTTGTCTTAGATGTTCTCGAAGATCAGAAATCATGCCGGGACGGGGAAAAGTTTGAGGAATGTGTTCTTTAACAATATTTGGGACATGGTTTCGATTCTTCAAATGTTTTGTCCCCTGTGTATACAAGGAAGTACTCATCTCATTGGCATAGGTATCAGAATTTATGTTCCTGGAGATTTGTCTTTGAGGCTTGACCTTCGGCATTGGCTGTTTACGTTTTGCCGAAGTTGTCCTGTTAAGATATGTTCGTAGGTCTGCAAATTCACTCCCAGGGGTTTCTGTTTGAGACACCAACAGTTTTCCTTGTTTGGAACGGGATATTTTGAAAGTTGGGAGGTCTTGGAATTCTGCTACTGGGGTAGGCAGAATACCTTTTTGATCAGTGCAAGTTCCTTTGTTATGAAGGTAAGAAGAATCTTTGTTTGTAGGAGATCTTGTGCTGACGGGTGTTGAAACACGTTCAATTTGATCTGCTTCAGTAAAGACCGAAGAAGACTGAGAAAAGACCAAAGGGCCTTTTCCTTTGTTCTGAGAAGAAGGGATAACTAAAGAGCATTTCCCTCTGTTGTCTTCCAAGTCATGAGACAAGGAAGTTTGAGAAAAGACCAACGGGCCTTTTCCTTTGATCTGAGAAGGAGGAGGAATAGCCAAAGGACTACCCCCAGTAGATTGTGCTAGAACAGCAGGATGTTTAAGAGGAGAATCAGATATTTTCTCTTGATTATGAGAAGGAGAGAGTCTAGCCAAAGGGCTGTTTCTTTTGGTTTGCGCAGAAGTGATTTGCGCATGAGTGGAGGGTACATTGGTTCTGGCCACAGAAGTAGGAGTCCTTGCTTTAGAGTGCTTAGGATGCACTTTGGTTGCTGGAATGCTGTTTTGCGCAGGAAAAGCTACTGCCAATTGTGCCAGAGTCATAGGAGTCTTCTGTTTTGACAAGGCAGCATATGAAGTAGCTTGTGCAACTTTTGCAACAGATTGCGCAGCATTGACTGTAACAGATTGTGCAGCAGTTGCTGAGACAGACTGTGCAGCAGTTAACACAGCAGTTTGCGCAGCAGACTGGCCAGCAGATTGTGCAACAGAGTGTGCAGCACCTTTGGTGGCAAAACTGCCAGATTGTGCAGCAGTCTTGGAGACCCAAACTGAGCGCACTTTGCTCTTGGCAGAAGTGGCTGCAGTACGGGGAATGGTCTTGGAGTTGAGCATTGCCTCGTAGGCTGTCTGGTTGACCTTGACAACCAGGGTCTTCTGCGTCTTCCCGATAGACGCTACGTCATATTGAGTTGCTACTTCCTCGTCGGAGGAGAAAGTTGTCCCCAGCAGAGTCGCCATTTTGTTTGCAAAAACAAAAGTATAGAACTTTATTGATACAAACTGTAATAAAGATTACAAGAATTCTGGGAAAATTACAACTGTAGGAATCCAATCTCGATGACGATTGCTTTATCCCTTGGACGATGTGAACTGTAAAGACGAAGCCTTTGAAGTTGAAAACAACTCTGGAAACTGAAGGCAAAAGCCTCTGAAGTTGAAGACAAAAGTCTCGGAAGAATGCAGCAGTACTTTGGCAAGAACTCCTGGACTCTCTGATTTCTGATTTCTGATCTTGATATCTGATCTCTGATCTCTTGAATGAAGACTTGAAACTCTATTTATAGAGTTCTGGAAATAACTAACTTTCAGTTATTTTGGACTGCGCATGATGATTTGCGCAGCATTGGTTTGCGCAACATTGATTTGCGCAGATAGTTACTGGATCGTGGGCCGATTATCATGGACACATGGCATGATTTGATAGAAATGTGCATGATCGTGCATAAACAGTTGCCACGTAATGAACAATCGATGGCATGAATGCCACGTGTAACTTAACAGTTACGTTTGATAGAGTGCGCAGAGTTGAATTGCGCATACATGGTTTGCGCAAACTCAAACTGCGCAGGATTGGTTTTCGCTGCCAGCTGTCAGCCGCCCTCGAGCACTGTGCGACGCAGAAAACGAACAGACTCCTTGTTATCCGCGCTGTCAGTTGTCAGAAAAGATTTGATTTGATTTAGTAATGATGACTTCTGCCATGTCAGCTTGCGCAATCGGTTGTGTGCGCAAATTAGAATGCGCAATCGGATGGCTGCGCAATCTGTTGTCTGCGCAATTCAACAAGATGATGTATATTTTGATTTCTTGGTTTTGTTGATTGATGCAACTTGATTTTTTAGGACCTACAACTGTCCCTACACAAATCAGTCTCTAGGGAGTGAAATAGTATCGCGTCGAGGGGACACGAGACTCGCAGCATCAGGGGACTGCTACAGTGCCATTGTAGTATAAACTGCGTGTCCCCGTGTCCATTTCGACATAGCAATCGACACCAAATCCAACTCAGTCCTATATCATTGCAATCTACATAATATAGGCTACCTAAATATATAATTTATTCTGAAATTGGTGAACAAAACATCCTATGGGACATTCCATCGAATACTTGAGACACGTCTCTGATACTCTTACGATACGCACCTCAAATGGACTCGAACTAGACCTAAATCATTCCTAGGGCTAGAGGGATCCTAAATGGATGCATCTACAATAAGAAATCTAGAATTTAATAGGTTTAGAGGCCCTTACCAATTGGGAGTTCGAATCCCAATAAAAATCCTCTTGTAAAGCTCTCCCACTAAATCTAATGGTCAAATTGCTCCAAATCCTTCCTAGCTAGCCAATAGAGAGCTCCTCTCTTCAATGGGAATAGTTTGCAATTGGTTTGGATAAATTTGGAGTTGATTTGAGGAATGGAGGAAATTTGGGGAAGAATACCAAAACTAGGGTTAGGGTTTCAATGAAAGAGGAAGGAAGGGGGCTAATGATGACTTATATAGTGGAATAGGGCTGTTGTGGCCAGCCATGATGGTGTGGGCTAGGGTTTGGTCAAGTTGCATTAGCTACAAGTCTTCCTATTGTCATTTAAAGGCCCTTTTTGAGAAAAGGTCCAAAGTGGTTTGTCATTCTAAGTCAAATCTAGCCTATTAATGCTATTCTAACATAATTAGAACCCAACTAATCAAGTCTAAGTCCACTAGCTAGATTCTATGGTCATGGTTAGCCTCTAGTCAAAGTAGTTCTAAGGTTTCACTAGCAAAAAAACCAAAGTCACAATACACCAAATTAATTAATTAATAAAATAATTCAAAAGAAACCACAATGACCAAAATACCCTTATGCCAAAAGTAGAAATAAATCATCCCAATCACATGGTTAGGTCTCGATGGTCATGGTTAGTCTCTAGGTCAAGTAGTCTCTAGGGTTACACTAGTAGAACATCAAAATCACAAAGCAATGATTTAAATAGTTTCAAATTAATTAAAAATTCACTAAAAATTATAAATCATATTATTAAGTAACAAATTTTTACAAAGGTTCAAAATTACCCTTATTTTAGAAAAGTGGGTATTACAAGTCTACCCTCCTTAGAAGAATTTCGTCCTCGAAATTAAGAGTGATTGTACACCTTCTGGGTAAAACCCCCAACAATCAAGGACGAAGCTTCTACCTTGTAGCGACTCCGTGGGATAAACCAAGAGGGGTCTTGTGTCAGAAAAGTCGTGTGATAATGATGAAGCACAAGATGGCGTGTCTGAGTAGGACACAAAGGTCATGGGTGTAGGGTGTCATGTATAGGTCATGTATGTGAAGTTGGTTTTGAGAAAACAACTAATCTTGTGCTCCTAAATTAAAAGTCATGGCAATGTGCATATGATAATCATAATTAAAGTAGGAATGGTCAAATGACCTAAATTGGACCAAAAGTTACGATGCCAAAGTAGTACAAGGGAACAAGTTTGAGTGGGACATAATATATCAAAGTGAAGATATTCTTGTCTACTACAAACTCATGAAAGAAGTTTCCAAAGATTTACATCTCCGATATTCCAGAAATCAAACTCACAGAAAGAATATTCGTCTACCTATAATACTCTCTCTAGGGTTCCCATCTAGCCATTCTAGTCATACTACAGCACAAGCAATCACAAGGTATCAAAACATACAAGCAATGTGGGGTGTATCAATTATTTCAAAAGACATGCTAAGGTCTAGGCTGGAAATCTGGGTACTTCTGAGGCTCTAGGTGGAACTGGATACTGCTCCCTCAAGATCTCAGCCTGAACTCTTTGTGTCTCTAACACATCCCGGAGAAGTCTGAATATCTGAGCTCCATCAGGAAACAACCCTCCCGAGAATATGATATGGGGTACCACTATAGGAGGCATAGGAAGACTCTCAGTCTCAGGCGAAGCTACAGCTACACTCAAGGACAGGCTCTGGTCTTGGGTGCCGTACTGGAAAGGATAAGAAAAATAATAAATCATCAAGGTTGTAAGGCAGACTAACATCCTATATGAAAACTGGTAGGTTTATAAATAACAGAGGAATCATCTATAATGGGTTACTATTCTAATACCAATGCTAACTATCATCTCTAGGGTACATACACTCTACAAGTCATCGTATCATTACACTGTGAAAGAACTACATATGAATAAGCTCTACAAAAACTAAAATATCCCTACTCTTAAGTTATTTGATGATGGAATACAATTTTATAACAACAAAAGGGTACGATAGAGATGATATGTTTAAAAAACCTTCTCAAGATACAATCTAATAATCATATGCGTATGTCCAAAATCATGTTACTCAGAATCCTCGACATGCCAGTAAGCAAGGCTGCGATAAACGATAGATTCCATAACTGGGGTATGCACCTCTATAATCATGTCATTTAGAATTCTCGCTATGTCGACTAATATAGCTGCAAGAAATTCCAAATCTCATAACCAAGATATGTACATCCGAAGTCAGGTCTCTACGTTTCCGCCACGCCGGCTAATATGGCTGCGATAAACTCCAGGTTCCATAATCAAGTAGATGTTTTACCATCCCTGTTATTTCTGTCAACATATGTTATCAGAAAATATCGTAACTCAGGCCATAAAATTCATCTCGATAGGAAAATCAAAATCAACAACGATCCATCAAAAATCAAATTCAATAACAAGGAGTAAGGGTGAACAAAACAAATGAAGGGATTTCAAATTGAAGCTTAAATAAGATTCTCAAGGGTCGTCCCAGGAATCTCTCGAGGATTTCTAACTGTGATTGAGTATCCTCTCATTCTAACACCTTACTTCCTATATTCTATCGTAGGCTTATAGCAGTACAACTAAGTCGTTGCGCTACTACGATATCGCAATAATGCGACTCTCGACCTGCATGGGCCACCACTAAAAATGTGTCACGACCCGCACCCAGTGTAGGGGCATGATAAGTGGGTACGTCCAGCCTACGCACAGTGTCGACGGTAGAACGCTGTTCTAGGTCACTATCTAATCAACAACTTACGCAATTATATAATGTACCTGTCACAATCCCAACTCCAAATGGAGGACAAGTATAAGATACGATAATATCCAATCATAATCTAAGCACGATAAGATAATACAGGAGTCTAACAACTATATAAAACTCAAAACAACCACAACTTAGATAAACTCCCAAAATAATAACATCTCAACAATCTTAAAACACCACTTATTACAAAACAAGTTCTAAAAGAGAAACTAAACCATAAACTAGTAATCTACTCCAAGCTCTACTGGTCCTCTAGGGTAGCTGTGAATCTCCAGATTACCAGTAATATTTTTAACAGGTCCAGTCAGAAAAGGAACGAGTACAATACATCTCACGAAGTTTATATCATGACAGAAAATGTAAGCATGCTATAGTGTAAGATACATAAAATGCTGAAGAATATACATGAAGTAAAAGAGGTGATTGTAAGGAAATATCTATTATAAGTAAAGAACTATCAGTGGCTAGTGATGTAGAGTACAAGATAGATATGCGAACGGCTTAAATTTGCACATGATTACACTAAAGAGTTTGTACATGATTATACTACTTTGGAATTGTTCACATGACCATTTATACTTCCCCGAACCCCAATCAATACACAAAGATCCAGACAAGTTATGTTATTGCACATGATTTCACATGGGGGCCCATAAATGGGTGCACATGAAGTATACATGGGGGGCTCAGTGAACATGAGAGTACATGAATCACAAGAGTGCACATGAATGATGAAAACACATGAATACATGATGTACGTAAAAAGCACATGAAATGACGTATCCCGATGCTCCCGAGGGGGATAACATCTCATGAAAGGATCCATATAGTACCAATCCATGTTAACAACGTGACAGCATCAAGTAAAGTAATCTAGAGCCAGAATATAAATCCTAACAAGTATGAAACGGTCAAAGAATGTACTCGCCTGATATCCTGAGCAACAGATGTGTACAGATGTTCGAACTGGAGTCACTATGTCCTATTTAGAGCAATACAGGTTACACAGCATTCAATATATAATAATTAAAGTGTACAATGCAATCTACATGTCTCTTGGTCATTCTAGGTCAAAGTCAAGTCCTGGTCAGCTCTAGTCAACCATAAGTCAATTTAGGTCAATCTAGGGTTTGGTCAAACCTAGACTAGTCAACAATGTCAATAAGTAATATTGGTCTCTCTCTAGTCTAGTCAACTCTATATTAAGGCTAGACTCCTAATTATCCAAGTGCCAAAAGACTTATATAAGGTATAAAGTATGCCTCTAATTTTATCCCCTATACCTTGCCCTCAAGACATAATCTAGTACATATACAATATACACTAAGTATTACATATACCTAATACAATGTCTAACATCCATCCTAACTCATGTTACCTTACATATCAATATCACTTATAACCCATAGGCCTATATAACTTAGATACCATATATACATCTATGTATCATATCTCACATTATCCCTATAGCATATATAACCACTACTGGACCATGATATAGACTAGCATATATATATATATATATATATATATATATATATATATATATATATATATATATGAACACTCAGCTTAACTAATAGAAAATGGGTCTAAATATGGTCATGAAGGATGGGTAGTTGGATCACTGAATGTTCTCTAGAAGGGGATGCAGGACAATGAGACAAAACCTGAACCAAAGTTGTGGCTAGGCATTTCAAGGTAATGTGGAACCATATGTTCACATCTGAACATGAGATGTCTATAGGGAATAACCTTAAATGTAGGACAGCACGATAAAATGCAGTTGACTAAGGTATGGGCTGATCAATGGCTTTATGCCAATATATCAATGGGTACAACAAGGCTAAACTAAGGTATGTGGATACATGGAGCAGAACAATCAACTTCCTGCATCATGTTGAATAAATAAAATAGGCAATTGAACCTTTACTAATATTCCTGGATAATGAATGAAGTGAATGAATCAATTGAGTGTAATTAGCCTTCACCCATCTCCTAATTGATACAAATAGATAGAACAAAACTAAGGAAGCTGATACAATCCAAGACTAAACCTGTAACCAAGGACTGTATTAGAAAGGAGCACAACGCTGAACTCAATTGCCGTGTAGTAGAACTTTTAATGAATAGGACAGAAGTAATATATGGTCATGAACAATTATCTGGGACAGTTTGGTATATGGATAGACATTACTTATCTAATATGGAAAATAAACTTTGAACCTATGAATCTTAGCTTTTTTAGCAAGACTGCACACACAAGAGACTGGACAATGATAAAGAAACCAACTCGAGTATGCAGAACATTAGGAATGGCTAGGAATAGTCCTTGCTGTCCTCCCAAGGCAGAGCAGCAAGTAGGACAGAACAGTGGTTCAAATGGACTAACAAGATGTTATGAAGGTGGATTAAAATGTATGAAATAAAAACTGAACAGTAATGCTCAGATATTCATTTGAACTCAATACTATTGACACCATTCATTACTCATTCGACTGGAAATATCTATAAGGGGGAGCTAGTCTTGAAGGGCAACACACTAGGGACTGTAATTAGCAATGGGTATGGGTCACCAAATTGTAGATAACTAGACACTAAGGTAGGGGCAGGGCAGAACATCTAAAGTTGAACAAAGCTAAGTGAACATGCAACATAATGTGGACTGATTAGTCAGACACTTAACTAAGGGTATACAAATAACTGATACTAACTTCTATAAATTAAAACATGTGTTCATGACTAAACAATGGGATGTAGGGGATCGAACAGATGATCAAGGGGGCTGAACATTGCACATGTATGCTCGAACCATCCCTTGCATTGACTGAAACCAAAAATATGTAAAAGATTGAACAAAGATATACATTTGGGCAAAGTATGGACTGACTTTGGATTCATATATGTCAATGAGATATTGGGATAAATTTGTATAACAATTACTTGGAATGCTACATGCTCAATGACTGAACAAGGAGTTTAAACAACCCGAGAATGATACCTCAATACACTGGCTATGCAAATTAGGTTGATACATCATGTTTAGATAATCTGGGATTGAACAGAAGGGACAGATCAATTGTGTCATGTGGTAATGTGTTATAAAGCACAGATGCATGTGCCTAATGAAGTGGATTTCAGAGAACTAAATGCATGAATGCAATACTATGCAAAAGAGTACATAGGTGCAAGTATATCTAATATACAGTAGACAATACAAGGTAAGGTAATACGGTAAGGGATGTGGTTTGCAGGACAATAAGTTGTAGACATGTAATGAAGGAAGGCAAGATGCAGGACAATGTGCTGACTTATTGATCGACTGAATCCAGGTGTAGGATATGTGCATCTAAGCATGAAACAGAGGTTAGAGTATGGCATCTGGGGTGTAAGGATGCAATGTAGTGAACTATGCAAAGTGTGCAAGTGACAAAGACAGGTGCAAAGTGTTCGAGTGTGTGAGCTGTTTCACAGAGTATCATGAGTGAACAATGAATAGGTGTCAATATGTGTCTATAGTAGTGTCTAATGGTGTCCAAGTGGAGTGTCAAAGTGTCCAGAGCCAATATGCAGCATGGTGTCAGAACATAAGGTGCAGCAGTGTTCGACTGCTCAATCAAAAATCTGTGGGTCGAACCATAGTACGAATTTGACACCAAGTGAAGCACAAATTACAAGGCTAGGTGTCAGAAATTGTTCCTACACGAATCAGTCACTAGGGAGTGAAATAGTATCGTGTCGAGAGGACACGAGACTCGCAGCAGCAGGGGACTGCTACAGTACCAATGTACTGTAAACTGTGTGTCCCCGTGTCCATTTCGACACAGCAAATGACACCAAATCCAACTCAGTCCTATACCGTTGCAATCTACATAATATAGTCTATCTAAATATATTATTTATTCTCAAATTGGTGAATAAAACATCATATGGGATATTCCATCGAACACTTGAGACACGTATCCGATACTCTTACGATACGCACCTCAAATGGACTCGAACTAGACCTAAATCATTCCTAGGGCTAAAGGGATCCTAAATGGATGCATCTACAACAAGAAATCTAGAATTTAATAGGTTTAGAGGCCCTTACCAATTGGAAGTTGGAATCCCAATAAAAATCCTCTTGCAAAGCTCTCCCACCAAATCTAATGGTCAAATTGCTCCAAATTCTTCCTAGCTAGCCATAGAGAGCTCCTCTCTTCAATAGGAAGAGTTTGCAATTGGTTTGGATGAATTTGGAGTTGATTTGAGGAATGGAGGAAATTTAGGGAAGAACACCAAAACTAGGGTTAGGGTTTCAATAAAAGAGGAAGGAAGGGGGCTAATGATGACTTATATAGTGGAATGGGGCTGTTGTGGCCGGCCATGATGGTGTGGGCTAGGATTTGGTCAAGTTGCATTAGCTACAAGTCTTCCTATTGTCATTTAGAGGACCTTTTTGAGAAAAGGTCCAAAGTGGTTTGTCATTCTAAGTCAAATCTAGCCTATTCATGCTATTCTAACATAATTAGAACCCAACTAATCAATTCTAAGTCCACTATCCAGATTCTTGGTCATGGTTAGCCTCTAGTCAAAGTAGTTCTAAGGTTTTACTAGCAAAAGACCAAAGTCACAATACACCAAATTAATTAATTAATAAAATAATTCAAAAGAAACCACAATGACCAAAATATCCTTATGCCAAAAGTAGAAATAAATCATCCCAATCACATGGTTAGGTCTCGATGGTCATGGTTAGTCTCTAGGTCAAGTAGTCTCTAGGGTTACACTAGCAGAACATCAAAATCACAAAGCAATAATTTAAATAGTTTCTAATTAATTAAAAATTCACTAAAAATCATAAATCATATTATTAAATAAATTTGTTTTACAAAGATTCAAAATTACCCTCATTTTATAAAAGTGGGTGTCACATATTTTATATAAACATCTTTTTTGAAAAATATGCTAAATCGCTATATTTAAGTATCAACACAACATACCACGTAGAATTTCAATTTGGAAGCAAAAAATCATGAAAAAATATGAATTTTTTTATTATGGAATAAATTATAATAATTAGGTTTAAATATGATTTTCATCTAAATTTATTAGATTTATATTATATTTAAATCCTATGGAAGTTTGGAATCAAAAAGATTGATTTTGAGCAATGTGTCGGTGTCCAAAATTTGATACAAGCAAAGTGATAGCATGTCAACATGAAATCCTTACAAATATTCATAAAAATGATTCTAAATGATATATATAGATGTTGGAGACCTTACCAAGATTTTGTTTGAGATCAAATGGGGTTCGAAGTCGTCGGGAAAGTCTTCGTACTGAAATTTGTCAATTCTGGACACGTTTCGGTGTAATGGACGCCACGGTCAAACGGAGTGGAACGGCGTGAGTTAGCGATTGGAAATGAAAGTATAAATTTTGGTATATCATTAACTTAGTTTGAGGCAAAATAGATGAGTAAACTATTTTTAACCTATTTTACAAAATACCAACCTGCTGCTGAATTTCAGAGCAAAATGATGGGTTTTCGGTGTCTTCGAAGGCTTGGATCTCTCTCCAAAAGCGTCACGGTGCTCCTGAGAGTTTCTAGGATGGTGGAAAAGTCGAGAGGGGTATGGAAGAGGTGGTAGATGGCTTGAGAGTCAAAGAATTGGGTGATGAAGGGGTCGGCCAAGTAGTGGAAGGTGGGCGGATTTATGATGGAGAGGAGAAAAATGAATGGCTAGGTAGGAGGCTATATATAATGGTTTGCTCTCCTTTGATTTATAGAAATGTTGGTTTTGGTTTGATTAGATTTGGTGTTTATTTGGTCCTCCAATCAATCAATTTAAATTGGAGTAGGAAAGGGTTTTCCTAATTTGAATAGGATGTTTGACTTTGGTCAAAGTAGTAGAAATTTAAGCACACGGCTGCTCATAAATTGATTTAAATCAATCTAATAATGTTCTACCATGAGTTGGCACCCTAGAGTGGTCCCCATTAAGTTAGGTTGGCTATCGTTAAGTCCTAGAATTATTTCTAGGAAAATTAAACACTAAAATGACTAAAAACGGGCCTTATATGCCATTTGAAAATAAGTAGCACATGGGAACTCAATTGATTGTGACACCATAGGCATGTGTATACTAGGCTCAAAATAGGTCGAAATCATATATTGGGTCGTTTAGGTTGGATCGATGTCGAGTCCCAAAATTAAGTTGGAAAGTACGACAAGTTTTACGGAAGATAACCTTTTGGCCTAAATTGACCCAAAAGTTGTGCGACGAAACAGAATACAAGAGAACATATTTGAGTGGGACATGATATATCAAAGTGAAACTAAACTTGTCTAGATCAAAACTCATGCAGGAAGTTTCTAGAGATTTTTATTTCTTGTACTCCAAAAATCAAAGCTACGAAAAAGTATATATTATGATCATAAATAATAGTGGAAAAATATATATTAATAACTATACTAAATAAAAATAAAAATAAAAATAATAAAAAATAACTCTAAATATCCAGGGGGCTTACAACATACCCACCTTAAAGAATTTTTTCCTCAAAATTGCACTAACTCATAGGGTAAAGGGAACTAGTCATATTGGATTTCTAGAGGATGTTGATACAAATGGGTTCTAAATTATCATAATCTAGGTTTACATATTCTAAGCATATACCCTATCATTAATAATATGACACCCCTATATCAAACATGGAAAATAGTTGCTATATCGCATCGAGATAGTAATACATCTTGTAGCTAGGTTTAGACTTGTAAGCCCCTTGGATTTTAGTGTTTCTTTTAAAAAAATTAAATGAATTATTTTTAATAAATTATTTTAATATAATTAGTTTGATCATTAAATGTACTTCTCCGTGACATTAATTTTTGGAGCGTCAGGGATGTTAATCTCTCGAAATATCCTTCATGAGTTTTGACCTAGACAAGTTTATCTTCATTTTGATATATCATGTTCCATCAAACTTGTTTCCTTGCATTCTATTTACATCGCACAATTTTTTGGTCAATTTAGGCCATTTGACCATCTACCGAAAAAAATGACCTAACTTCTAATTTAATTTTGGGACTAGACATCCATCCAACATAATCGACCCAACATATGGTTTTTGACCTATTTTGAGCCTACTACACACATGTTAATTGTGTGCCATCCAGTTGAGCTCCCGCATGCTATTATTTCATCAATGATCATAATTGATCTAAATTATAGTCATGATCGCACCAAGCCCAAACCTAACCCAATCTAACCAAAACCACCCCCATCTTCCAATTATTTTGTTTTACCTTCATGATGTAAAATTTTGTATTAAATTACTATAATACTTAGATGTGAGTTGCAACTATTATGACTATTCCGTTTTATACATGTTTCCCTTAATAAACTCTAGTTTAATTGTTAAGGTCCTTCCTACCTCAACTTTCTTAATATTCGGTTAGTGACTTAGATAAATCCTTTTCGGGCTCTCAAGCCCACATATATATATATATATATATATATGCCTTTTCGGGCTCTCAAGCCCACACACATATATATATATATATATATATATATATATATATATATATATATATATATATATATATATATATATATATATATTTTTTTTTTTTTTTATATATATATATATATATATATATATATATATATGGTCGGGTCTTAATATATATATATATATATATATATATATATATATATATATATATATATATATATATATATATATATATATATGGTCGGGTCTTAAACCCCTTCTATAATAAATTGGTATATATATATATATATATATATATATATATATGGTCGGGTCTTAAACCCCTTCTATAATAAATTGGTAGATGTGACCTCCCAAATTCTAGTATTGTTACTATTATTATTAATAGGACTAAATTTATGTTATTATTATTAATGTTATAGTTATTACTATTAAAGTTATTATTATTTTTATTAATCCTTAAATTGTAATAATAGAAACCAGAAATTTTAGGAATAAGTATGTTGCAATGTGTAAAATCAGCATGAACACTACACCAATATGGCTAAGTGAATAGGTGAAGTAATGCTCTAGCCCAGGTCCATATACCACTTGTCCAGCCTACCCTCCTTGAAGCCTATATATATATATATATATATATATATATATATATATATATATATATATATATCCCTTCCTAAGAATTCAAACCCCAGCCCAATATTCTTCCAAGCCCAAACCCGCCAACCCAAACCCAGCTGTGAACCCTTCGTTTGAGAGCAAGGCTCTTACATAGTACGGTATAGGCCAGAGGGGGGGCCAGCCATGCCTATCTGACGGAGTGAAGCTCCCTCACTCCCTCTTCCATATGTATTGACAATCTTGTTCCTCCATCCCATGTAAAACCCTAGCCGCAACTACTCATTTCCTTCTCTTTCTTCTTCTTCTTCATCTTTTCTACGACCTCCTTGCTTTTCAGAGCCTAAGCCATGTCTTCGACCCTTCCTCCTCGATATCCCACTTGCCAGTCGATGACCACATTTGATCTCGTCCGCTTTTCTTGTAAGAAGCAGGTCCACATCAGGAACCCTCGTGGCCGCTCAACGTCGCAACGGCCATGCAGCAATAGCAGCCATAGCAACAGTAACAAGAGCAGCAGCAGCAGCAATGGATGGCCGCCGCCGAACGTGCGTACGACCACCGCTGGTCAGTACATCATTATGTGCACTAGCCAGGCAAGGCCGTTAGTGCCACACGCGTGCATGTATACGTGCACAGCAACGCGCATAGGCAGCAACAGTAGTCGTAACGCCGCCAACCACCAACAAACCACTATCGGATAGCTCTGTGCATCCCTGACAAATGACTTGGGGGTTTTTCAACGTTTGCGGTGTGGTGCACAGTCGATTCGTGCGTTTCTCTCTAAATTCCGTTGTGGCGCCCGCGAATTCGAACCCAGAATTGTGTTTCGTCGTAGCAATTTTGGACACATTTATTGGACAATATGACCGTTAGATCATCTATCCGATTCTTCCGTCTCAATCTTGGTATATACCCCTTCGCTTACCAAAAATTTTAACTATTAATTTGATCGTTTGATAGATCAAAACTGGCTGCTAAGTTGACTGTTTAAAATACGTTAAGTTTGGACAGTTTCGAGGAGCCAACTTTACAGATTCGTTTCCCTCTTGTCGAAGCTCCGGTTGAGAAACTACTAACTCTGTAGTGCAGCAGATATAACCACCTTCGTGCCATAAAATTTTTAGCTTTATAGGATATCATTTGGTTGGTTAAAATCGACGCCAAAGTTGGCCTCTCGAAACCATAATTTCCAACTTATAAAATTCTAATTTTGAACCCGGGACTCTGAATTCCAATTCTGACACCACCAATGGAATCATGGCATCGTTCTGCCTAAAATTTATATGTAATTTGCTGAGTTTGGATCAACGTAGCCCTGGTACGCATTTCCGTGCAAATCAGGTCCTAAAATCCGGGTCAACGGGTCATTTTGAGATCGGCTTATCGGAATCCAATTCCGGATATACCGTTGGATTTGTATCTTCATTTTGGACTCATGGACATATAATTTGCTAGATTTACTGGACTTATATCATGGTACGTTTTTTGGTGCAAAGTGGATCTAATGGCGGACATCATTTTGACCCAAAATTTATCGTTTTGCCTATGTGTCCAAATTGGACTTATGGGTAGACTATCCTAGCTAATTTGACCATTCTGGACACACTATTGATGTTTGTTTCATCACATGATAATGGCTGTTAGATTTCCTTTATCTAATCACCGTTAATTATAATTAATTTTTATTATGTTCGTATTTTGAAATTTACATCGAAACTGAGATCAGTCGATTCCAGTGATCTCACATCGCTAAAATTGACAAGATGACCTTATGGATCACCAAGATATGATTTTTAACCTTGTGGGTGATCATCTTGTCTCGATTTGCGTTTCGTAGGTTTCGATGTACGAATAATGAGGTGCAAACTTGATATTTTAAACCTACAACTTACAGTTCATATTATTAATAGATAATGAGTATAGCGACTAGTGTGACCTAGTTCTAGACGATATAATTAACATGTGTCTTAGATAATGTAAGGTAATACGCGACTAGAATGACCCAAGCTCTTTAGGTAGGAGTTATTAACCATACGTGGATTTTAGTGTGTGATATATATTTGTTTGTGATTTGGGTTGATAGATATTTACATGGAGTATGGTATATTGGCTCATGGATAATGGGTTAGACTTTGGTATTGCAGTCTCAACACAGACTGGACAACTCCAGGCAAGTATACCTTCCCTATTTGATCACAGTATTTATATATATTATATGTTTCTTTAGTCGTTCATTCCAGATATACTGTTACATGATTCACCTACTCCCTGTTTAGTTTATTACATAATTTTACCTGCTGACACATTAGACATGTTACATGAATTTGTATTGCATGGCAAAGGGCGACACGTACATGATCGTTGATATTACTTATAGATGGATATACCCGTTTACATGATAGTCTGATACTACATGTTAGAGTCAAACTTGTCGTGTCATGGATGTGACACGAACAGTAGCATGGGAGTTGGGAGGGCAGTCACTAGGTGTATAAGCTCCTTGCCCATATAGTATGTCGTCGTCTCATTACCAGAGCTTCGAGATTTTATAGTTTGCCACAATTTTACTGTGGGATTTTACATCATAGTTTGTTGGAGTTTTCTTTCCAGAGTTCTGGGTTACACCGTGACAGCTCATGCGTGCTAATGTTGTCCTCAAGTGCATTTCACATAGACTAGTTAGTCTGCCTAGTAGTAGAGTCACTTGATCACCTGTTTACCACTTGGATTACCTGCCTGCTACTTTCACATTATTTACTGTACTTCAATTCGACATGTATATTATATCTTGTTACATCCCTCTGAGGACCTAGTTCCTTCCAGGTATATGCTGAGTTCTGACATAGGCTATCGGGGATACTTCTTCGAGTTTCAGGTATCACTAGATGATGCCTTCTTATCATTCTTTCGCAGCATTTCTTTTTGTTCTTAGTAGTTCGGTTAGAATTATGGATGTATATTATTGGATTTGTGGACACTTGTTCTAATCTTTACAGCTTATACGTATTCGTGTCGGACTGGAGTCTGCTTGAATGTGTAGTTGGCCTTTGCCACGTAGCCTGGTCCCACATATTTTAGGATTGGGGGGTGATAAGATTTTAGTGGTAGCCCATGCAGGTCTCAAACCTGCGTAAAGTATACAAAGTCATAGTGGTACTTAGGATAGGTGTACTACTACGAGCCTGTGACCAATTGATAAATAAGATTTGATAATACATCCACAACTAGGATTATAGGTTCTCTAGGACTCTCAACATGATTGCTCTGATGTCTTCTTTTTTGACATGATTGCTTTTGTGTTCCATCTTTCCTATGATTTAACTAAATTCTTTCCTGTTGACCTATTGAGTAATTCTTTTCGTTCCTTTTCGATAATTATTGGAAATACTTTATGGATGGGTCCAGGAAAAGTTCGAGAAAGTATATTTATCCTTGTATTACAGGATCGAGAGTTTTTGCAACCAGACAATGGCGAGGCATGATTTCAGATGATGACATCATGGTTACATATGTTTCTCTAATTCTACTTGAACTACCTCCTATGCATTTTTATTGACCTCTTCTCTTATACTTCGCAAAAATTTAGTTTGGAAATATTTTATGGATTTAGCTAAGGTAAGTTTAAGAACCTATATTATCTGGCATGACAGTTGTGCACTGCATCCATCCGTCGTATTATGGAACAAGGAAGTTAATTGTAACTAGATGCACACTAGCACGATAGTAACTTCATGCGACATAATCACGGAGGTATATGGTTCTCGAGTTTTACCTAGACTATGTCATATGCATCTCGTTTAGCCTCATACCGCCCTCGAAGATATTTCGGCAATCTTTTCTGTCTTACTTGACGCTTAACTTGTTTGAATATTGATATAGAATGCTCGACCCAGTCTTAGGCCCTTGTTACCTTCTATTTAATAGACAACTAAAATAGACAAACCTCGTAGTTATATTATATAGTATAACTAGAATATGTTGTTGACGTGATGATGATGTTTAGTATCTAAGGTAGGTAGATATTCTTAGAGGTTGATCGAGTTAAGCTTCTAGGCCGGGTATGGGTGGCCTGACTATATGAGACTTATCGTCTGTTAAGGGTGACTACAAGAAACAAACTGAAGGGCTTCAATGTTGAAAATATAGATTATGATTAAGGAGTGAGGCAATGACTATCTTAGAATTTTGGATGATATTTGCGAATCTGGAGATTTAGCACAAGTATAGTTTTGATGATTAGACGAACTAGACCTTATAGATAGATTATTGGACAGAATTAATTTTCTGGGTTGATACTGGGATAATTAAAAATGTAGTTATTGGAATCTATAATAGATGCTTGACTATTGTGTATGACGATAGAAAACACAAATAGTTGGGCTCAAGGTTTTTCCATAGGGTGAACTGATGAACCACTGCATAGGAAAGAGTAATGGAAAATGACAGCCATATATATTAAAAGATGAGTAATGAACATAGATGTCACGACCCTAGGTTAGGGATATTGCAATAATTATATTGGATGATAAATTATTTCAAGAATTTATCCTACATAGTTGGGCTTGAGGGAATGGCTGTTAGGATGTCATTATACCCTAAATAGAGGAATGTGATAATAGTAGTTGCAAATTGCAATTGAAGAATTTAAATCTTGTATTGTAATTGAGGGATAAGCACTGATAAGGGTAACTAAACAGAGATAGTTACATACGCATTTATAAGGGTTAGTACATTATTGTAGACAAAAGAATGAGGGTTACTTTGATAAACATGAGTGAGTGAATGACATGAACAAAATTAGGCCTTGATTGCTTCGTCAACCCTAAGCTATAGCTTAATGATGGCGAGATACCAGAGAAATTCAGATTGCGTGACCTATTACTCAATAAAGGATTAGAATAATAGACTAGGGATAACCCTCCTTGACTTTAGAATCCTATAATGAGGTAGAAATTCTATTAGTGAAATGAGATTTTGAGCTTGAGAAATCTTTCGAAATTGAGTGGTTGATAACCTATGAAACTACACAAGTTGGGAGGATAAAAATCTTAGGATAATTAATTGTGTGAAAAAAAAATCTCTTTGAAGGTTATATATGATTAGCTTATGGGTCGAGCACGGTTGATTGGCTATACTTGGTCTTAGAATTTGTCGAGGACATATAGAAGTAGTCAGACTCTCGAGGAGTTCACTCTTGAAGACAAAATTTGTTAGAAGATGAGATATAGTGGTTATAACTATAGACTAAGGGAATTGGGTTTGAGAGTTAAGGGAGTAGCATTAGCAGATTATGTGACTAAGTATTGTTTAGTTTTGCATATCATGAAAAGAACAGTTCGTGATATTGGATTATAGGATGATTCATGGAAAAAGAGGGAACCAAAGACAAGAATTGAAATTTATAGTGCCAAGGAAGCATTGTTGATGAATATGGGATTAAAGTTTATGAACATCACTAGTAACCCGGGATGCAATATCTTAAGCAAAGCACGTTCTTTACTCAGAGGACTTGGTGATCTATAAAAGAGAAATGATTGGGAAGAAAGGGTTATTTTGAAAAAGGAATAGGAACCCAAGTACTTCAAGTGGTAAACCATCTCAAATATTAAGTGCTCCCTTAATTTCGAGGACAAAATTCTTCTAAGGTGGGTAAGATGTAATCCCCCTGGATTTTAGGGTTTCTTTTAAAAAAATTAAATGAATTATTTTCAATAAATTATTTTAATATAATTAGTTTGATTATTAAATGTACTTCTCCGTGACTTTAATTTTTGGAGCATTAGGGATGTCAATCGCTCGAAACGTCCTTCATGAGTTTTGACCTTGACAAGTTTATCTTCATTTTGATATATCATATTCCACTCAAACTTGTTCCCTTGTATTCTATTTATATCGCACAACTTTCTGGTCAATTTAGGCCATTTGACCATCTACCGAAAAACTTGACCTAACTTCTAAGTTAATTTCGGGACTCGACATCTATCCAACATAATCGACCCAATATATGGTTTAGACCTATTTTGAGCCTACTACATACATGCCACTTGTGTGCCATCTAGTTGAGCTTTCGCAAGCTATTATTTCATCAATGGTCATAATTGATCTAAATTGTAGTCATAATCGCACCAAGCCCAAACCTAACCCAATCTAACCAAAACCACCCCCTCTTCCAATAATTTGTTTTACCTACATGATGTAAAATTTTGTATTAAATTACTATGGTACTTAGATGTGAGCTGCAACCATTATGACTATTCCGTTTTTATACATGTTTCCCTTAATAAACTATAGTTTAACTGTTAAGGTCCTTCCTACCTCAACTTTCTTAACATTCGGTTAATGACTTAGATAAATCCTTTTCAGGATCTCAAGCCCATATATATATATATATATATATATATATATATATATATATATATATATATATATATATATATTGATCAGGTCTTAAACCCAATATATATATATATATATATATATATATATATATATATATATATATATATATATATATATATATATATATATATATATATATATATATTGATCAGGTCTTAAAAAAAAAAATATTGATCAGGTCTTAAACCCCCTCTATAATAAATTGGCAGATGTGACCTCCCCAAATTCTACTATTGTTACTATTATTATTAATAGGACTATTTTTATGTTATTATTATTAATGTTATAGTTATTATTATTAAAGTTATTATTATTTTTACTAATCCTTAAATGGTAATAATATAAACCAAATTTTTTTGGAATAAGTATGTTGCAATGTGTAAAATCAGCATGAACACTACACCAATAGGGCTAAGTGAATAGGTGAAGTAATACTCTAGCCCAGACCCATAGACTACCTGTCCAGCCCGCCCTCCTTGAAGCATATATATATATATATATATATATATATATATATATATATATATATATATATATATATATATATATTCCCAAAAACACAAAATGGACCCGTTAAACAAGGTAGGAAATTGAAAATTTTGAAGTTCGAAATTTCTTCCGAAACTTCAAAAATTTCGAAACGCTGAGACAAATTTTCAAAAATTTTGAAATTACGATAAACATAATTTCAAAAAATTTCAAAATTCGAAAGTGTGGAACGCGTCCACGGACGTTGTTTCCGAGAGTTGATCGGGCACGCGGCCCAAGGGTAGGCACGCAGCCCGATTGGAGCTCTGCCCAATGCGGATGGTGCTCGGCCCGAGGGCCCCCCAGCGTGCAGTTCCCGAGTCTGGGGTCGCCGGCAGCGGAGGCCAAGGGCGGGGCTGGCCCGGGGGACGATGAGCTGCGGGAGAGGCTGGGGCCGGGATGCTCCAGCGGGGGAGATCAAGAGGGGGACGGGGGCTCCGACGAGGAAGTCAGCCCGAAACGTCGACGGCGGACGGCCTACTGGATGGACTGGACAGAGCCGGAAGAAAGTGAGGGAGGGAAGTGAAAGGGGAGAGCTGAGAGGGGGGCGGGGGGAGGGAAGCCTCCAGGCGGTCGCCTACCACCGGCGGGAGAGGGGAGGATCCTCCAGCATGCGGCGCAGGGATCGCCGGAGCGTGGACGGCGGTGCCGCAGGCGAGGGTCCACAGACCGACTCCAGGGAGGTACCTGGGCGGGGGAGGCCGCGCTCAACGACGAGCACGAGGGCAGGTGTGCGGCCACCGTAGCCCGCGAGGGAGGGCCTCCGACGCCGGAGAGGACGCCGGAGGAGCTGGGGGGCGCAAACGGGGGACGCTCCATGGCCGCCGGGCAGCGGCCACTGAAGAGAGAGGAACGTGGCCCCCGGCGGTGGGGGGGCCTCCGCGAGAGAATGAGGTGCCTGCCACTTCAGAGGAGAGGCGAGAAGGGGTGGCGCGCCAGGCTGAGCTCCAGAGCCGCAGGGGCCGAGGGGCTGCAGGGGACGGCCGAGGAAGGTGAAGGCGGCCACTACAAAGAGGGGGCTGTGGAGGGCCATTTCGACGGGAAGGAGACGTGCGCCGTCGACGAGGGGGAGGCACGGCTGACGGGGCATCAAGGGCGTGGCCCGTCGGGGAAGAGACTGGCGGATCCCGGCCCGGCTCCGGCTGGAGACCCAGAAGAGGAAAAACCGGAGGGGCTTCGAGGGGGGTTGGTGGAGGAATGGGCTCCCGGCGTGGAACCCGATGACGCCGATACCTCCGTGGAGGACGACGATGCCGAGGGGGGGTGATGGGAGATAGGAAGGAAAGCCCGACGAGGAGACTCCGTCACGGAGGAGGAAGGCTCCCCACAGGAGGAGGGGGTGGGGCGCCCAGGCTGGGAACGGCCAGCCGGCGAAGGGTGGGAGGCTAGGGCCTCCATGGGGAGAGCGCTCCGTGGCACGACCATGCCAGGGAAGCCGGCCGGCCACCCGACCAAGAGGAGGAGGGGGTGGCGAGCAGGGGAAGGCCACCCGGAGCCCGAAGCGCCTGCTTCTTCCCCATATATATATATATATATATATATATATATATATATATATATATATATATATATATATATATATATATACTTCCCTTCCTAAGAATTCAAACCCCAACCCAATATTCTCCTAAGCCCAAACCTGCCAACCCAAACCTAGCTGTGAACCCTTCGTTTGAGAGCAAGGCTCTTGCATGGTACTGTATAGGCCAGAGGGGGGGCAGTCATGCCTATCTTACAGCGTGTAGCTCCCTCACTCCCTTTTCCATATGTATATGACAACCTTGTTCCTCTATCCCATGTAAAACCCTAGCCGCAACTACTCCTTTCCTCCTTCTTCTTTTTCTTCTTCATCTTTCCTACGACTTGCTTGCTTTTCGGAGCCCAATCCATGTCTTCGACCCTTCCTCCTCGACAGCCCTCTCGTCATACGACGATCGCATTTGATCGCGTCCGCTTTCCTTGCGGAAAGTAGGTCCACATCAGGAGCCCTCGTGGCCGCTAACGTCGCAGCGGCCATGCAGGAACAGCAGCCACAGTAGCAGTAACAAGAGAAGCAGCGACAATGGTTGGCTACCGCCGATCAGTGCATCGTCATGTGCATCGGCCAGGCAAGGCCGTCGGTGCCACACGCGTGCATGTATACGTGCGCAACAGTGCACACAAGCAGCAACAGGATTCAAAACGCTGTCAACCGCTAATAAACCACCACCGTACAGCTCTGCGCATCCCCGTCGAACGTCTAGGGATGTCCCCGATGCGGTGCATAGACGATTCGTGTGTTTCGCTTGAAATCCCGTCGTGACTTGCACGAATTCGAACCCAGAATTGTGTTTCGTCGAAGCAACTTTGGATGCATTTTTTGGCAATCCGGCCATTGGATCATCGATCTGATTCTTCTGCCTCAATCTCGGTATGTACCTCACTCATCTAAAATATTAACCGTTAATTCGATCGTTTGATAGATCAAAACCGGGCGCCAAGTTGACCGTTTAAATTACGTTTATTTTGGACAATTTCGTGAAGCCAACTTTGTGGATTCTTTTTTCTCTCGTCAAAGCTCTGGTTGACGAAGCACCAACTCCACAGTGCAGAAGGTATAACCACCTTCATGCCATAAAAATTTTAGCTTTATAGGATGTCGTTTAGTTGGTTAAAATCGATGTAAAAGTTGGCCTCTCAAAACCACAATTTCCAACTTGTAAAATTATAATTTTGAACCCGACACTCCGAATTCCAATTCTGATGCCACCAGTAAACTTGTAGCGTCGTTCTACCTAAAGTTTATATATAATTTGCTGAGTTTGGAGCAACGTGGCCCGGACATGTATTTTTGTGCAAATCGGGTCCCATAGTCCTGGTCAATGAGTCATTTTGAGATCGGCTCATCGGAATCCAATTCCGGATATACCGTTGGGTTCGGATCATCATAATAGACTAGTGGATATATAATTAGCTAGGTTTAGTGGACTTGTATTATGGCATATTGTTTTGTGCAAAGTGGGTCCAATGGCGGACATCGTTTTGACCCAAAATTATCATTTTACCCCTGTGTCCAAATTGGACTTATGGGTAGGCTATTCTAGCTAATTTAACCATTCTGGAAACGTTATTGATGTTTGTTTTATCATCTGATGACGTTTATTAGATTCCCTTTATGTAATCACCATTAATTATAATTAATTCTTATTATGTTCGTATTTCGAAATCCGTGCATCGAAACTGAGATCAGTCAATTCTAGTGATCTCACATCGCTAAAATTGACAAAGTAACCTTATGGATCGTCAAGATAAGATTATTAACCTTATGGGTGATCATTTTGTCTTGATTTGTGTGTCGTAGGTTTCGATGTACGAATAACGAGGTACAAACTTGATATTTTAAACCTACAACTTACAATTCATATTATTAACAGATAATAAGTATAGCGACTAGTATGACCTAGTTATAGGCAATATAATTAACAAGTGTCTTATATAATGTAAGGTAATATGCGACTAGAACGACCCAAGCTCTTTAGGTAGGAGTTGTTAGTCATACGTGGATTTTATTGTTTGATATATATTTGTTTATGATTTGGGTTGATAGATATTTACATGGAGTATGATTTACTGGCTCATGGATAGTTGGTTAGACTTTGATATTGCATTTTTAGCATAGATTGGACAACTCCAGGCAAGTATTCCTTGCCTATTTGATCACAGTATTTACATACATTATATGTTTCTTCAGTCATTAATTCCAAATATACTGTTACATGATTCACCTGCTCTATGTTCAGTTTATTACATGATTTTACCTGCTGTCACACTAGCCATGTTACACAGATTCATATTGCATGGCATATAGACGACGCGTATATGATCGTTGATATTACTTATAGATGGATATACCCGTTTACATGATAGTTTGATACTACCTGTTAGAGTCAAACTGGTCGTGTCGTGGATGCGACACGAACAATAGCATGGGGGTGGAAAGGATAGTCACTAGGCATATGAGCTCCTTTTCCATAGAGTATGATGTTGTCTCATTACTAGAGCTTCGGAGATTTTATAGTTTGCCACAGTTTTACTGTGGGGATTTACCTCATAGTTTATTGGAGTTTCCTTACCAGAGTTCTAGGGTACACTGTGACAGCTCATGCGTACTAATGTTTTCCTCAAGTGCATTTCACATAGACTAGTTAGTCTGCCTAGTAGTAGAGTCACTTGCTCACTTATTTACCACCTGGATTACCTGCCTGCTACTTTTCCATGTTATTTACTGTACTTTAATTCGGCATGTATATTGTGTATCTTGCTATGTTCTTCTAAGGACCTGGTTTTCTTCCAAGTATATGCTAAGTTCTGACATAGGCTATCAGGGATACTTCTTCGGGTTTCAGGTATCACTAGATGATGCCTTCTTATCATTCTTTTGTAGCATTTTCGTTTGTTCTTAGTAGTTCGATTAGAATTATGGATGTATATTATTGGATTTTTTGACAGTTGTTCTTATTTTTACAGCTTATATGTATTCGTGTCGGACTGGAGTTCGCTTGAATGCGTAGCTGGCCTTTGCCACGTGGCCTGGTCCTACATATTTTAGGATTGGGGCATGACAAGACTAAAGGACTCTATGTCGCAACCTTAGTTCATAAGCTAACAAGCACAATAGCCCAACCCTTCAAAGAAGGATAAAGGGTGAACCATGCACTATGACAGTCCATGTCCCTAGACTGCTAACAGAAATAATAAATCACCATAAATCAGGCTTATGATCGTCTAATCATTCCTAATATATGGTAATCTTTATAATATTCCTATATATGGAAGTCTACCCACATTAGTTCTTTACCTAGTCCAATTAAGCATGGATTCCTAACTTCTTCCCATAAGAATATTTCAAATTCTTAGGTAATGGCTAAGTGGCTACTCTACGTTTGGCTACGAAACTACCATAGATAAAAGAAAATTAATTATAGCCTTAGAATCAGCAATAGGTGCAACTAAAATAATACTTGCTACAGCTACACCCCTAGGCTCCCTCTCTACTGGTGCCATAACATAAGTCCGCCAATTCTTTGTCCTCCCTGCTGCTATCTAGCGCTCCCATACCGGACCTCCTGTGGTGGTAATGGTGGTCCTCTTTGTGGTCCTTCTGGTTCTATAGTCACCTGAGTAGGTGGTCTCGGTCCTGTGGTGCTGGTAGTGCTGGCCTCGGAACTAGATGTTGTGGTCTGTTGCTTTGTTGTAGGCACTCCATGGCACGGTGCTGGTCAGATCCATACCGTAAGCATTATCCTACTCTCTTCCAGCAGTCTCTGAGAAGGTGTCCCTTCTTGCCACAATGATGATAAGTCAGAATCTCCTTTACTAGATAGGGTATAGCTCTCTGCTGAAAATGCTCTTCTCAACGTCTGATAGGTCCTTCTGATTGTCCCTTGGCTAGAACAATTACAGTAGTAGGGCACTTCAGAAGTACTGGGTCCTTGTTGATAGTCTCATGGAGACGAGCTTCCGCTAATACCTCGGCGTACGAAACTTTAGACTATGCAGAAGTATATAGCTGAAGCTCCTTCGTCAATCCATGGTGAATTCTCTGTGCCTTCTCTATGTCATTCATATCAGGATGGTACCGAAATGACTAAGGCGACTTAACTCAGCATCATACTAGTCAGTCATATTCCCCTGTTTGAGATGGAGAAACTGATCATAGAGAGCATTTTGAACTATAGCGGGGAAGTACATCTTCTTAAAATACTCCAAGAACTGCTCCTAAGTCTGATCTCTGTCGAGATCTCATTCGATCTGTTTGTTCGTCACTAGGGGCATCGGCATGGGGCACATAATACTGAGGAGCACATCCGCTACATGGCACATCTTCTTTGGTCAGCTTTGTCGAGTCTTTCGAGACTTGAATTAATGATTTTTGACTTAGTTGAATTTGAGGTGGCAGGTTCATCACCATTAGTACAAGTTCATTGCACTGACTTTGGGGAAGTTTCCACCTGGCACATAGGTTTGATGTTCTCTGGCCTATAAATAGCAGCGGTGAGAGAGAGTTTGCTCGTATTTCATACGACTTCTTGACGAAGATGAACTCGACCGATCCTCCTCCTTGGTAAGACATTACACTGTAGGTTGTGGATCTCCTTGCTCGAAGAAGCTTTGACGATGAACTCCTCCAAAAGACTGAGATGCGTCGGGAGAGCTATGGACATAACATCTTATGTTTGAACCCCTTGTCGGCAGAGTTCTTCTACAAGATGGCGTTGGGTGCCTGTTGCATCAAAAGATCGGGGTCTTCGTGCCCTAACTTCCGTTATGCTGGAAGAGCCACCGGGTTTGGATTGATTGCCAACCCACGTTCTGCTCAATAAGTGCTTCATTAGCCGTAGCACTCTTACGTTGATGAAGAAGTGGTTCGCTCTGTCAAGGAAGAGTAATGCGCCTACACTGAGACGTCGAAGTGATGTGCCCAGCTGAGACGTCGAAGTGATGCGCCTAGCTGTAGTTTAGGCTTTTTCTTTTTAGTAGACTTTTGTTGTAACAAAGAGTTTTGACATGTAATAGACTTTTATATGGAAATAAAAAATCAATCTTCATGTGCCTTTTCTACTTGATGTCTTCTGAATGATGTGCCGACATTCTGTCTATGAATTCTTTTGCGCATGATGTGTTGGAGGCGCATGGTGCTTTGGGTCGCATAGGAATGGATGTGCCTGAAATTCCATGCTTCTACAAGATCCCCTTCAAATTTTTTAAAACTTTCTGCCAAGTTTTTGAATACTTTGAAGCAAGAAGCATGGGTAGTAATGTTCTGGATGCATGCCCTGTCTAGGCACATTTTCGTTCCGTACATGGCTATCGTGGCACATGCTCTTCTCAATTAATAAAAATAAGATAATGCCTCGAATCCCAATAGATTAATGATGATCTCTTTTAGAAGATATGCAGCCGTCAGTTTCACGAAACTTGAAGAGACGCTGACGTCATGCTTTTATCGGTTCATGCGCGTGGTTTGAGCCTATAAATAGGCGTCTGTGGAGAGAGCAAACTCCTTCTTCTTTCTCTCCTTCTTCCTCCTTAAGATTTTTTTCAAAAAGCCCTAGCTTCATAAGAGATGGCTCCCAAGACTCTCTGCGGTGGTGCTGGCCGAGGCAAAGGCACGAAGCCTATAGAGGCTGACGTCGAGGAGGCCCTCGCTGTCGAGACGCCGCACGCCGACGTGCGGTCGAAAGTGATCGGTGGGTGAACTTCTGCTTTGGGATTTTTTGTACAGACACTTTGTTGCATACTTCAAACCAATCTGTTGAAGCGCATGGATGTGGCTATATGAGTCTCACCCTGACGAAGCGCCTAGGCTTTTTGTGTTGACGCTCATGGACTTTGTCCGGATGATGCGCCGAAGCTTTTCTTGCTGACGCGCATGGACTTTGGTCCTGATGATGCGTCGAAGCTTCTTCTGCTGACGCGCATGGACTTTGGTCCTCATGATGCGCCGAAGCTTCTTCTGCTGATGCGCATGGACTTTGGTCCTGATGATGCGCCGAAGCCATCCATCCAACGCGCATGGACTTTTAGTCATGTATATGCACCGTGTGTCACGACTCGTACCCGCTTTTCGGGATACGAGTGCGCGTCCAAGCCAGCCTACGCCGCAGTGTCGGCAGTAGAATGCTGTCTAGCCACAATACTCTAAGATCACATGAAGAATAACTTTATTGAACATTCACAAGACTAAATCAACTTTACAAAATTTATAATTTTTACATATTAAAGAAGAATATAAACTTTTACAATTATAAAAAACTACCACACATCTAACTAGTCTTCTATGGTTGACCTCAACATATACACGTATCTCCCAATGCTAAGAGAAGTCACGGCTAACCTAAAAGATGTTGGTTTTCAGTCAGGAATGGAACAAGCACACAGACCGATAGGCTATTCGAAAACATAATAGAATTTGTAAGACATGAAAATAGCATATGTGAAAGAAAACTAGAAAGTAAAATGATGTCATGGCATATCTAGAATGAAGCAGGAATATACGACAGGTTATATCAACTAGAAGAAAATGTGTAAATAGGGTGACATAGCAAGTGGTGAGAAAAACAAGGAAAGAGTAAATGAAACAACTATCTATGTGTTTTGAAATATCGGTTTCGACGTGTGAATGACTAGGGGGTAAATCCGGCACCCCGTACGTGAGATGTGCGATTGCTATTCTCCATGAAAGACACAAGGGATGTTTCTGAGTAGTTCACACGTCTACTAAGATATTTCTCCGTCCGACTAGTACTCATGGACTCGAACAAGTCACGAACACGGAAGCATGTAAATAAGAATCAAGAAATATAGTATGTAGAGATCCATGATACTAATCCGTGTACCAAGCGTGTCAGCAAGCAGGAGAGCATATGTATAAACATGAATGAAAAAACTACTAAGAATCAAAAGTAATCAGTATATGCACTTGCCTGAATTAAGTTGCAGTTGGTGTTGGCACTGAATAGTCGCGAAAGTCGTAAGTATGCGAGACGGCCTCTAACGATGTAACAGACCGTGTCATTGGGTCCGGGACCGTTTGATTAGCCTAGGGTCGATATGACTAAGTCAGAATCACAAGTTTTAGGAACGTATGACTAATCATGATCGAGATTTAATATTTCAAAGGAAAATTAGTGTAAAGATAAATATATATAACTTTAGAAAATATTTTTAATAGTAAGAACTATATTTTCTAGTCAAAACATTTTAAGCCAATACTTGAAAGTCAAGAAAATCATTGTTACATCAAAACTATAATCTTAGAAAATATTATAATAATATTGGAAGAAATAGTTATAATTTAGAAAATTATCTATAATGTTTTGGAAACAAATATTTTGAAAAATCTAAATAGTCATTTTTAAGTCTAAAATTCCAATTCTTGTCAAACATATTTTTGGTTAAAAGCCCTATTTAAATACCATAAAAATAATACAAAATACACTTATTAATAATATCTATTGTAATATGAAATAAAATTAATAGGAAAAATCTTATAAGCCATCCCTAACAGCCCAAAGCTCAATAAAACCTTACTCAAACCATTTAGCCCATCAATAATTTATTTAACATGAAAATATAAAACTCAAAACATTATTCGTGTGATACATATATTTATTTAGAAAATATTTATGAGCTACTTTGGAACTATTTATAGTATTAGAAACTAGATTTTTCTAGCGAAAAATACTTTTAGATAAATACTTGAATCTGAAAAAAAAAAACTCATTTTAGGGTAAAACCTAATATGTCCAGATATAATAATTTTTGGTCAAAAATCAATTATGGATGAAGATCCCATAAAAATATAATAATATTAAGCTCAATACTATTTATTTGTCACAATATAATTTAGGAAACTAGTTGGTATATATTTATTTAAAAATAATAATGCTAATAATGATATTACTAGTAAAACCATAGTAAAATAGTATTATACATAAGTATATGCACTATTATAAGACTTCAAAATAATATTAGTAAACTACTCACCCAACCTTACTGGCTTAGTCTCACCTATATTGTACACTATATGTGTATAACATAATAAATATAGTATAAAACACTGCTTCCCCCATCCCCTCGTTTTCCAGTGGACCAAACAATAAAGAACATATAAAAGAATAAAACCCAAATCAACATGAAAGAGAAAAGGAAAGAGAGTGAGAGTTGTAGGGAGAATAGAGTTATTCTCAGCACGAGAGAGAGAAAGGAGGGGGAGATTGGGATAGGGTCTTATCAACCTAGCGGCGCTCGCGGAAGAAGGATGAGGCACGGAGGAGCTTGAGGGACTCGACCACGGCGTTGGGCAGCAGAGGTGCGGCCGGAGCAGAGCACCCGCGCGGGAGGGAGGCGGCCAAGCGTGGAAAATTGCTCGAGCTGGAGAGATCTGGCAGTGGCGCACGCAGCTCGCAGCAGTGGAGAAGGCTCGGTGGTGGCAAGGGTCACGTTGGACGGGGTGGTTCTACAGGGGTCGATGGCGGCTACTCTGGCCGACGAGTCGTCCAGGAGGGGCACGATGACACTCGCCTGGCATGCAGCCACGACGGTAGCGCGGCCAGACCGCGTGGCGGAGCTCGATCGACGTTCGTGCTTGCGGGATGGGGAGCAGAGCACCCGCGCGGGCAGGGAGGCGGCCAAGCGTGGAAAGTTGCTCGAGGTGGATAGATCTGGCGGTGGTGCACGCAGATCGCAGTGGTGGAGAAGGCTCGGTGGTGGCGAGGGTCGCACTGGACGGGGTGGTTCTACAGGTGTCGGTGGCAGCTGCTCTGGCTGACGAGTCGTCCAGGAGTGGCGCGAGCACGGGGCACGATGACACTCGCCTGGCATGCAGCCACGGCGGTAGCACGGCCAGACCGTGTGGCGGAGCTCGTTCGGCGTCTGTGCTTGCGGGATGGGAGCATCGACGAGATCGGGGTGTATGCTCTCCTCCGCGGTGGCCCGGTTCCGGAAAGACGAGGTCGGTGATGGTGCAGGTGAGTCGATGGGAGATTCTGGGTTGGCCAGGGAAGAGGCTGCGACGGAGATGGTGATGGAGGTGTCCCTGCCAAATGTGGCTGAGGTGGTGGTTCAGGGGATGATGGTGGTGATGCTGGCTGCAACGGAGAAGGGTCGACGGTTGTGACGGGTGTGGATGATGTTAATGATGGAGGAAAACGGTGATGGCCGTTGGCCGATGGCTGGAACGGTTACGTGTTCGTAGTGGTTGTCCGGTCGGGGCCATTGATTGAGGCGGCGATGATGGTGGGTGAAGGTATAGGGCGAATAGGGATTGGGCAGCGGTTTGGACGATTCTTCCGGCCAGCGTCCTGGTGGCGGTGGCGATGTTGTTCTATGCTGTTGGGGGTTATGGAGGCAGTAGTGCCGATGGCTTTGGTTGGCCACCGGGGATGGTGAGGTCGGGGCAGAGGCTCCTTGGTGGTGATCTCGGTGGGAGGAGCAGATGGGTTGGTCGAGCACTGCGTTAAAGGAGGCAGGGAGAGGTCGGCTCCGGATGTTCATTACATAGGAGAAGGATGGATATATATAATATGAAAAAAGGAGAGATGGGTTAAGGAGTAAATGTTTACTTATGGATCGGCTCGAGTACAAGGAAGATATGGCAGAGATGTTATGTATATGATTTTGTGTTTATCTTATTCTATTTGGGTAATTCCAAATCTTAATCTCTTAATTTAAAGCAAGATTAATCTAATCTAAATCATAATTGATTACACAAATACTTTTAAACTTCATATTTAGTATTGACAAACTAATTCGGAATAGTATTGAGTACGATCAGGATATACGTTTAAATGAAGCCAAAAAAATCTTATTCAAGGATAATTGGTAATCTTTATTACCGATTTCTTTTTATAGATAAAGATTATAACAATTTATTTTGCAAAATCAAAATATTTGAAAGTCATGAAAATAATAATCAAATATCTTTTACCAAATCTCGCCAAAAAATCACTTTTAAACAGAATAAAAATTAAATTAAATTTTGAAAATCCGGGAAGAGGAGTTACAAATCTACCCACCTTAGAAATAAATTCGTCCTCGAATTTAAATAGAATAGACAAGAAAAAATAGTAGAAAGCATTGAACAAAAGACAACAGAGTAAAATTAAAATTATTAGTTTCTATAAAAATAACTTAAAGCATATTATTATACTCAAATCTTATTTTTAAGTAATTAGACATCCCAGTAATTTGAATATAATGATATTATCAAGATATATTTGTATTAATCAAAATCTTATTTTTAAATATAACTGGAAAACTCCTTTTTATTATTCAAAAATGTTTATATTTTAGAAACCAAATATTGAAAACAATATTTTATAACTACGAGAATGTATGTTTTAGACAAAATTAAATAGCATTTACAAACTATAAATTTTAATTAGTTTTCAAAATACAAAAATAATAACAAATAATCTTTAATCGTTTCAAGAGAAAATATTTCTAATCATAATATTCAAATAAAATAAATAGTTAGAAAAATAAAGATTTGTAAATCGGGAAGTGGGCTTACACCGCGGTGGACTCTAGTGCGCACGAATTTTGTCCTGATGATGCGCCAAGATTTTGATGCATAGTTGTTTGCATGCGCTGATGCCAGGCTGTGCATATCCTTGGGTTGAGTTATTTTGCTAACTCTCTGTCTTATTGTGTTGTAGTGTCAATAACTTTACCCTTGCTAAATGAAGTCCTACTCGACCCGGCTCTCTGTCAGATGGGTCTGGACTTTAATGTGGAAGTAGTCAACCGGCTAAAGCTGCGATTATGTTGGACCAGCCGTCGGAGAGGATGACACAAATCCGAGATCAGCACTACTCTTTCCTCTAAGGCATGCTAGAGAGTGGTAAGCTTAAATTTGCTGAGTTTGCCACCAAGGTTTTCTTGAAACCTGAGTTTCTATTTGGTGATCGCTTGACCTCCATTGAAGCGAAGGTGTTAAAGATCGAAAAGGATTGGTTCTTCAAGGCAAAGGGCCTTAATATGTATGCTCATCAAATGGAGCGTCAGCTGCCATTGACTGCCTTTCGTAGTCTGGCTTCGAAAGGGAGGATGAAATGGGAGCTTACTCTATCTCAGGGAGGGGCAGTGGCAGGAACATTCGGATTGATATTACCTCAAATCAGAGGGATACCTTAACCTTCTCTTGGGACGGGACTTCTTATCACTTTAAAACTTTGCTCCCTGGGAGCATATACAGTGATGTTCCCCCCAAACACTTTTGCCTTTGGTGCTTCGACCTTTGTCAACCGCATACTAGCAGCCAAGATTTTGTATATGATAGGAGAGTTTCAGGTTGAGGGTTGGTGCTATTATGTGCCAAAGTGGGATGAGTTGACACTCTGGATTTTGGCAAAGTTCAAGAATGAACTCAGGAAGATCTGCCTGACCTCTGTTATCAGTGCTACTCAGGCAGGCATAGAGATAAATTGGCACATGTTTTTTGCCCTCATGGAGCTGTACAATCCTCATACCGGCACATTTTACATGCCCCGAGGGGAGCTGGGACTAGCGTTTCATGAGATGTACAAGGTCTCAAAGCTCCGTTGGGGGTCTGAACCATATGAAGAGTACTTCCCGACGAATGAGGAACTCTCCAACCTGGAAGAGAAGGACCCTGAAATGATGGCGGTCTTCAAAGAAGTAGTGAGCCACCATTATCTGAACCAACGGAGGGATAAGGGTAAGGCATAACCTCGCGTGACTGCTGTTAGGGTTATATACTAAAAGTATCACTTTTGTATTAACTTTATTTCCTTAAATTTTGAATGAGAATCATATGGACAATGTTTGCATATTATATTTATTACAAGTGTTGATACAAGTGTCTGATACTCTATATTATAGATAATATGGTGTGTGGTGTCACACAGAAGATCATATTATCAGTTTCCTATGGAATATATAAATGGTTCACAACCTAGATAGACTTGAACAATCTATTGGAAAGGTTGTAGTATAATCTGGTATTAGTCTATCTTGACTATATGCTTGTACTAGTACACTTTGTGTGTATTGAACATGACCACTTGAGGTTGTTCTCTTTGTATTGACTACATAAAAGAATAGACACCTATGTTATTATGGATGCTTGTGCTCTTAATCCGAATATAATAACAGACATGTATATGCAGTGTGCATTACTTTGACTCATAAAAGAGTGAGATTCATTATTGGTCAACAACCTCTATGAATTGGATAATAACATTGTATGTATGATGGGCTGTTGATTATAAAAGGAATCCATGTCCTGATACGTCGGGTTGATGATGTCCCCTTAAGGAGCTCATAAGGATTGTCATGTAAACCCTGCAGTTGGATTATATCCGACATGACAAATAAAGTTGAGTGGTACTACTTAAGGATAAAAGATGTCGATCAATATAGTTGTCAGTAACTTAATCTGATCGACGGACATTCGATATCTTAACATGGGGAGCCAAACGAACATATAATAGAAGGAGCCCACAATCATAATTTGGGATTAGAAAGATAGTACAATAATAGCTCATTAGTGGACTGAGCTATTGTTAATGGGCCTGGGTTGTGTGTTCGGGCTGAACACAGGACACCCAGATCCGTTAGGAGACCTAACCCAAATTTCTCCTCATAGTCCCTGCCATAGCCTTATATATATCCTCTATTCTCTGGCCGCCAAATGATCATTAGAACTAAGAAGCTTTTTCTAAATTCGTGATCCATGTAAGGAGAGAAAGAAGGGGCTGCCAAGGAGAAGAAAAGGTTAGGAGATCGTCGCCCTCACAACGTCCAACCCGAGGAAGGAATACATGCAGAAGATCTTGGGGTCGTGACGACTTGAGATTACTAGGAACTGTTGTCTTCTTCCCGCCGCAGGTATAATTCGTGAACCCTAGTTTCCACCTATGAAGGGTTAGAACACGTTTATATCTGTTTAACTTTCTACAATCAATAAGCACACCAAACTAGGGTACTGGGAATCCCCAGTTCTATCAACTGTTTGGAGAGATTATGTCTTCAACCAAGATGAGAAGGATCCATGGAAAGTTTGGTTTATTACCCCTTGGGGCTTACCCATACAGAGATACTTGCTGAGATGACCAAGCTTAGTGAGCGAAATTCGTACGGGGATAAGAACAAAGAGCCGTCTGACAACATCTATAGCTGCTTCTGGCACAGTATTCACAAAATGTCACCGAAGGCAGTACTGGCAGCCTATCTAATGATATGGCTTCGAGACTACGTATTTTTTGGTGGATCTGGTTCCGTAGAGAGGGTAACCAGAAATCTTATCCTACCTGCAATGAAGTTGGTGTTTGGTCGTCCTTTGGCTTTACTTTCCGCGATGGTGTGCAACCTGATGTGGGGTTTGAAAGAATTTATAGTGGACGTCGTTGCCTCGAAGGGAAGGAATGGTAACTTTCTTCGACTAGAGCTGCCTTATCATTATCTGATGGAATGGTTGATACTACATCATCCCAACGGTATGAGTCCTGGCACGAAAGAGGGGCATGTTGCAGGCGTTGCTTTTATCCGTCGCTACTACAAAAGAAAGTGGCTGCATACGGGCGTCCTAGTTTGTAGGAAGGTTCTGTCCCATCTTCAAGGGTGGGACATCTTGAAAGTTGGTCCAGTCTTCCTAGGTTTTGAAGTAGATGAAGAATTGGAGGACACAGGCGAAGATGCCATTTCTCTGCCAATATGGGTGTTCCGCTGGTTGCAAAGCTTTCGGCTTTCGTACTTAGTGTTTCGGAACAAGAATCATTGCTTCCTAGAGTCGTACCTACCGAGCCGATTTGCCCACCAGTTTGGCTACACTCAGCTGATGTTGAAAAACCCCAGTACTTGCTTGGGGTTTGTTGGAAGCTTGTTGGATGGAGCCCGTGGTTGGTAGTACTATAATGCTTGGTGCACAGGAGTGTGGTTCACGACACCCCTTCAAAATCCTCGATCGCACATTTTATTTTTCGTCGTCAAGCTCTATTGTCTGATGAGCACTATATCTGCTGGCTATGATAGGGGGACTAGTTTTATCATTGGGACCCAGCTAGAGGCGTCTGATAACATGCTTGCGAAGGCTCGGGCGTATCGTCCACCAGATGGTTCGGCTCCTGTGATAGCCCCAGTAGCACAAGCAGAGGGCTCGTGGGAGGAATTTGCGGCTAGTCAACTGAAGAGGCGTTATTCAACATATGCAGGTTATTCTGCGCCTAAGAAGCCCAGGAAGGTGTTGGCGTCTAAGTCAGGGGCGATCGTGGTACCCCCAGGAAGATCGACAGAGTCTGCCTCGTGGCAGTAGGTAAATTAATATCGGCTCAATACGATCGCTCTTTATGTGTATTTACTTCTTCTTTGTTTGTAGGGGGTGACGAAGAAGAAGACTCGATCTTCGAAGCAAGGTCTGGGATGGCCTTTTGAGAAGGAGGTAGTGAACTCATCCGATGAGCGTATTCCCCCCATTGTAAGGTCTCCCGTGGAGGAGGGACCAGATGATGATGTTCAGGTGGACGTTCCAGCCGCCTTTGACTATTCTGGAGATGCTGCTGCTGACGTAGTGGCATCTAGGAACATCGAACCTTCCCCGCTGACTTCTCGAGAAGATGAAGCAAGGCCTTCGCTGGTGGTAGGACAACCAGCCACGGGTACTGATAAGAATATTGCTATTGAGACTCCGAAGGAGTCATACGAAGAACTCCGAGTGAAGAGGTAGATTGGGATTCATCGTCCTCGGATGACGTCCCAGATGAAGATATTGAGAATGTAGAGGAAGATTCCATGATAAGCGGAGGAGAGCAGATGGGGGAGATGGCAGCTGAACCCTCTCTTGATCGTGACATAGAGGAACAGGTTTTGCGATTGGATATTCCAACAATACGGGGACCAGAGGTTGAGATAACTTCATTACCGAGCCCCACTCATGTCCTAGCGACGGAGGTCAAGGCGGAAGAGATGGATCGGTTACCGAGTCCTACCACCTATCTCCGCAATAGAAGTTGATGTAGAAAGAATGCCTCGATTGTCGAGTCCTACTCCTATCTCAGATGAGAGAGAGAGAAGCTACCCCTGTGCCTCTACCAGGGAGTGGAGCGGAAGAGCCCGCCTTAGCTGTGAGTATTGCTTATGAGCCTGCTATAGCGGGTCTTAATGTTGGTAGACCTTCTAGGGTGGGTCCCGATAAGGGTAAGGCCCCTATGGTGGAGGGGTCTCCTTCTACCCAGCCCACTTGGGGGATTGTGACAGCCCCTTCGAGGGACTTGGCTATAACAGTTCCGGGTGTTGAAGTTGTTACTCGTGAGTCGGAGACTGGTGATGTTGAGACTCCGGGATCGGGGAGACTTGAATCCTGAGGCCTTGACGATCGGGGATTTCGCGAGTGGGGTGGCAATCGCTTTGTTAGGCCAAGGTGTGACGCCCTCTACGAGTTTAGCTGTCCTCCCGGCTCATACGGGGATCTCGACGGCTCCTTCCATGATGCCTTAAGTTTTAGTCGATGCAGACGAATATGTGAAGTATATCGTCGAGGCTGTGTACAAGATGCTGAGGAGGGGGTGTCTACTGTGTTGGAGGAAGGCGGGAGTTTCTCGACTACGAAGTCGATGGCGATCCCGTACATTGGGTTGATCCGATCTCATCAGGGTCATGACCATATGGATGAGATCCTAGAGGCTTCTGTTGCTGAGCTTGATCATCATCTTACTGAGCTCCGTAGCATTCAGCGAAATAATTTATCCGCTTTGATAGAGGAAGAGTAGAGCAAGTTGGTGGCTGAGGTTGAGTCAACCTATATGGACACCATGGCTATCTAGGAATAAGAGCTGGCCGATGCTGAGGCCAAGGAGCAGAGGTTAACTTCGTCTATAAAAGAGAAGGCCAATCTGCGGGAATCTCTGAACGCTAGCATGGTGGATGTTGATGCCAAAATCTGCCTTATTCAGGAGCAGCGGGCTCAACTCCTAGTTGATTTTGAACAGGCGCAGGCTGAACACATCCTGCTTAAGGAAGAAGCGACAAAGTTTACTCGCTATGTGGGCTTCTTATTCCGTCAGAAGAAGGAATTGGATGACAAACATGCGGCCGATATTGCCTCTGAGGCCAAGGAAGCGATGCGTCGTAAAGCTGAGCATCGAGTCTTGGCGACTGTGGAGACCATGGCTGAAGGTTTGAAGCGCCATATTGACGAGATGTCTGCTGACCCTTAGTTCCTTCGTTCTTTTTGCTTTTTGTTTGGGATGCAGTTGTCCCTTTTTTTGTCTTTTCAATACTGATGTAGTCCTTTACTTTATCGGATGAAGAAATAAAGAACTTTTGTTTATTCAATTTGTCATGAACTTGTAATTTTTGTGGACCTATTATCTTTTGGCGTACCTTGGTTTCTAGGTACAGATATAAGTTAAGAGAGGAAACCAGCATATTTACTCAAAGGTGATATGGACGTGGTAAATACGGGGTTAATGGTAGAGTTTTCCTACTCAGAGGTAATATGTACGTGGTAGGAATGAACTCGATGGGGATACATAGGACAACTCAGAGGTGATATAGACATGGATGTTCTATAATTACGGTGTAACAACACAAGGGTTGTTAGGTGGGATGTTTACCGCAGGGGTTGTTAGGTGGGATGTTTACTCAGAGGTAATGTGGACGTGGTAAACATAGCATTTAGCGTCATCTTACGTAATGTAAGTTTTAGCTTTGTGGGGGTGTAGAGAAACAACTCAGAGGTGATATGGACCTGGATGTTTTCTACTGGAGAGAGAGTGCATTGGAGCGATTGGGTTCCAGAGGTACGTCATTATGAAGGGGGATGAACTCGGTTGGTCGAGCTCATAGGTTCTCCTACTGGGTAGATGGGAAGTACATATTGAGAGATTTCAAGAGTAGTACTTGTTTAGAAACTTGTCGTTGATTGGCATATGAACAAGTCCCCATTTGGTTTTGTGAGCCGGTAAGCACCGTTAGATGACACCGTCTCTATGATGAAGGGGCCTTCCCATTTGGGCTCGAACTTTCCTGGTGTCTTGTGAGTCATCACCATTGGTCTTCTGACTGACAGAACAAGGTCGCCAACTTGGAAGGTCCTTTGTTTGACTTTTTTGTTGAAAGCCTGTGAAATTCAAGCTTGGTAGAGCTCAATGTGCTATTGAGCCAAGAGGTATTTTTCGTCCAGCGCCTCTAATTCTTGCAGACGGCGTCATTGATTATCTACCTCTGTCAATTGGTTTGTAATAGCCACTCGTAACGAGGGGATCTGGATTTCCAGAGGCAGCATTGCCTCACTCCCATAGACCAGGGAGAATGGTGTATTGCCCGTTGGAGTCCGTACATTGTGTGGTAGGCCCAAAGACATTCGCCCAACTTCTCGTTCCAGTCGTGTTTGTTAGATGACACGACTTTTTTGAGTAGCTTGACAATTATTTTGTTGAAAGCTTCGGCCAATCCGTTTGCTGCCGGATTGTAAGCGATTGACGCCACGTTCTGAATATAATTCCTGTCACAGAATCTGCTAAACACATGGCTTATAAATTACGGACCATTATCGTAGATGATCCTCCGGATACCGCAAAACGGTAGATGACATGATGTTTGATGAAACTGATCACCTTTGAGCTCTTTACCTCTGTCAGCGGTACTGCTTCTGCCTACTTGGAGAAGCAGTCGGTGATTGCCAAAATAAAACGATGCCCTCTGGATGATGGAGGGGTAATTGGTCCCACTATGTCCATGCCCCAAGCTTCGAATGGCCGGGAGGCAACAATAGGGTGTAGGAGTTCCGAAGGTCGGTGGATGAAGTCAGCATGGAGCTGACAAATACGGCACTTCTTCGTATACTTAGTAGCGTCGACCATCATAGTGGGCCAGTAATAGCCCATACGTCGGAGTCGGTCCCGTAGCTTAGGACCGGGTTGATGAGCTCTGCAGGTTCCGTCATGAGCCTCTCGAAGAGCTTCGGCTGCTTCTTCGTTTGATAAACATCGAAGGAGAATCCCGTCGTAGGAGCGACGGTAAAACATTTTGGTGGCTGTATCATAGTAGAACCGAAGATAACACCTTTTGACAGAGACTGTCTCCTTCGGGTCGTCTGGGAGGATTCCGTAAGTTGCGAAGTCGATGAACGGGAACCGCCAGTCTCTGATGTTGACACTAGCATTTATAGGTAGGGCATGGTTCAAAGACATACAAAGATTGTTTCTGGGGCACGCCAGATCCCGTCCCACCACTGTAATGAAGTGTTGAGTCCTGATAGGTGCCACCAATGAGGCCGTGAGGCCAGCCAAGGCATCGATCTCCAGGTTTTGTAGCTGAGGTACATGTTCTATGAAGAAATCAGTTAAGGTTGAGATGATGTCCAAGGCTGTTTTGTGATAAGGGACCAGGTCCTCGTGGCGGACTTCGTATTGTCCTCGGACCTGGTTGACGACGATTTTTAAGTCGCCATAAGACTCGAGGTATTTGACCCCCAGCTATCTTGCTAACTGGAGTCCCATAATGAGGGCATTGTATTCTGCCACATTGTTGGAGCATGGTTTTGTAAGGGAATAAGCATGCTGGATAACCAGCTTATCGGGAGAGATCAAGACTACCCCCACTCCTGCGATGATCTGACCTTTGGGGCCCATTCTTGAAGCGTCGTCGAAGAACATCTGCCAGACGGAGTTTTTTTGCCATGTTGGACTCTAGCACCTCATCTGGAATGTCTTCATAGAGTTTGGACGACTCCGGAATAGGGTGTATAGCTAAGAAGTCGGTCATTGCTTGGCCCTTGACAGCTTTTTGTGGGACAAATGCCATATCATATGGTGTCAATAGTATTGCCCATGTAGCCAATCGAGAATTTAGCGCTCATGGCTTTGTCATGAGGACCCTGAGAGGATTGACTCAGAAAATGACATGTATCGTCTGACCCGAGACATAATAACGAATCTTTGGATGGCAAATACCAGAGCTAGACATTCTTTTTCGACGGGGTTGTATCGGTGTTCGGCCCCGATCATTGTCCTGCTTAGGTAGTAGATAGCTTACTCATAGCCTGCATCATTATTCTGAGCCAGTAAAGTGCCAAGAGAGTGATCCATTGCACGAACATAGAGCATAAAGGGTTTGCCTGCGATAGGTGCTACCAGTATTAGAGGACTTGTGAGACAAGCCTTGATTTTGTTAAATGCCTTCTGACATTCTTCCGTCCAGACGTAGGAAACCCCCTTCTTTATGAGTTTGGTAAAGGTTTGGCATTTTTCGGACAGATTAGCGATAAACCTTTGGATATATGCGAGACGTCCTTGTAGGCCTCAAAGTTCTCTAAAGTTCTTCGACGGGTCCATGTCAAGGATGGATTTGGTCTTCTCTGGATCGACATGTATGTCTTTTGGAGTGATGATGAAGCCCATAAATTTGCCACTGGAAACCCCCAAGAAGGACTTAGCGGGGTTCATCTTGAGCTGGTGTGCCCGGATAAGATCGAAGACAGTCCTTAGATCTTGTAAGTGATCACCTCGTAGGCGGCTTTTGACGGCGATGTCGTCAACGTAGCATTCGACAGTCTTGCGGGGGTGTTGGCAAAAGATGGTGGTCATAGCTCGTTAGTATGTGGCACGTGCATTCTTTAAGCCATAGGGCATCACTGTGTAACAGTAAACCCCCTTTGGAGTCCTGAACGATGTATGTTTCTCATCCTCCGGGAACATCTTGATCTGGTTGTAGCCCGAATATCCGTCCATGAGGGACATTCGTTCAAAGTCGTATGTATTGTCGATCATTACGTCGGTGATCGGGAGTGGAAACTCGTCTTTTGGGCAGGCAGAGTTGAGGTCTCGAAAGTCAATGCAGACTCGGATCTTCCCATTCTTTTTAGTTACGGGAACTATGTTGGCTACCCAATCTGGATGTTGTTCCTCACGAAAAAACCTACTACCCAAGAGTTTATCGACTTCTTTCTCAATGGCATCCATGATGTTTGGACGGAAGTCAACACACAAACGCATTAACCTCGTTCTTTTTAGTTACGGGCAATGGATACTTGTTCCGGACGGTTGCTTTGTTCAGTTCGCGGTAGTCGACGCACAGACGCATTGACCCATCATTTTTCTTCACAAACAACACGGGCGCTCCCCATGGTGAGACGCTAGGATGAATGAATCCCCTGTCGAGCAACTCTTGCAATTAGACCTTGAGCTCTTTTAGTTCTGCAGATGCCATTCTGTATGTGGCCTTGGAAATCGGTCGGGTATCAGGGAATGTGTCAATGCTGAACTCGATTTCTCGATCGGGTGACATTTCGGGTAGCTCGTCCGGGAATACGTCGAGGAATTCTGCCACAACATCGGTCTGATCCGCGTTTGTATCACCCTGTCGCATGTCTCAAACGAACGCCAAGTAGCCTTCGCATCCTGAATGCAGCATCCTCCGAGCAGAAATTGCCGAAATCATCATACAGGTCGACGATGCTTCACCACATGAGTAACAAAATTCGGGTACTCCAGGTATGCGAAAGGTGACCTTATTTCTTGTGCAGTCAATGGTGGCGTTGCAAGGGCCGAGCCAATCCATTCCTAGAATGATGTCGTAGTCCTTAATGTCTAGAACTATCGCATCAAGATAGACTTTTTTCTCCCCTATACAGATGATTCCGTCTTCGCAGGCTAAGTTTGCAAGTAGTGACGTGCCCGACGGTATATAAACGCTAAGATCAAGGCCTAATGGTGTCACAAAAATTTTGTGCTCGACGGTAAAGTTCGTCGATATAAAACTATACGTAGTACCTGAATCAAACAATACACGAGCAAGTTTATTATTAAAAAGCAGTATACCTGTCACGACTGTATCTGAGGCGAATGCCTCGTCTTGAGTCATGGCGTAGACATGCCCTTGAGCATTAGGGCGATGATCCTGGCCATCCAATTGTACATGTTGAGGAGCTTGAGGAGCTGGGCCTCGATTTTGATGATTTGGTTGCGGCGGAGCATCCTATCTTCGCAGTCGGGAAAGACAATCTCTAGCGTAGTGCCCCTTTTTCCGCAAAAGTGACAATCTATGTTCAATGTACAATACTCGCTGGCATTGTGTCCGATATAATTATATTTTGTGCAACGAGGCCTGGTGTTCTGTTCCTGGTTGCCCCCATTGTTTTGACGCTTTGCAGCGTGATTGTTGCCTCCCATATAGCTAGGACGTTTGTGATTGGAATGGTGCACAACATCGGCAGCGACGGGAGGGTACTGGCTCTCAAGGCGCAGAGCATGATTTAGAGCATCGTCTGTGGTCTTGTACTCTGGTACCACCACATGAGCAGCAATAGAGGGTCGCAGACCCACTTCGAATTATCGCACACGACACTCCTCTGTAGGAAGAAAGGCACCAGTAAATTTGGATAATCTGTTGAAATCTGTCGCATACTGTTGTACTGTCCAGTTCCCTTGTTTCAACTGCATGAATTCATTTTCCTTCTCTTGACGAACGGCTAAGGGCAGGTACTCGACTTCAAAGGCTTTGCAGAACGTGGCCCAAGAGATCGGCGCTAAGTTGTTATCGCGTCAGATCACTCATTTGTGCATGGCGCACTAGTCATGCGCGTTCAAACATAGTTGAAGTTGTGCGCAGACGACTTGCTTGGATTCTTCAATGCCGAGGAGCTCGAAGTGATCTTCCAGCTCTTTCAACCAGTCGATTGCCATAGAAGGGCCTTTAGTGCCGCTGAAGGAGGTACGGCACGCTTTCTTGAATTCTGACACTTCAAAGTTATAACTTCTCGGTGCCGCAGGTTGACACTCGGGCTCCTCTCGATCGACTTCAATGGGTTGACCTGTCGGCTCGGTGATAGTAGGCACAGTTGCAGAGTTTTCATTGGCCACCATCGTCTGGACGATCTGCTGCAGAGTATCAAGCTTCTTTTGTTCCATCTTGGTTTGGGCATCGAAGCGAGCTTCAAATTGGGCCTATCGTGCCTCCTTCTGCTGATGTCGGTTCTCGGACTGTTTCTGCTGCGCCTCCATCATGCGCAGCATCCTCTCGATGGCATTGTTAGAAGGTCCGGCCCGCAAGCTGCTCGAACCGCTCGAAGCACTTTGTTCTTGCTCGGTTGCGGTTTCTGCCACGGGTTCCGTCACTTCTGCAATACGTAGACAAACACATTAGTCTCAAGATATTACAGACTCATTGTATGGAATAACTTATCTCATCGATGCGAGGTCAAAGGTTTGAGACTCTAGACGGAAGGCAAAAGGATGTAAAGCCATGCTCTAATACCATTATGTCATGCCCTGATTCCGTAGAATCGATAGTCGTCCCCCGGACGTGATGCCGTACGAACCTAAGTTGCGATCGCACAAGGTATAGTCATAAGGTTATCCGAAACACAACATCAAGTAGAGTACGCAGGAAAATTGAACAAACACATTATTTTAAAAACAGAAGGAACTTTCGTTTTATTTATAATAAACATCATTTACATGACTCTGTTACATTCATTTGCCTTACGGGCAACAACATGACTCGATTACAAAATGAACGTTGATGAGATAGTCGTTCCATACATTACATCTTCATTTACAACAAAACATTTCCAAGACCTGGAATCGTGGGGAGTCGAGACTAGGGGTGCGACTCGGGCGGGCTAAACTCGAACCCGATCGGGTAAACTCATTAATGGGTTGGATTAGGGTTGAAGATATTCGGGCTCGGGCTCGGGTTAAAATATTTGAACCCGATAAAAAATCGGGTTGGGCTTAGGTTCATGTGTTGGGTAACCCGAAGAATCCGAAACCCGATATATATATATATATATATATATATATATATATATATATATATATATATATATATATATATATATATATATTTTATATATATATATATATAATATATATATATATATATATATATATATATATATATATATATATATATACAGAAATGCTCCAAAATTAGTCGGTTGGTTTTGTATTATAGAACCACCCTATGATTTATGGATTGGATTAGAATTTAGTGGTTGAGATTAAAAGGTGTAGACCCCACCACTTTTTTAAGTTATTTAATCTCAACCATGCAATTCCAATCCAACGTGTATAACATAGGTTGGTTCCATAATACAAAACCAGTCGGTTGATTCTAGAGCACTCCCTATATATATATATATATATATATATATATATATATATATATATATATATATATATATATATATATATATATATATATATATATTGTTTCATACTACTTAAATAAAAAGTTTAAACTATAAATTTTTTTCACCCCAACTCTTCAAGTCCTTGTCCTAAATCTCATTTCAGTTTTATTTTGTAATGATTGAGACTTGATTGCTATTTGATTATGCATTTAATATTACTCTTGTTTAAAATTATTTCAAATATCATATTTGAGCCCGATAAACCCGATGGACCCGACCCAACCCGAGCCCAACCCGATCCTCCGGGCTTGGTCTTGGGCTTCATATGTTGAACCCGAAGTCGGGTCGGGCTCGGGCTCGGGCTAGGCCTATGATCTATCGGGTTGGGCTTGGGTTGACCTCAAACCCGACCCAACCCGCCCAAGTTGTACCCCTAGTCGAGACACCATTTCTTCTGGACTGAATGTGGAGTCTTCAAAAGGATCAAAACAAGCCTTCAACACACGGACGAGGCTTCAAATGTTCTTGTGTCGCCTTGAGCTTATGTGGCACGCCCTTCTTGGTTCGGGGTACCTGTGGAGAGCGAGGATTAGTATATTACACTTTGTACTGGTGCGTGGCAAATTAAGTTCCCTACTCTCATTTTGGTTCAAGAAATGTTATGACTAAATTTTTGTGATCTTTCTAGCTATCCTAATAAATTTTAGACAAGCATACGATAGGCATAATGTAAATTACGCTAGAACTTACCCACGACAGAGTGTGCCGTGCAATGTGAGACTTACCATGTTCTTCCCTGTCAATCGTTATCAATTAGCGTGTGCAGTTTGTATATATGAATGTCACTGGCACCATAAGCCATTTTGGAATATAGCTGGGTTAGACGGCGACCCTTTCAGCGCGAGTAGTGAGCCATACTGCAAGTTCCCCGAATAACCATGTTTTGCTTCGTTGAGCTCAGCTATCTTTTGCTTCCTCCTAGGCCGAAACGATCCAATGTCTCGGGGTATCGCTCGAGGAAGCCGTTCCTCGTGCACGAGTTGTCCAATGATCGTGGAAGGTTAGATTAGTTATTCAAGCAAAATCTTTAGCTCGTGAGTAACATAACCATTGTCATCGTTGCTTTGCCGTGTTATGGCGACAATTATTCAATGATTCAAAACTTTGTTTATCTCGGTTTTAGAACATGCATAAGGTATTAAGCATGCGACATTTTCTTGGCATAATAGTTATATAGCGTGCGTACGTGATGAATCGTGCAACGTTCATTGAAATCTAAGCTTGCGTGCACTTACATAACCAACTAGCATTCTATTGTTTGATTTGAGATTGAAGAATGTCAAGGAAAGGAAGGGTCCAGCCACTCCACTCACTTTGATTGTTTGTTTGAGGCAAAAGACCCGTTGGTTACGCTAGACGGCACCTACGCGATCACCTGAAATCGCATAAGCAACTGATTAGAACACTGCACAATTCAAGGAGTTCGATATGTAAATGCGAGTTCGAAAATACAAGCCATGAAAACCATCGAAAACATTCACGAAAACACATTCAAAAAAAAATCCAAAGGACAAGTGCGGCATGAAAAACAGAGCAATGGGAGGTCTCTCTCGACTCAGCCGCAGTCTATCCTTGAGGTGCAACCCGCTGAATATGGGACTTGATTCCGAAGAAGCCTTTCCATAACGAGAAAATGATCTTAATTCAATCGTTCTCGATCGACCGATTCAACCGATCCCGATCTATCGGTTCCGATTCAATTGGTAGCGACAATGTTCCTTTCTCGCACACCCCATGAATGAAAATAGGAATGATGTAGGGACGGGGCATTACACCTTGTGCGAGCGCAACATAGGCTCGTGCGACATCACGTCATAGCAAGGACGATCGGTTCTTCGGAACCGGGGCATGATAATATGGACAACATACTACCACTGATGCTGCAGCGTAGACTGGACTTGGCCACGTACTCGTATCCAAAAAGTGGGAGCAGGTTGTGACAAATTCCTTTGTGTATTTCGCTTGGTTGATAAATATTCCTTGTGAATTTTGCCTTATTTGCAATCCAAGGAAGAAATTGAGTTTTTCCATCATGCTCATTTTAAATTCACTCTACATATTGACGAGGCTTTATTTTCATAGATCTTAAACTAGGAGCATCATTTGCAAATTGTATTAAGGCAAGTACACTCCTTACTCATGTTTCTCTATATATTATAAATACAATATTTTCTTGTCATGTCATGTTTCATATTGCGACACAGTCTTGATACGTGATCCTGTTTATTGATCATGGTCGTGATCGCGACTTGTTTGTTGATCGTGTACCGTATTTTGATCATGACTCATGCTCCATATTGTTATTGATTGATATTTTTTCGTGTCTTGTGGGAGGAAAAATGCCAAGTAGGTATGTGGTCAAACCGATATTATCGTAAATATCATAAACAACACACATACATCTCATGTATGGCGTACCGTATTCAAATCGTTAGTAGCCATCTTCGGATGTGTCGTATTACCCCAACTTGGGCTAGCATTTCAGAAATGTTTATTAGATACCCGAGATGAAAGTCCATCCGAAATAAAAAATTATTTTTTAGCCCTTCCGCTTGGCACCAAATGGATTCCCTGGTGGAACATAACCTCCAAATGGAGTCCCGGATGGAACATAACCTCCACTCTAGTGGCCCGTAATGCATATTGTTGGGAATTTAGGGGACTTCTAGGGTCTGTTTGGTAATGGTATTTTTACTGATTTTGTGGTGTTTTTGAACCAATTATTTATGATGATTCCTGCTTGTTAATTTTTTTGAGGCACTGGTTTTGATCAGCTCACCCCCCAAAATCGGTGTAATGTAATTTTGAGTGACTTTATAAATACCCCAAATCGTTGGATTTGGAGGAATTTTATTATTTTATTTTATTTATATTCTCACCAAAAATATATAACTATAACTACTAATACACTATCTATTTTTCCTTTCTCAACTTTATTTATCTTCTACTTCTTCCAAACTATGACTACTGTAACTACTAATATCCTACTCTATTTTTTTGTCTCATATGTGTTTCTCTTCTACATTTTCCAAACTATGACTACGTTTTAAAATCTCTCTCTCCTACTTTCAACTAGACGTTTCTATTATTTTGATCAAATATTGACTTCTACCTCCTAATCGAGGTATGGATGACAGTTCCCGCGCTTGAGACCATTTTGTTTATATATGAACATATAGGTAATTTTATTCGTGTAAAAAACTTTCAAAATCGCTCGTTAATGAATTACCAAACATGTGTTGGACTGGTTTAAAAGTCGTTACTTAAAACCACAAAAAATGGACCTCTCATAACCGCTTATAACCGGTACTCTAAAATATCTCATATTCACTGCCACTTTAATTGCAAAACAGACCCTTATGGGACGTTTGGTATGCGGAATACTATACAGCCGAGACTTCTATATTCCCGGGAATCAAATTCCAAGAAATAAAATTCCCTAGAAAATTACATTTTCACTTTTGGTGACTATATAAATATTCCGGAAAAAAATAAAAACTAAAAAAAATCGTAAAATGAAAATAACGTCAAAAAAATAAAAAATAAAAAATAAAAACGACAAAAAACGATAAAACGAAAAAAAAGAAAAAAGAAAAAAAATCGACCAAAATACAAAAAAGACAAAAAGACAAAAAATGACAAAAAGACCAAAACGACAAAATGAAAAAAAAAAGACAAAAAACTAAAAAAACCAAAAAACAACAAGAAACCGATAAAAATGACAAAAACGACAAAAAGGACAAAAGCGTCAAAAAGCAACAAAAAAGACAGAAAACATCAAAAAACGATAAAAAGGACCAAGAAAATGACAAAAACAAAAAAAAAACAAAACGATAAAAAGAAAAAAACATGACAAAAGACGATAAAAAGGACAAAAGAAAAAAAAAACTACTAAAAATTGACAAAAAAAACTACTACAAAAAGACGAAAAGACAAAAAACACAAAAAAAAGGACAAAAAATTGACAAAAAAGACAAAAAATGATAAAAAACAACAAAAAAGACAAAAAACGATAAAAAGATAAAAGGCAACAAAAAACGACAAAAACCGTCAAAAACTACTAAAACGACAAAAAAACAAAAAAAGGGTAAAAAGGACAAAAAAGAGACAAAAAGGACAAAAAATGACAAAAAGCAACAAAAACGATAAAAAACGATAAAAAACTAGTAAAAATGACAAAAAGGACAAAAACAACAAAATTCGACAAAAAGGGTAAAAAACGACAAAAAAGAGAGAAAAAATGCAAAAAAAACTACTAAAAACGACAAAATCGACAAAAAACAACAAAAACCGGTAAAAAGACAAAAAATGAGAAAAAGGGAAAAACGACAAAAAATTACAAAAACGACAAAAAACAACAACAAAACAACAAAAATCGATAAAAAACGACAAAAAGAGAAAAAACAAAAACGACAAAAGACGACAAAAAACGACAAAACTACTAAAAACGAAACGACAAAAAATGACAAAAAACAACAAAAACTACTAAAAACGATAAACCAGACAAAAAACAACAAAATTCCATTAAAAATGACAAAAAATGACCAAAAAGCGACAAAAATAAACAAAAAAGACAAAAAAAAGGACAAATAAACAAAAAAACGTTCAAATATGATCAAAAAAGAAGAAAAATTTTAAACAAATTTTTTTTTGCCCGGACAAAAAGAAAATGCACATCTATTCTTAAGGGATAGGATTCTCATGTTTTATGGGTAAACTATTTACCCGGATACTTCTAATCCTCTGAAATAAATTGTTTATAACCCAAACAAACATGATAATAGATTTCCACCCTAAATTTTTCTAGGAATAAAAAACGAAATTGCTATATGGCTAGCTTAGTACTAGCTCACTACTAGCAAATGCTGATGTGGCGGAGAGAGGTAACCAAGTTTACAGGTTTAGCTGGTTAACATCAATATTAAAATTAAAATTAACATTAATATTAGAATTAACATTAATATTAACTTTAACGTTAACATTAAAATTAAAAATTAAAATTAAAATTAACATTAAATTAAACTTAGCATTAACACGAACATTAAAATTAATACTAAAATTAATATTAATATCAAATTAACATGAATATTAATATTAATATTAACATTAATTAGCATTAATATTAATTTTAACATTAACATTAAAATTAATATTAACATTAAATTAAAATTAGCATTAACATTAACAATAATTTTTTTGGGTAATTAATTTTTGGGGTTAAAACATGATATGTCAGCTGCCATGTCATTTTCCATGTCAGATGCCACATAATGGGAGATGGCATAACCCAAAATTTTTGGGAGCCAATTAACATAAGATAAATGTTTAAAGAATATTTTTCAAAAGCTGTTGACCAGCTAAACCTGTAAACTTGGTTAACTCTCTCCACAGCAGCAGCATTTGTTAGTAGTGAGCTAGTACTAAGCTAGCCATTCATAAAAAAAAAATATCGCGTAATAAACGTCCCCTTATGGTTTTAAGAATGGGTGCGGCTATCCGCAACCCACCACCTACTGAGCACACCCCACTTTTTTTTAAAAAATTGTCAAATTCCTATTCTACCCTCCCATCTGCTGAGCACACCCCACTGCTCCCCTCCCCTCCCCCCCACTCCCTCCGCTGCTTCCCTCCCCTCTCCTGCCCGCGTCGTCGCCCCCTCCGTCGCCCCCGAGCCCCCGTCCCCATCACCTCTACCTCCACCTTCACCATCACCCCTCCCCCTCCCCCGCGCCGTCGCCCCCGTCCCCCGAGCCCCCGCCCCCGTCCCCTATGGCGCCGGCCCCCTCCCCACCACCTTCACGCAGCAGCAGCCAGCAACAGCACGGGCGGCAAGGTCAGATTGGGGGGGGGGAGCAGCGGCGAGGTCGGGGAGGGGGGGGGGGGCAGCGGCGAGGTCGGGAGAGGAGATCGATTTTTTTTGAGAATTTTACGGTTCTGTTCGACCCTGGTCGGTCGGACACACAACAAAGCGTTCGATCCATCTCAGTCGAACACCTTTGTTTTGGTTCGACCTGCTCTTGTCGTACACCAATCTCAGTCGGACACACTACTGTATAGTTCGGCTGTTGTTGGTCGAACAATATGAATATGTTGGACTGGTGTATGTCGAACAGTTGGGCTGTGCCCGACAGTCACAAGTCGAGCATGTGGTTATCTGGGGTGTGTCCAGCAATTGGAGGGTAGAATAGATTTTTTTTTTAAATTTTTTTAATATTGGGATGTGCTTAGCAGTTGGTGGTAGGGCTGTAAATGAGCCAAGCCGTTCACGAGCTGCTCGAAGCTCGGCTCGATAAAAGCTCGTTCGAGCTCGGTTCGTTTAGTAAACAAGCTGAGCTCAAGCTTTATTTTTGAGCTCGTTTAATAAACGAGCCAAGCTCAAGCTTAGAAGTACTCGGCTCGATTGAGCTCGCGAGCTAGCTCGTATATGAGCTTGCGAGCTGGCTCGTTTAGGAGCTCGTTTAAGAGCTTGTTTAGAAGCTCGTTTGTTCTTTGATATATATATATATATATATATATATATATATATATATATATATATATATATATATATATACACACTTAACAATATGGTTGTGTGTATTATATATTTATGTCCTTAATAAGAGATATTATGGAAAAAAAATTTAAGGGTTATTTTGTATAAGGGTACCAAGTTTATGATATAATTAAACTTTGGGTACTGGGTTTGTCCGTTTTAGACTTTGGATACTGTAACTTTTTAGTGACACATTTTAGTGACAAATATTCGTCATTAAAAAATTTATTTCGTCACTAAAAATTCACTTTTGTCACTAAAATGTGTCATTAAAAATTTTTCAGTATCCAAACTCTAAAACGGACAAACACGGTATCCAAAGTCTAATTATATCATAAATCTGGTACCCTTATGCAAAATAACCCAAAATTTAATTAAATTTTTATAAATAAATTGTTAATATTTCAGATACTTGAATTCAAACCTGACTAGCTTGAAATCAAGCTTAATGAGCTTGAAATAAAATTGAGCGACAAGCTTGATTGCAAGCTTATTGGACTTGTTTATCAAGCTTGAATCAAGCTTCCTTATCAAGCCAAGCTCGAGCTCAAACCAAGCCAAGCTCAAGCTTAATATAAACAAGCTCGAGCCAAGCTCAAGCTTCAAAATAAAAAATTTATCAAGCTCGAGCTTGAAATCGAATAATTCTAGTCAAGCCAAGCTCCAACTTACAAAAGTTCGGCTCGGCTCGGCTCGGCTCGGCTCGGCTCGTTTGCCGCCCTAGTTGGTGGGTTTATATGTAAATATGAAAAAATTGGAGTATCTAAGTTAGAATTTGGGTTTTTTTTCCCGGATCAAAGAGATCAAGGAAGGAAGCATTCATTCATTCTTCTGCACACAAGGCAGAAGGCTCCTCCTCCTCCTCCTCCTCCTCTTCCCGTTTTGAAACCCTATAAATAAAACAAAGGAAATCCTAATAATTTGTCACGTATCGGATCTTGCCGGCGGGAGATCAAATCAAGATGTCGCTGCGCATAAAGACGGTGGTGGAGAAGTTCGTGCAGGAGCTGAAGGAGGCTCTCGACGCGGACATACAGGACAGGATGATGAAGGAGAGGGAGATGCAGAGCTACATCCAAGAAAGGGAGAGGGAGGTCGCTGAGAGAGAAGCCGCTTGGAAAGCAGAGCTCTCCAGAAGAGAGGTAGGTACCACTGCCCTATTATTCAATTCATTTCATTTCATTTAGGAACTAAATATGTGTTGAAGAATATCTGATTCTGTTGGGGCAAAATTATTTATTTATTATTTTTAATTTGGTCGTCAATGATGGCTGGCGGCGGCTAGGGTTGGTTGGTTTGGAAGGGGGGGGGGGGGGTGGGGGAGGAAAGATTTTTTTTGTTTAAAAGCACCTATGTAACACGAATATACGGACATGCATATGGTTAAGGACACGATATGAGTACGTGATACGAAGATTTTCAACAATTTGATACAGTATAATCACACTATTTTCCAGTGTCCGTGCAATATAGGTTGCGTCAATTGAGGAGATGATGAAAGAAAATCGTGCTATTGGCAATTTTGGACATGTGCAATGCTGACCAATAGTTGTTCCTTAAGGAGAAAGGACAATAGTAGTTAAGGAGTTGCTGGGTATAGAGGTAGGCCTAAGAGAACATGGATTGTAAGTTTTAAGGAAATATATAGTTTTTATTATTTCTACAGAGGACGTGACCCAAAAGGATTCAAACATCCGAGCCCAAAATTTGGTACAAAGACTTCATTGTTGTTGTTGTTTAGGACAAATTAGAATCTTGCTTTGAGTAGATTGTGTACGACTATGCTTGTATGGTGGAGGGTTTGACAACCTATTTAGTTCCTAGGCAATGCAGAAGTAGAATAGAAGTAGGAGTAGGTGTCACGTCTCGATCCCGCAGGATCGTTCGTCCTCACTTTGATCTCTGCGGAACAGATCGTTCTCGCTTGGACGTGATGCCGTGTAAGCCTAAGTTGTGCCAGTACCTTCACAAAACAAGTAGACCAAACAAAACACAATGCAAGCAGAACATTTAAAGTCAGAAAATCAAATTTGACACATAAATTTGAAACAGAAAGTACTTTATTGATAACTTGATAGGATACAAAATACAATGCTTGCGACTCAAAATGTCCTAACTGGCTTACATCTCTCTCTTTGAAACTCTTTTGAAAATAGCCATAATGTCCATACATTATATCATTTATTAAATAAAAGATAAAGACATCTTCAGAATGAAAACTACTAGACTTGAAATGAAAGCTTCGAGGCGATCGAACAAGCTCCACTGGGCTGGACGAGCTCTAGCGTCTCACCTAAAATCCTCCTGTCTCGTGCTTACCTGAAATGGTGCCCACAACGTGGGTCAGTACATAACACATACTGGTGAGCGGCTATAGCCAAACTCATATAAATGTGGACTAAGTAGACGGTAAAGCTATCATTTATTATGATGCGGTCTTTCTACTCGTCTAGGTTCTTTTTAACAATTCATCAGAAACATAAACAATAAAAGACCTATCACTTATTTATTAAGCTTACCCACGGTCGACGATCCATCCCTACACAAGATAAGGTTTAGCACAATTTGCATATATGGATAATACTTGCGTTCTGTCACGTCCCATAACCAGAATACTGGCAAGTAGAGACGGACCAGGCCAGCTACATATACAAAGTAGTGTTCTAAAAATCGGCCTAGGCGGCGTCTAGGCGCTAGGCGGCCGCCGGCCGCACCGCAAAGGTCCTAGGCGCTAGGCGGGCCTAGGTGTCCCTATTTTAAAATTTTTTAAAAAAACTTACCGGTGGTGGTGGTGGACCGGTGGTGGTGGTGTACCGGTGGTGGTGGTAGTGATGGTGGTGGTGGTGCTTGTCACGCCCCAGAACCAGAATACTGGAGAGCGGGGGCAGACATAGCCAGCTACGAAATCCCAAAGTACGTTAATACTCTGAAATCACGTATAAGCTGTCAAGACATGGGGGTTACTCTACAAGCCATCAGTCAATCCTAAGGTTTAACAATCCTAGGTATCTCAATCACAGGCAATTATACAAGAGCAAAGAGTACGATCATCATACATACAATAGTAAGGCGTCCCGAACCATATATACATGAATGATCATGAAGCCAGTACCACAGAACTGATAACTAGCTAGAATATTAGTCGTACATGATAAGGACTAGCTATAGTCTAGAATACACATATCATGTTTATGCCCGTAGGCTACAATATCAAGGAAAATACCAAAACACGAGCTAAACACGTGCTCGGAGCTAAACGTTACAAGAGGAGAATTTACATATCAGTGGGAGGATGAAGAAGAAACCCACTGGGGCACTCTGGTGCTCCAGCTGGTCACCGTCGAGTAGATGGTGCGGTAGATCCTTCGGGCTCTTCTATCAGAACCTGGCCATGCAAAACCAGTGGGGTCAGACCCCAAATAGCAAGTACCACAAAGGAGGCCGAACTATGAACTTAAAACCAGCAATCATTAGCAATCAACAAGCAGATAAGTAAGGGAGGATCGAGATTTGTGCAGTACCAATGCACTTATCCCGAACATAGGGAGACAGTAAGTAAATCATCATTTGACATAAAGTAAACTGGAGAACATGTTAAATAAATAGAACTGGGAAGGTGATATACGATGAGATAACCATGGGACTATTCAGATAACCAGGTTACAATCCGTAAACCAAACAAGGACCGGGGTTGTAACCCTTCGTCTGAACGGAACTTGGTTTCTCCCACCATTTATCGGCAAGATAAAATAAGAAATCAGGATATGTAACAATCATGTACAGGATCAAGACAAGACTAGACAGATTGAACTCCATGCAACATTCACGGCCAAGCAATATGTACGGCTTGATACTTTAACTAACTAGCGTTATCACAGGCCTAGTTACTAGCAAGATGCAGCGAGATTCTTCCAAGTCCAGTTACCCGCCTGCTGCTACCTGAGTGACCCCAGCAAAGAAAAGGAAAAAGATAGCATGATATAGCAGACACACTGTAGTAAGATACATGTGTCCTAAGGTACCACACTCGACGGCGGGCTGGAAGTGCGCTCATCTCGACGGATAGCAACAAATCCCATGTATATATATATATATATATATATATATATATATGGCCGGGATCAAAGGGGCAACAGGTAACTGGGAAAGTCTCTCCATGAACTACTGTATTATTCTAGTTATTAGCCTTAGCCATTTACAGTATGAATCCCTGACCGTGGGAAACCAGGGATTCATGTCCTAGACATGATGCAAGACGAGACGGGTTCATTTGTACAAACACAATCACCCACGGTGTCAGGATACTAATTAATTCTTGTCAGGAGTGCGCCATGACGGGCCACTATCATTATCATTATTACTTATCAAGAGTGTGCCACGACGGGCTACTATCAAGAATTATCATGTCAAGTTATCATGACAAAAGTTATCATGTCAAAATTTATCAGGCCAAGTTATCTTGTCAGGAGTGCACCACGACGGGTCACTATCAAGAATTATTCTTATTTGTCATTTCAAGTTATCATGTCAAGAATATCATATCAAGTTCATTTCAAGAGTGCACCACTACGGGTCATTGTCGTGTCATGTCATTTACCAAGAAGGAAGAAACTTGCACAATTAAATAATGTTATATTAATAATATATATATTCTTGAAGCCAAGGAGAAATTCTACAACTTTCATGTTGGGAGTGGGAAGAAATTCTGACCACAATTCAGGCAAATAAAATATTTAAACAATCAAAGTGGGACCCATGCGGTCCAAAAGTGGGAGAACAAACATGCGGTCAAAGAGAGTGGGAGGCCACCCATGCGGCTCCGAAATTATATGCCAGCAAGAACATTTCCGCAATCAGAAAAGACAGAGAGTGGGACCCGCAATGAATGCAAGCTTCCACTTCAGCAAGCAAGTCAACTAAAAGAAGTTATGTGGGACCCCCATAATTAATGCAATAAGGAGTGGTACACGTGAACCCTTTAATTAATGGTTCACGTGGCCAAAATATTAAATAGTGGGGGAAGGGAGCCTATGCGGCTCACCTTAGATTTCATGCAAAAATACAACATGCAAGAAATAATAATATTTAATGGCCAAAGGCTATGCGGCTCTGCATCAAGCAATTGCTAATGCTATAAATGTCCATGCGGCTCACCCTCACATTTGCTTGTATAAAAATACAAACAATTAAATAAAATAAATAAATAAATAATGGCCATGCGGTTTGCTTGCATGAGAATGCAAACAAGCAACTAATATTAAATAATTCCTTATGCGGCTCCAATAGAATAACCATGCGGCTCCAATAGAATAACCATGCGGCCAAGCATGGTCCTACGTATGCATTAATGCATTTAAACCATGCATTAGAATAATGCATGCACTAAGAAAGCTAAGAAAGCTAAGAAAGCTAACTAATGCATGGTCCTGTACTAAATGCATTTAAGTAAAGCATTAATAATACATGCCTTTAAGAAATCAACACATGCATGGCCTTCTTTTTTTTGAACGTATGCTAGCATTGCATACCACATTGATGCTTCATGCGGCTCACTGTTAGAGTGGCCTATGCGGCTAGCTCAGGATGTGCATGGAAAATATGCATGAAAGAATTAATGCATTAAATGCTCTCTCTCCCCCTTAGCCTATGCGGCTAGCTCAGGAGATGCCTTAGGAAAATACATGGGAAAATATGCATTTAAGAAAAGTGCATTAAATGCTTTCTTTAAAGCCTATGCGGCTCACTATTTACTTAATAAAAAAATGCAAGCATGCATTTAATGCAGATGCCCAAGCCCTGCAGCTCCTTTCCATGCGGCTCAAATGGAAATGGAGAGCAAGTATTAATACTAAAGAAATACTGAGGACAAATATTTAATGCAATTTACATGCAAAAGTGCGAGCCTGCATTTAATGCTATTGCCACAACCTATGCGGCTCATCATTATTGCTATACAAATATTAATGCAAGCTAATAAGTTACATGCGGTCAACTGGAATAATTCCATATGCGGCCAACACAAAATACCCATACGTGCATGCGGCTCCAAAATGCCAGCAAGCTCGCATGTAAGCCAAAAAAATGCAAATGATGGCTTCCCACAGAGGAGATGTCCATGGGGAAAATACCATGGCTTCTCCACACCACCAAACTTCAATCCGGAGTCCAAATTTGGACTTCCATAGGTCAATTTGGGGTAGAATGAAATTCTCTACAACACGGAACCATCAACTAGCAAGAATATGCAAGTTTACCAGATCAAAACCCATGAAAACCGAATTTGCTTCAAAGTTAGATCTACAACAATCTAGCCAACAAAATAGAAAACTTCAAGTTCTAAACATGCTTAGAATGTAACAACAAAGAGAATGGAACAAACGAAATAGAAATCGTCCAACATTCGGCAAGGTGTACTTGCCTCTCTCCAATGGCTAGGGTTTGGTGGAAAAGAAATAAATGAGGGTGAATGAGGAGGGAGAGAGAAAAAGTGGCTTATATAACAAGCTCAAGTAATCTCCACCATTTATTCCTCTCCACTCAATCTAAGCCATACACCTCATCTAATAAGAAACCAAACTAAACCAAACCAAGTCAAAGTGGAACCGAACCAAATAAAACCAAATCCAAGTTAAACCAAGTCACGAAATTCCTATATCTTGGAAAATTTTAAAATATCACACAAATCGAGAAATACGAAATACGGCTCAAATAAATATGTATCCGTATAAAATACTGATACAGTGAGACGGGTCTCACAACTCTCCACACCTTAGAAAAATTCCGTCCTCGGAATTTCCTGAGGCTAGTCGAGCAAAACAAAAGCTCCAGGAAACTCAACAATCTCAATAAATCAAGCACGACATATAAGTAAGGTAAAACAATCAGTAATGTAATTAAATGCGTAAGCGGTAAATAAATGCACAAGAATAAATACAATCATGATCAAGAAGGGCTGGAGGCATATGGATCAATATGACTCCTGAGTCAGTTGTGTAGAAACCAACGTCCTCGCTGGCCTAAGCTGACTCCCAAAAATGGATAAAAGTCGAGCCTCAAGGTAAGTCGGTACCAATGACTTAGTTCAAGACATGACTCTACCCAGAACGGGTCATCGTAGTTGAAACAGATGCTTGGACCTTATCACCTGTCTCAAGATACGAAGACAGAAGCGACTGGCTGATCGGGATGGACTGATATCTCTGCCTGTATGCTGAGACTGATCCACCATAACTGGCCTGGCTGAAGAATGCTGAGCTGCCCTCGGCAAAACATGAACAAGATAATCAGAAGGATCAAGAACAGTGCCCTTGAAAGTTGAAGGACACAAGATCAAATCATGGGAACAGGAATGACCAACGATCAAAACAGATATCAAGTCAAGTATCAGAGGTAGAGAATAATCCGAAGGAGATCAATAAGGGTAATCGTGATTGAGATATCTAAACATGGTAACCCCCACAAATCTGAAAATCTAGACCTGCATGGCGCCACCACTAAAACCATGTCACGCCCCAGAACCAGAATACTGGAGAGCGGGGGCAGACATAGCCAGCTACGAAATTCCAAAGTACGTTAATACTCTGAAATCACGTATAAGCTGTCAAGACATGGGGGTTACTCTACAAGCCATCAATCAATCCTAAGGTTTAACAATCCTAGGTATCTCAATCACAGGCAATTATACAAGAGCAAAGAGTACGATCATCATACATACAATAGTAAGGCGTCCCGAACCATATATACATGAATGATCATGAAGCCAGTACCATAGAACTGATAACTAGCTAGAATATTAGTCGTACATGATAAGGACTAGCTATAGTCTAGAATACACATATCATGTTTATGCCCGTAGGCTACAATATCAAGGAAAATACCAAAACACGAGCTAAACACGTGCTCGGGGCTAAACGTTACAAGAGGAGAATTTACATATCAGTGGGAGGATGAAGAAGAAACCCACTGGGGCACTCTGGTGCTCCAGCTGGTCACCGTCGAGTAGATGGTGCGGTAGATCCTTCGGGCTCTTCTATCAGAACCTGGCCATGCAAAACCAGTGGGGTCAGACCCCAAATAGCAAGTACCACAAAGGAGGCCGAACTATGAACTTAAAACCAGCAATCATTAGCAATCAACAAGCAGATAAGTAAGGGAGGATCGAGATTTGTGCAGTACCAATGCACTTATCCCGAACATAGGGAGACAGTAAGTAAATCATCATTTGACATAAAGTAAACTGGAGAACATGTTAAATAAATAGAACTGGGAAGGTGATATACGATGAGATAACCATGGGACTATTCAGATAACCAGGTTACAACCCGTAAACCAAACAAGGACCGGGGTTGTAACCCTTCGTCTGAACGGAACTTGGTTTCTCCCACCATTTATCGGCAAGATAAAATAAGAAATCAGGATATGTAACAATCATGTACAGGATCAAGACAAGACTAGACAGATTGAACTCCATGCAACATTCACGGCCAAGCAATATGTACGGCTTGATACTTTAACTAACTAGGGTTATCACAGGCCTAATTACTAGCAAGATGCAGCGAGATTCTTCCAAGTCCAGTTACCCGCCTGCTGCTACCTGAGTGACCCCAGCAAAGAAAAGGAAAAAGATAGCATAATATAGCAGACACACTGTAGTAAGATACATGTGTCCTAAGGTACCACACTCGACGGCGGGCTGGAAGTGCGCTCATCTCGACGGATAGCAACAAATCCCATGTATATATATATATATATATATATATATATATGGCCGGGATCAAAGGGGCAACAGGTAACTGGGAAAGTCTCTCCATGAACTACTGTATTATTCTAGTTATTAGCCTTAGCCATTTACAGTATGAATCCCTGACCGTGGGAAACCAGGGATTCATGTCCTAGACATGATGCAAGACGAGACGGGTTCATTTGTACAAACACAATCACCCACGGTGTTAGGATACTAATTAATTCTTGTCAGGAGTGCGCCATGACGGGCCACTATCATTATCATTATTACTTATCAAGAGTGTGCCACGACGGGCCACTATCAAGAATTATCATGTCAAGTTATCATGACAAAAGTTATCATGTCAAAATTTATCAGGCCAAGTTATCTTGTCAGGAGTGCACCACGACGGGTCACTATCAAGAATTATTCTTATTTGTCATTTCAAGTTATCATGTCAAGAATATCATATCAAGTTCATTTCAAGAGTGCACCACTACGGGTCATTGTCGTGTCATGTCTTTTACCAAGAAGGAAGAAACTTGCACAATTAAATAATATTATATTAATAATATATATATTCTTGAAGCCAAGGAGAAACTCTATAACTTTCATGTTGGGAGTGGGAAGAAATTCTGACCACAATTCAGGCAAATAAAATATTTAAACAATCAAAGTGGGACCCATGCGGTCCAAAAGTGGGAGAACAAACATGCGGTCAAAGAGAGTGGAAGACCACCCATGCGGCTCCGAAATTATATGCCAGCAAGAACATTTCCGCAATCAGAAAAGACAAAGAGAGTGGGACCCGCAATGAATGCAAGCTTCAACTTCAGCAAGCAAGTCAACTAAAATAAGTTATGTGGGACCCCCATAATTAATGCAATAAGGAGTGGTACACGTGAACCCTTTAATTAATGGTTCACGTGGCCAAAATATTAAATAGTGGGAGAAGGGAGCCTATGCGGCTCACCTTAGATTTCATGCAAAAATACAACATGCAAGAAATAATAATATTTAATGGCCAAAGGCTATGCGGCTCTGCATCAAGCAATTGCTAATGCTATAAATGTCCATGCGGCTCACCCTCACATTTGCTTGCATAAAAATACAAACAATTAAATAAAATAAATAAATAAATAATGGCCATGCGGTTTGCTTGCATGAGAATGCAAACAAGCAACTAATATTAAATAATTCCTTATGCGGCTCCAATAGAATAACCATGCGGCTCCAATAGAATAACCATGCGGCCAAGCATGGTCCTACGTATGCATTAATGCATTTAAACCATGCATTAGAATAATGCATGCACTAAGAAAGCTAAGAAAGCTAACTAATGCATGGTCCTGTACTAAATGCATTTAAGTAAAGCATTAATAATACACGCCTTTAAGAAATCAACACATGCATGGCCTTCTTTTTTTTGAACGTATGCTAGCATTGCATACCACATTGATGCTTCATGCGGCTCACTGTTAGAGTGGCCTATGCGGCTAGCTCAGGATATGCATGGAAAATATGCATGAAAATATGCATGAAAGAATTAATGCATTAAATGCTCTCTCTCTCCCTTAGCCTATGCGGCTAGCTCAGGAGATGCCTTAGGAAAATACATGGGAAAATATGCATTTAAGAAAAGTGCATTAAATGCTTTCTTTAAAGCCTATGCGGCTCACTATTTACTTAATAAAAAAATGCAAGCATGCATTTAATGCAGATGCCCAAGCCCTGCAGCTCCTTTCCATGCGGCTCAAATGGAAATGGAGAGCAAGTATTAATACTAAAGAAATACTGAGGACAAATATTTAATGCAAGTTACATGCAAAAGTGCGAGCCTGCATTTAATGCTATTGCCACAACCTATGCGGCTCATCATTATTGCTATACAAATATTAATGCAAGCTAATAAGTTACATGCGGTCAACTGGAATAATTCCATATGCGGCCAACACAAAATACCCATACGTGCATGCGGCTCCAAAATGCCAGCAAGCTCGCATGTAAGCCAAAAAAATGCAAATGATGGCTTCCCACAGAGGAGATGTCCATGGGGAAAATACCATGGCTTCTCCACACCACCAAACTTCAATCCGGAGTCCAAATTTGGACTTCCATAGGTCAATTTGGGGTAGAATGAAATTCTCTACAACACGGAACCATCAACTAGCAAGAATATGCAAGTTTACCAGATCAAAACCCATGAAAATCGAATTTGCTTCAAAGTTAGATCTACAACAATCTAGCCAACAAAATAGAAAACTTCAAGTTCTAAACATGCTTAGAATGTAACAACAAAGAGAATGGAACAAACGAAATAGAAATCGTCCAACATTCGGCAAGGTGTACTTGCCTCCCTCCAATGGCTAGGGTTTGGTGGAAAAGAAATAAATGAGGGTGAATGAGGAGGGAGAGAGAAAAAGTGGCTTATATAACAAGCTCAAGTGATCTCCACCATTTATTCCTCTCCACTCAATCTAAGCCATACACCTCATCTAATAAGAAACCAAACTAAACCAAACCAAGTCAAAGTGGAACCGAACCAAATAAAACCAAATCCAAGTTAAACCAAGTCACGAAATTCCTATATCTTGGAAAATTTTAAAATATCACACAAATCGAGAAATACGAAATACGGCTCAAATAAATATGTATCCGTATAAAATACTGATACAGTGAGACGGGTCTCACAGTGCTGCTGATGGCGGCGACGGTGGTGGTGCTGCTGACGGCGGCAGCGGTGGTGGTGGTGCGGTGGTGGAGGCGGTGGTGGAGAGAGGGAGAGGGGAGAGGGAGGAGAGGGAGAGGAGAGGGAGAGTTTTGTTAGCACAAGGAAAAGGAGAGAGGGAGAGGAAAAGGAAAAGGAAAGGAAAAGAGTAAAAAAAGAAAAATTTGAATGTCAGCTCGAACAGTGGACCTCCAAGCTCCACCAACCCATTACTTAAACTGAACATGCTAACCAACTTCTCAAGTAAAAGCTTTGTTAACATATGACATACGCGCGTGCACGCACGCACACACACACACACATATATAAAATTCAGTTCGGGGCACCGTAGGCCCTAGGAGCATCGTCTCTGCGTAGCGAAATTTATAACACTGATACGAAGTACTCCAGTACCCTAAAATACGTTCAAAACTGTAGATGTAGGAGTTACTAGTACAAGCCAACAGTCAATCCTAGGTCAAGCAAATCCTAGATATCTCAATCACAAGTAAGTAAGTAAAGTACAAGAGTATGATCATCAGGCATATAATACAGTAAAACGTCCCAAACTATAATATATAGATGATCATGAAACTATTAATATAAAATGAAGAACTAACAAGAGTGTAAGTCGTACATGATCAACTCTAGCTGCAATATAGAAAATATACAATCATGTCTAAGCCCGTAGGCTAAAATGTCAAGTCCAAAACACGAGCTAAACACGTGTTCGGTGGCTAAATGCCGCAGAAGACTATATATATAAGAGTGAGTAGGAGAAAGAACACCCACTCGGCCACCTTGGTGCTCTGGATGGTCACCATCAAGTGAAAGGTCCGGTAGATCCTCTGGCTCCTCTATCAAATTTGGTCAAACAAAACTAGTGGGGTCAGATCCCCAATAGCAAGTACCACAATGAAAGCTAAACTATGAACTAAAACCAGTATACAATTCATAACAACATTAAAGTAAAGCAGTAAAACAAGACAAGAATAGTGTAAATGGTACCACAGTGTATATGAAAAAAATTGAAAACATGTAAGGGAAAACATGTGAATATGTAAGGGTGAAACTGAGCATGTAAGCATGTAATGAAGTCGAGCATATAAGACTAGTGAAACCGGGCATGTAAGCAGGAATAGTAATATGTACGAGAATCTAGATACTGAAATAGCAAGTTAGAACAAGACTAGACAAGACAGGAAATGACTCCATCCATCAATTACGGCCAAGCAATGAGTACGGCTTGATACATTAGCTAACTAGGGTTATTACAATCCTAATTACTAACATGCATATTGAGAAATCCAATCCGGCTGCCCGTCCTGCATACTACCCAACTTATCCAGGCCGAAGACAGAGAGAATAAATAGTGGATACATCGTCCGGGAGACAAATGTATCCTAAGTAGTATGCTCCGCATGACGACAAGCTAATAGAAGTACAATATACTGGATATACCGAATCGTCCCACTCGACGGTGTGCTAGAAATGTGCTCATCATGACAGATAGCTACAAGTCCATTGTAAGGGGCCGGAACAAAGGGCTTGCAGGCAACCGAAAAATTCTTCCCCCCCAATAGATCTAGATAATCAAGCTAGTTGTATAGTTCCTAACATTTTCATTCAGGATTCTGGGTGTGGTATTTCGCAAAATCCATCCTAGACATGAGATATGCAATACTGGACTTGACAAGACAAGCAAGAGAGTGCACTATAACAAGCCACTACAAGACAAGACAAGATAAGTATCAAGACTGGAGCGCGCTACGACGAGCCACTGTATCAAGCTGGACATGTACAAAATCAAGAGTGTGCTATGGCAGGCCACTATCAGGTAGGCTAGACATGTACAAAAAATCCAGACAAACATAGTAGTATAAAGCAGAAAAGATGTCATGGTATATACATCATTATACTATCAAGGATAATCCAGAAACTAAAACAATAAATCATGAAAGAATAAAACTTAAAGAGTCTATTCGGAAGATCCGACGGATTTTCGCGGATTTTCGAAGGATTATCCATTTGGTCACATCAAGTATTTGTACATAAGTGGGCCATTCAGAAGATTCGTCGGATTTTCGTAAATTTTCGATGGGTTATCCGAAAACTTGGTAAAACTTAGTGAATGTAAGAACAAAATTCTGGGCCAGAATTTGGTCCCAAATCTCGCCTAAGTCTAGTCCGATTATACTCAATATTGCAGGCAAGTCTCATATACCAATATGTACTAAGTCTAGTGGTAGAGATTCTCGTATCATTACCGATACCGAGTTTTCCAACTAGGAAAATATCAGGACATTGCAGGCAAACAAAACCTAGCTCAAACCAAAATCTGAGACGGTGAAAATGACGAGAATCTCGAGGAAAACAATTTTAGTAAAACAAGTTTTAGAAAATAATGAGCTATCAAGGCTACAGAAATCAAAACAATTGCAAAACAATAAATGTCTAGTAGTTCAGCAAGATGTACTTGCCTAAGATAGCTCCCAGCCTAACTCTTCAACTCCACTACCAAGAGGAGTTCAGAAACCACACTCTGAGGTCTCGAGACCATGCTCCAAGCTTTCGAGGAATACGGAGTGGAAACAAGAAGGGAAGAAGAGTCGAGAAAGTAAAAGAAATTTCGAAAGGAATCGAACTCGTATATATAGAGAAGGAGAATTAATCATGACCGTCTGATCGCGATCTGCGACTCGATCCTGATTATATAGAGAAGGAGAATTAATCATGACCGTCTGATAGCGATCTGCGACTCGATCCTGATTAATCTGGACCGTTCATCATAGAAAACCAAGAAACAATTGGATAATAAGACGTATTAAAACCAAAAAACCACAGGACGAAAGAATGTATTATTACTATTCATCAAAATATCAAAGCACTATTCATCATAATATCCCATCCTGACGGTCGGATGATCCGACGGATTTCTTCAGATTTCCGTCGGGTAATCCAAAATGTCGCAACAACTTTTTGCTATCTAGAAGTGCCATTCGGATGATCCTTCGGATTTTTGCGAATTTTCGAAGGATTATTCGAAAGGTTGAAATCTCTTTACTTAGAAAAAAATTCTGGGTTCACCATTCTACATGCTGATCCTAACACAGGTCTAGGGTAATGCCAACAAGTATTCTAACAGTCTCGAACAATCTAGAAATAATCATAGTCAATAAAACTCCATATATCAGAAAATACTCGTGTATCTGTATACAAATACCGATACTGTGAGACGAGTCTTACATATTCTGTCTCTGCATTCAATGTTAGGCTAACAGTAATCTCTTTTATATGCATGAGGCCTAACTACATGGTGGTCCATGGGTCGTTCTCCATGATTAGCACCTGTGACTCATGGTTCAGCTCTTCACTAATGGACACAACACCTCTGATCGCGAGATCTAGCATTCATCTCAGGGTGCTATTGCAATCCCTCCTAGGCCGATCGATTCCTAGTGCTTTGGGAACCGTCGGGAGACTATTACCTTGTGCACAAGTTGTCCGAGACCAATGCATGATCTATAACTCTATCAGATAAACTTAACCGTGCAACAATAGACTTAATCATTCGTGCTTGTAACAGTTAAACGACACGTTTACTCGTGCCTTGCATTTAGTCAGTCACAAAGCCATAACTCCTTAGCATTCACTTCTCATTTATTTCAACACGTATAAGTTCTTACGGTTAAAGCATTTACTTAAGGTAACATGTAAGCATTCATATAGAAACAAGCAAGGCAACAGTTCAGTCCTCTAGCAAGTGATTCAGTTCATTTATCTTCTCTTATCTTTTGTTAATATGGTATCGTTGATCACAGAGACACAACAAAAGAGTGGACTAGAGATATTTTGTTAAGACGTGGAGATAAATGGTAGCTCGGTCAAGGCGACTTACTAAAATGAATCTACTTGAGAGAAGGAGGAACTTCACGCACCGATCACGCTTCGCATATGCGTCCTACATTGGCACCAATATTTGATTAGCATACTTTGATCTCTTTCTCTCAAGTTTCGGAATGAATGCGAAATGCGATGAAAGTGAACAATGAAAACCAATCATCGAAATCTAACACGAAAATGCATTCATCAAAATCAAGCAGCGAAAACATGCAACGAAAACTATTGGACTCATTTCAATAGAAACCGATCCATTAGTTGGAAAGGTTCATTGCATTTTGTCCGTGATCAAACGATACCGGCAAAGGTTTCTCCAATGACTCAGTCAAGACTGAGCCTACAAGCCGTAGGTATTACATAGTGAACCGCGAGGAGCGGGACACTACAGTAGGAGTAACAGGGATACTAAAAGTTAGCATACAAGAGTAATAATCTAACCGAGTAATTAGAGTAGAAAACAAAATTTTGATAAATAACTCGACTTATGTGTATTCTCCTAGATAGATTTCATTGGAACCAGTATTTGATTCGAATGGAGGAATTAGAATATTGTGGAATGATGCTATACCTTCTTCAATTCACTTTATTTTCCAAATGTTCATTTGTAGATTGGAGTAGTTATATTAATATGATTAGTGTTGAAAATATGTGATTATAATGACAACTATAGTAGGGAACATAAATTTGAGAATCAACTTAGATGCCCACTGATCGTATGCATATTTTTTGGTGGCCGAACGAAACCAATATTTTCAAGCTTAAATTATCTGGCAGTATCGGATAAATTCAGCTCGCAGACATTCTTTGGCAAATTTAAGTATTGTGCTTACTGAGAATGATGTAAATAATAAACGGGAAGTGCTTCATTCACATGCTATCTGGTTGGCACTACTGTGATACTATTGGAATTGGGGAGAATTACTATGGTGAATTACAAAGATTGGAATCGCACCGTCGACTTGTTGGCACGAGTGTAGATAAATTTTGCCATTGTCTTTTCTCTTTCATTTTTTGTAAGTACAGCTATTAGTTAGGAAGCAAACTAATTTTTTTGGTGTCATGTCCATATCACATTGTATCTGGCATAAAACACACTCGAAAACACACTAGGACACGTCAAAATAGATTCCATATCCGTTTCTCCTTATCTGTTTGGTCTCGTCTCCTATTTGTGTCCATGTGTCAATGCAGCCTACATTATCAGCCAACAAGCTAATTCTTCAACAAACCTCGTTAGATTTTACTGTCTTAGATTACACAAATCTAGCAATTCCTGTTCCACTTTGAGTATCAATTATGCCAAGGATTTCCATTTCAAGTATGTCTTCGCACCCTTCTAAGTTCTATCCGTTCTTGCGACACATTTAATATTAAATCTTTAATTATTGATGACTTTGTAGTCAAGATGAGTTTACCCATATATTTTTCCTGATTAGTGCTTCTTTCCTTTATAACTTACATACCTCTTCCTCATTAGTATCATCTTCACATGTAGATACTAGGTAGTGCAATCTAGGGTTCTAGAGTTACCTTAAATAAAAAATTAGGACAAAACTAGCATCTTTACATGTAGGGTTCTAGAGTTACCTTAAATCTAAAATTATGACAAAACAGTTTCTCCTAGCATCTTCACATGTAGATACTAGGTAGTGCAATCTAGGGTTCTAGAGTTACCTTAACTTATGTAGTGTCCTGCTCCTAGCGTTCCACTATGTAAGGCTTGTGGCTTGATTAACTCGGTCGGTGTCACGACCCGATCCCAATATATTGGGTCCGGTCGGATCATGCCCAGTCTGCACCATTGTGAGACGGCGGCAGTAAGCTGTGTCAAGCGGTAGTACACAAGCAGATAATTCTAAAATGCGAGAATAAGAAAAATATTTATTTGAACTTTGGAATTTAAAACTAAATGTCTAGGTGAAATAACCACACAAGCAAATAAACATTTAGTTAAAACATCTGTTCTTTATTACAATTGGAAATGGGAGAAACTAAGCAACGGCACGACTAGTAGTCCGGGGCTCCCTGGTCAGATTCAGCTACCTCTTTAGGACTCGGATCGGGTCCGTAGAAGGAACTAAAG